>CAJQUW010015341.1:0-241804 GCA_907163375.1 Prostheceraeus crozeri | reverse complement strand
GTGTTTAAATATGTTAATGTGCAATCAACTCAGGGCACTAAGGTAGTTTTTTTTGGCGACACGTCCGCCATCGTTCCCTACAGAAGGTGAAAAATTGTTGTGGACCGAAGTTCAAGTTACTGGGACAAAATGGAACGATTCCACAAGGGCCAACTAAATTCGGAAAGGTAATGTACTACCATCATGCTTTTATACATCATTTTTGCACTGCGACGGCATCAGGACAAATAATTAGCAATCGCAAGATGAATTTAAGGCAAGCGAATCCAGTTTGGGCAGTATGACATTGGGTAACGATATATTGATGGCGCATAATAAGACAAATATTTCCTGGAAAGAAGGGAAAACGATAAATGTCACGAATCGGACATATGAGCGAGGGGTACCAAGCCTGGGCCAAGAGTGCAAAAATAGTGTCCACATATTGCTAAATTCACTGCAAGATCACTTAGCACTGC
Source organism: Prostheceraeus crozeri (assembly GCA_907163375.1). NCBI lineage: Eukaryota > Metazoa > Platyhelminthes > Polycladida > Euryleptidae > Prostheceraeus > Prostheceraeus crozeri. The sequence goes on along the minus strand of CAJQUW010015341.1, from coordinate 241,346 downwards.
AAACCAAAAGAATACTCGGAGACGAACAGCTGACTACAGGTTGGAGGCCCATCGGCATAGATCGACTAGAACTGGAATTTCTACGTATCTCAAATGCATTAATTAGTGTCACTCACCAAATGTCCTATTGGGAAAGTAAGATTTTACCAGTCATGTTTGGTGAACAAACACTAGGCTAGTGTGAGGTGAGCGTGTGAAAGGGAAGAGTCTGCCTCATCATCCACACCCTGTTGCTCACAGCGTGAACATACTGATTCTTCATCGACCTGATTATCCTTGCAACGTCCTTGTGTTTATGTGATCGATGCATCGCAAGTTTGCGCAAAGAGTGTTACCACGGACAGCTGTGTTAATGTCTGGCTATCGCTGTTTGAGATGTGAACCATAAGCAGGGAATAGTTGTCGTTGTGCATCGGTACGGCCAGTCGTCTGTTTCGGTGCGGCAGGGGATATTGGAATTTAACGTTAAGAATAATACCGCGTCATTTGAGAGGTAAGAAGCAGGCATTTAATAGAAGAATGTAACAACAAATCATCGTACTGCTTCTTGAGCCATAAGTGATATACACAGGTTTTGGTAACATAATTTCACACGATATCTAACCTGAAATGCCAAACGGATGATCGAGATAAAAAATTCCATACACTGTCGATTGGATTATGAACTTAGATATTTGTATATATCTAAACATACCTCTTTAAAGAGGCACCAAAATAAAATGTATATTGACAATCCATTGTAAGCAAGCTAATTCGTCCGAAATTACGTGGGCCAATAACCCCAGTCTCCAATCTTCGTTTAAACGTAGATAGAACAGAACCGAATTTGTCCTCACTATTGACTTTCTTCCATTTTGGCAGAAAATGTAACTGAATGAGAGATGTGAGCACAAGAACTATAATTAGATCCGATGCCTAATATCAGCGGAATGCTATTGAGATAGGACCCGATTATGCAAAGAAGCTGGCGACAAATGAAATTTGCGACATGACCATGCACTGACATATGTATGTAATCGTGTAATTGCGTGATTACTTACATGCGGTGCACAACCTGGAACAACTTAACTAACCACATTAGCTTATGACTTAAATAATGAAGTAAGGCTGCGCCCTTCCTCAGCTGAACTGCACACCGCACTGAACCGAGTCATATATATATATATATATATATATATATATATATATATATATATATATATATAATATATATATATTATATATATATAATTATATATATATAGAGATGTAAACCGAGTCAATTAGGTCAAACTTCATCCATCCAAGTAATTATGCAGATGGTGAAAATGTAGGTAGTCAAGATACTAGAATCCTTATTTTCAGGGCAAAGGCAATGGGCAATGAACATCAAACAGACATGAGGTGATGTACTTGATAATTTTGCATAAATACGCCAAATTGCTTTAGTTCGACTCACTTTGATGAAATATGTACAACTGCCCCGACAGAAGGTTCGTAGATAGGCGATTATTTTATCACCACGCCCTTTTGCGGCACAAGTTATTCAACGAAGTGACGCAGAGGAAAAAAACCATTCCAATGATTCTAAGTACTGACGTTCCACTCAAACGACTTTTTATATCAAAATCATAGGAAATCAAACGAAATCGAAGCCCTGCCAGCGGATCGAGGAACTGATAGACGCCAACAAGAAGCTCATAAGTAATGGAAAATGCGTTTTATCGAGAAAACTCACAGAGTAAATGAAAGCTTCAGGACAAAGGATAAGGTAAGCAATTTTTAAATAAAGCCAATAAGTAGCCCTATTTTCAACTACAATGCCTTACATGTTACTGTGTCAAGTGGCTTTACCGGATAATTTAGAGAAATCTAAAGAGTTTTTAGAGAGTAAGCGGTCTAATTGGATAAAGACCGAACCTCGACGTTTTCGATGGCTGTTATAACATATGTCCGCTGAATTTTCCTTATTCGAGATCAAGCTATGGTACTTACTAGAATTTGTCGGCATGCCAGCACGACAATGTAAGGAGAGTATCTCTTGCAAATATTTGAAAGGGGGTAGTGAGCAATCGGTGAGGTGCATTGTTGAAATAAGTAATAAATATATTTTTATTATTCAACAGACTTACGCTTCCAGCCTGGATTTTTGTTCCACAACTCAGGAACTACTTCGACAGAAAAAAGGACGCTCAGACAAAGGCAGCATGAAAAGGTAAATATTTTCAATATGGCGAAAAGCGAGATCTATTTGAGGAATTGGTTTGTTCAATTCGAATGAAACAATCAATACAAGCATCTACAGCCATGGCATGAGCATCTTATAGTGATATGTTGATGAATATGTATGATGGGCATACAGGTTAGCAATTAGTCAGGAGACGCCACATTGAATTTGTATTGATTTTGAAGTGTTCACTCATATTCGATGCACTGTCAAATCAGTGACAGTTTAAAGTTCAAACGCCCAAAAAGAAGAAATCGAGGGATTTGTTGACTTGGGCAATAGTAAAAAAATGCCGATTATTGCTGAACCAGGCTTTGTGAGTCATGGGTAGAGGTTGCACCAGGATATGGAAACAGGCAATACTATTTTTTTATAGAGAGGCACCGTTGGCATGCAAAATAGAATGAGCTTGTACCGCTGCATTAAGTATTGCATGATGCAGGTTGACGGAATGGTCAATGATAAGCATCAGAGACAAGCCTACAAGACTTTGGAGAGAGTTAGGGTTTCTACGGATAGACCGTAGATTGCTCATACAAGTACGGTGATGTAGTCTACGTAAGTCCTGACCCTCCGCTCTATTGAATAATAACAGAAATAATGGGATCAGGCATGACATAATGTAAAGACGAGATGATTGTTTACGCTACTTGAAGTATTGAATTATTGACTTTTTACTTTTCATTAATGATTTCATGTTCATTGTTATTCGTGTTCTACATTTTTCCACGAATATTGCTGGTGTCATATGGACCCTGTATAAATAGAAATATCATCAGTCTTCAAAAATAGCTGTGGTAAATTTTCCATACACGGTGTATGAAGACTTCGACCGGAACTTTCAAGTGGAAGCAGACGTTGCAACTTCATTCGGCTAGAGTCATGTCAAAGGTTAATTGGCTGGAAAAATACGTGCTGCGCATGTAGTCCTTGCGTCGTCCTCCAAAATGTCAGTTTCCCTACTGCTCACTCCTTGAGTATAAGCTGCGCGGGAGTAAGATAAAATCTCCATGTCGGCAGCTTTTAATGAATCTTATGTTCACGATTATGTATCCATGCGCACGAACCTCTCTGTGATTATGCAGATTTAATAGGTAAGCCTACCGTAAAATGAAAATCGCTATAAACGGTACAGCATTACGGCGGCCATATCCAACTTGGAAAATTTACCTGAACAGCTAATGGAACGGCAGAATTTGTTGAGACAATAAATTGATTTAGTCGATTTAGTCAACTGTTTTGGTGGTTTCTTCTGATCCCCGGAAACGCCCTGTATATGCAGACAATCTTCCATCTGTATTGCTGTAAGTCACTAACTTGCGATTCTAGTACGTCAGATTTGCATATTATTGCTTTTCATAATGTTAATATATTGAAAATTGGACCAAGTTCTACTAAAATTAATGTCCCTTTCTGCGAAATCTGAGAGCTGCTCGGAGTGGGTGCATCATGGTAATTGTTGATGCAAGAAAAAATTTACCGTCCAACTAGGTGGGGTACAGTGTAGTGCGGGGCGTAAAGGGATTGTGCAAACAGCTATCACGATTAGCGGTGGGTATTTGGACGTACTGTCGATTTAATCAAGAGGCCTTAAGAGGTAATTCATGCCTACAGTATAGGTAATTAATGTTCATGCGACGTTTTGTGTTTAGAGTGTACAATTGAAATATACAGTCTAAGCCTCGTAATTAAACGACAAATGCCAGCTGCAAGCTGTCTTAATGAGCGAAATCGTAATTGAATCAGTGGACCGAATTAACGACTTCGACGATAATTGCTACGTGAACCGATATTGTGCATATAATATAGATGCGATTGCAGACTGAATGATATATATGATGCTGGATCAAATCCAGGTCTCTTTTCGTAAAATGTTTATCAGTGAAGTTCCAGAATCTCGTCAGTATTAGCCAGGACACAATGGTCAACCTATTCCAAACGCAGACAGTGCGTCAACAGTGAGATTGGCAGTCAGCGTGTCTTATGATTCGGTCAGTTGCAACGAAATGTGGCGACCCTGAGGAAAATAACTTTTTTCTCATGATGGACACATGAAGTTAAGCGGAAAGCGACGATTAATGGTGAATAATGATCAATCTCATGTAAAATTCTCAAGTATTAACCAGTTCTACTTGTATGCATTGAATTATTGGTAAGGGGTAAATTATTGAAGAGATACGTTCAATGTATCCATAATGATGGTATAGCGTCTCTCTTTTGTCATAACATGAGTCCGGTACCTAGCCAACCTTCCTTAGAGAGAAAGAGAAATATGTGGCTACGCGTGACAATTGGTTAGCATGCCCATCGTGAATAGGGACAACATCACAGCCTGGATGGACCTCATTTATTTGTGGCGGGGTTCAGCCATTTTCAGCCTACTTGGAAACAAGGTCCAATAATTGTATAGGAGGGAGTGCGAAAAACATTATGCTCCAATTCGTCCATTAGATACTAGAGTGTTACCCAATTCCGTAATTTTGAACGTTAAATTCCCAGCTTCTATAATCCAAATGAGACATTATTATCGGTTTTTTTAAAAGCTAGAGAATTTTCTTACATGAGACAATTGAGATTCGCATGTAACTCAATAAGAAATATTGTTCAAGGAAATATTAACAGCAACAGCTAATGAAGTTCATAATCACACTTTAACTGTCTGTGAAACACATTTAAGTCATTTTTGATGAAATCTGTGTCTGCGCAGAATAATGGAGAAGAAAGTGCGATTCGATTTTTTTGTCAAAATGTATATGAGATAAATGAAGCCAAAAAAAGAAGAGAATTAAAGATCAGAGAAAAATTTTGTCTAAGTCCATATGAAAATAATAAAATGAGACGATCATAAGTAATTTTATTGTCTCTACCGGATGATAGATATATTTTATTCTAATTTGTTAATTCCACCTGTTTAGTGATCACTTGGTTCAATGCTGTCACATTTCTACAAAACATATCGCAAAAAATTATATTTATGTCTTTCATGTAAATGACCATTTCTAGGAAAATAATTGATAGGCACATTTTCTGTATTAATTCGTCATAATTCCCTATGTATTAGTTACATGTTTTATTATAAGGTCATCATTCAGAAATATGCTTCCTATATGCGTTTACCTTTTAAAATGCATTGCCTCGCTTTTGTTCAATTGACATTTGTTCAATTATTTATTTATACTGACAGGTATGCCACATTACCAGTCTTTCTTAAACTAAAATAGTTCATATCCTTGTTATGTTTTTCGATTTGTAAATCTTTCTTATTGAAGTGAAATTAGATCTTGTTTTTACTTTCGTGATTTCATCATCAAGTTTTATTGAATTTGTTCCGTCCAGTTCTGTTTCATCACATCAGTTTTGATTAATGTGAAGCAAACTGGGCAACAATGAGCCGGTTGGAACCCGGTGGATACCCCTCCAATGAGTGGATAATAACTGAATGATTGTCCAGGTGGGACCCAGTGCCATGCTTTGAACTTCTCAAACCTTACGTTATTCCGTATACATGCAGGTTTTCTTTCAGTTTAATTTCATCGACAATCGCTATAATGAGAGGTGCACGATCGTATGAATTCATTTAAAATTCCTCCCAGAAAAAAGGTAATTTAATGTTTCTTGTCAGTCAAAAACAATAAATCGTATTGTTCAGCACTTCATCATGATTAAAGTATCGAAAACATTTATTGCTTCAATATGACCTGCCGCATTCCAGTAATGCGAACGCGCGTCTGATTTCTGTGATCAGTTCCAGATTTCTCTATTAGCTTGTCTACAATTGGTGTCTGTGTTATAGCTATTGACCTTATTCTTTTAGTTCCATAGTTGTTGACATAAGCTATTCTGTCAAGGTTCATTCAATATTTCAATAACGCTTTATATAATCATCGAGATATCAAAATAAAGCTGCTTGATAAGAGCTGGCCGAAAAAAGTTCCTATCAAGAATGTTCCCATCACAAATCATGCTGTATTGCTTTACTTCTATTATATTTACTTACTGTTGATGTAGCCCGAACCATGGCGTCTCTTTGATGAAATATGTCCGGAACATTAGGCCAAAATATTAGCGGTTAATAATATCTAATATATGAATCAACAGAATTAAAAACAAATATAACATAAAATCGGTTATATACAAGGTAAGGTATAGAAACTGAAGGTAAGTTAGAAAAAAGTTGAGTATCCTATGCTTTAAATTACATCCACCGAAAGTTTATCTTATTATGACATAAATACCGCGCTATTAAATGAACACGATCAGTTCACAAAACTAAATGTTTGGGTAACGCGACGATCCAAATCATTGAAATGTTCTAACTCGTTCATGTCGGCTTCCACTTCTCCGCCTCTATCTAATTGAAATAAACACATGTTCTTAAAATGTCAAATCTCAACTCTCTGTATCTTAGAATCTTATCACGCTTGGCTATACTTCTGCCCTCCTTCTTTAGCGCTGATCTTCGCTGCCATTCTTTTATAGAAATCGTTTGCTTCGGTGTATCACCCCACCTGTACATGAAAATATCAAAGGGCAAAAGAAACCTTGCCATGTGTGATACAGTGTTGTATTCCTTCTTCGTAAAAGTCTCATGGGTGGAGATATAGTGGTGGACTTGGCTTGTTTGACTGGCCATAGGGTTAGCCACCCCTAACATCAAAGAATGCCCTGTTCTTGGGGCAACCAATGATAGTTGGTTAATCATCAATTAATAATTGCCAAGATAGTCATACAAACTGCAGACTGATCCGATCGTGATGATATTGCTCATTTTGGCCTCAAAACTATGAGTGAATCACTGTACCAGCTACAGAACAAGACAATGGAAATATTGCATCGTCTTTGTGCGACGAATACAGCAAGATATTAAATATATAAAAGATACCACTCAATTTAAATACAGTCCAGTTTTCATAAAAAGTGGATGCATCCTAAAGTTTGACTAAATAAAACATTCGTATGCGTCTAGACAGGAAAGCAATTTGATTCAATGTTAGTTCATGTCCCCGAATATATTTTAAATGCCCTTATATAATCGATGAGCTAATGATACAGTAACGGTTCTAAAGAAGCCAAAATTTGTGGCCCTACCCTTATTGTCCAATCTCGCACATTAACAAATTCGTCTAGGTATTTTTTTCGATTCGGATGAGTAATCGTTGATTTTTGACTGATCTAACTTTTCTCCAACTCTCTTTTTAACAGTGACGTAAGTTGTGATACGCCATCTGTAGGTAGCAGTGAACGACGAACGTTACGTTTTAGAATTCTCCATACATTTTCTATGGGATTCAGATCAGGAGAACGAGCTGGCCAAGATAATGTCCTAAGCCCTAATTGAGACTTGCCGATAAGTTTGACTCGATGGTACTCCTGTGACACGTAGCACATAATCATTCCCATAAAATAACCAAAGTTGATCTGTCCAAGTTGGAGCGCTAGAAACCCCTTTAGACTAGATCTAGTGCAGCCATCTTCAGGTTAACGAGAGACTTGGATCAACTTTAAATCTCAAAATTAGGCGGTCTCTCACGTTTGGATGTTTTTGCGTTGGACGGCCAGAGCCCTCTTTTACGACAGAGTCGAAAATCATCATTATGCCATCGATGCACTTTTTGTAAGGGACATTTGTCGCTTGCTTGTACGCGCAAAGACAACCCTAGTTCTAGCAAAGCGTGACACTTTGCCTTTTGTGAATGCGATCTCGTTATTGCATTGTGCCTTGTGTGTTGTTTTCAACCGGTTTTAAGAGAGAGATCTTTGTCTAGCTGAAAGCAATCTTGGAGTGTTCCAACACTCACCGCAACGATGTCAGGAAGCTATTGAGAACATGAGTCCAGTTAATCACATATGTAGCAGTTACATTAATGTGTGTAGAATAATGGTCTATACTGGGCTCGGATTGCACGGATTTTCTTTATTTTTGTTTTGCTTGATAGCTTTTGGCTTGTAGAACAACATATTACATAACAAAGGAAACAAATGTAATTTTATAAGAGTGAGGAATGATTTTGTGTAACATTGCTAAATGAACGCTCGCAAATTAGCTACTACTTTTTTATCGATAACAGGAAAACTACGTCAATATTCATGCTTGAAATTTCCAACAATGATATTATTAAGCACAACTGACATATCTTCCAAATTTCAGAGAAATTCGTTCAAGTTTGGCAGAGTTAGACAAAGTTGAAGTTAATGCGATGTTTGATGGTGATCCATTTTTTATGAAAAAATCTGTAGTTTGCTATAATAGCTCAGTACCGTATCCTACAAGCGCAGCTATTAAATGATTATCACATCTTTAAAATATAGAATTGACATTTACACGATCGGAATCAGCTGCGGCTAGGGGTTTTTTCATTGCTATTGTAGGCAATGTCAGCCGGTCAAAAATTTTGCAAGGGCTTTAGATATTCGATCAATCTGTCTTATTTTTTGCACTTCCAGAAATTGATTTTGAGGTGAAACAACATGCATGTCCTTCACGAAACAGTACAACCAGGAGCAATTCCACACGTGGTTCGGCGACATTTCTGGTGGATGTGACTGTCTTGGGGATCTCTCGCATCAAATACGATGACAGCGTTGCATCTGTACTATCACAAAACGTAGCCTATATGGAATATTTCGCCAAGATGACATGACAATTGGCTGGTTTGCCAAACAACAGTGTGGAGCATATAATATCGATCAATTAAAAAAGAATATTAGTTTTCTCCGGAAGTTCCTCCCTACACTTTTGTAATTTGAAGTGCACTATTCTGACAACGCGATGGACTTTTTTTATTTCTGGCTTCCTGCCTTAAAGAAACCGCGACAAAAGAGAAGAAATATGATTTACAATTCATCAAGTCCCCTTAGACTCACATGAGCATTCGATGCGAAAATGCAGTTGAGAACTGATTGTGACTATATCATTGACACGAAGTCAGTGTGGTTATCTTGCGATGAGCGCCATGGTACACATATAGGCTTGCATATATGGGGTGAAGGTTAGTTTGTTAGGTCGCTGGTAGAGGGGGAGACGGGCGTTTTGTCGGGTGAAATGGGTAAGAATCCGGGGTCAGCCCAGTGAAGACGGGAATGAGTCATTTTTGGGTCTGAACCTTACATTTGTTATAGAGAGAACAATGGTTCATATTTTATCATATGCGATATCCGCTCGTTGGTATGTTGTTCAAAATAGGTTGACAATCACATTTTTGCATTGCGCTGAGCTAGAACGTGTGTGGAAGCGAACCTGATCCAACATAGTTCTGAAATGCATTGTTGAAATCATAAACTTACTTTCGCTATAAATGGATCGATGGAACGGTGTTAAAGCACGGTCACAATGGACGTGCATTTGGCCGTGACTAATCGGGAATGATAGCGAACCTAAGCCATTAGATGTCGCAGATTGGTATGGTGTAGCCTATGATAAACACTCCAAAAAACGTTTGGGATCACAAATATTTTGCAAGTCTAGTTTCCTCTGACTGCCAGCAGCACGCTCATTGGTTGAGAGCGTCAGCTGAGTTTACACACACAACAATAGGGAATCAGATACATCAAAACTAGACCTCGGAAAACCTCATGCAGCTTATGTGCATCTTTGGAGGCTGTATCGCAGAGAGAACAGAAGAACGAGGATTTACGTGTGCTCCTTGTGTGATGATGCGAATATAGTAGAATCTAAACTACATGTATCGCAATTTCAGTGCTGTACCGCGAATTTTGTCCGGGTTAAAACCGAGTTCTCCGATACTAATAGCATCAATGAGATATTTTAGAGAATATCCTTCTTGATTTTAATACTCAGTTACATGCTGTGAGGGGGGGTATTAGAAAATTAATGAGAAAAACGCGAATGCCCACAATCAGGGACGACGGGATACAAAGGCTCAAATCGGAGGTGATCTGAAGTCGTGTACGAAGGTGCGGTGTCTAACAATCCAATTGACCAGAGAGTCAATAGAGCCTAGGTGTATAGAGCTTACATTTTCGATGGCATTAAATGAACTTAAATGAGATGAGCTCCACATGTTGAGAATGCTGTGAGAAATGTGCACGAATTATGACAGCAATGGCGAATATTTTCCACAACTTCTCGCAAGGTGGCGACAAACCATTCAACTTATCGCCATTGGTGTACCTTGTATTGAAAACTAATTAGAGTTCGCATTTGCCCGGAGCAAAGTTCCTTGCCCGGTAATTCGTGTCAAATTACCATGATCTTTCGCTTGTTATGCCCGACACGTAAGAATGCATTTGGGTCAAACAGATTGCTCAAGCACAAATAAGCTTTTTACACCCATAGATGGTAACTTAGTTATTTACAATTTGACCTGGGGAATTGTCGTGTTGTTGGTCTGCGGTTCGTAAACTCCATCAACTTTTATTCAGCAATAAGATGAAGGTTGAAAGCTCGCGGAAAAATTGGTTGTGATTGACATGGAGGGGGGCAGGCATGCAGTTGAAAAAAATTCGTATAAAAATATGTAGTAAAGAATTCAGCACCAAATGGCGCCAAGGCAATATGATCAATTGGGGAATTGGTAAGAGATCTGTGCTCTTTATGTCAAAATAAAAACGAATCACGTCTTCGATGTCTCTACGTGTTTTCCAAATAAAGGGTTTTGCACGGCTTTTCGGCGCCTGATGTGTTCTCTTGCGTCTTGAAGAAATCACTGCTTAAAGTTTAGCTGCATGCCGGTTTGTTTGAAAAATTGAATTTTGTAAATAGTTTGAAAAATCTCAGTCAAGAAGCTTCAATGAGATCTCAACTTTTCCTTCAAGACTTACAGGGACTTGTAGTATAATTTGCCGGTTCATGCCGTTATTTCCGGGATCAGCTCAATTTCACGCTTAATTAAGATGTTTGTTAGAAAAGATTCATTCCTTTAGTATCCAACCTTGTTTCACACGACTTATAAAGGGGCTTCATCTTGGTAGGTAGGAGCGCAGCCGCTCCATTAATTAGCATAAACTCGCTTCGACTTTTGAAAACTGCTCAACTAAATCTTTTTCATACAAAAATTTCAACTGTATACTGATGCTCTTTGGTTTAGTTCAACCTCAATGCTATTGAACATTTTCCTCATAGTTATTTGATGCCGAGACGCGTACACACCGAGCGGTGCGAAGATAAGTTGTGACGCCATCACTGTCACAGATCTGTGATCAGTGTCAATGTTATGCACCACAAAACTCAATGGGGAAGTTTCTTAAACAGTGAATCAGTTAAACACGTCATCTCTCGAGTTGACTGCAATGCATTGTTGTGATTCACCTCCGAAATATTCCTGCACAGCTATCGATTGCTGCTGTACATGCACAGAATTAGACAGGTCGTTTCTTCTTCTATTTGACTAGAATGGAAGCCATTCGAATCATGTAATGCCGATGAAAATGGCACAATCTTGCAAACTGACTGAATGCCATAGCAGATCTAACAATCACAGACAGTGGCAACATTAAACACGCCAAATGTGGACGAAGTTTTAGGTGACTGTTTATCAACCAGATCACACATCAAAGAGACCCAGACGATGTCAAGGTCCACAGAGAAGTATGTGAGCGTTTTTTCGTGTGCCTGCTTTAACTTTTTTACAAGGAGCGGAAAGGACAATCATTATCGGAGAAAACTTTTGGCGCAATGATCTAAATTCGTCAAATCGAATTCTTTGTTGCACTACACGAGTTTAACATGTTTGACCAATAACAACAGCGCCGCAGATTGAAAATGGGTGGAAATGCTTTTTGCCGCTGTGTCGTTCGGGCAATAAAAGCCATATTTGACTATTTACAAGAAAAAGTTTTCCATGCTTTTCTGACGGATTATGACCGAAAAAATGATAACAGGTCGAATCATACGTTCAACGGAATCAGCTCATGCCTGCTCGCGTCACTTCTGTTGCGATGCTGTGATTTATTCGCGAAAGCGTGATGCAAACGTCACAAGACTATCGAATCGTCCTCGATCTTAATTGAAAAATTCTTCAGTTAATGTCATCGGCAAACTCCTTATTTTATTGAAAACAATACAACTTATCACAACCAATGACATCTACAGAGAGCACAAATCCAGGGATTGGGCAACATGACTTTCGATTGCTTCAAACGGTGGCGGTAGATTAAATTCCAGCTTGTTTTCTCCATTCGTCTCGAAGTCTAAGATAATCATTTCCTTCAAGAAACAGAGATAGCCAACGTACTCACCACAATACAATCGTAGTCTATGCATGTGACGTGAACATTAGTGAAATTGCTGCGAAAGTCATTGCAACAGTGCACTAGGTTGACATGCCATGCTCCAATTACACTTAATTACACATGACCCTAATACCCCTGGTTGCTGCGTGACATTTGTGCAACTAATTTGTCGGCAGTCCTGTGTACGTAGACTTTGCCGTCTTATGTGTCTGCATGTATCAGAGGCTAAACAATGTGATAGGACCTCAATTGTCATGCTCAGGGAAGACAGAACATGCTTAGCGGTTCATCCGTGGTTCAAGAGACAGCGCAGACAACCGTAGACGACGCGGAAACCATAAACGCTAGCCCGTGCGTATTCATAAACATTCCCCATGTGTTAACAGCATCAGATCAAGTGATTGCTGACTCTTAGTGCGGCGCGTATGTACGCGGGTAGAAGAATAGAATGTCCTTAACCACAGATATTTGGGGTATTCCGTAATTACGCGTGAATTACGCGTGGCATGTCACCTAGTGAAGTATTGGGTTATATAATAGATCTTGCTTTGAATCAGATTAAATCTGATGTGGCTCAAGACTTGAATGAAATGTCTTGTGAATTGCATGCCGGCTCTGCATAGCCTAAAAAAAGCTCAACGATTCGCTCAAATTTGGGATGGTAAGCCAAATTAAACTTCATAATGAACTTCTTTGGAATTAAAGCTCTCTGGATCTAATCGAATTCTGAAAACATTGAGCAGCGCAGTTTGAGAGACTTCTTGCTGGGTTGATTGAATGGTACTGAAGTCTCGAATTGCTAGTTCAAAACTTATGAAATGTTAGTAAAGCAGTGTATATGTATGTATAGGAGCTGCACATCACGCTCTTGCGTTGAAGATGGAAAGTAGCGGAATATCAATACCGGTAGGTTCTCGTTAATTAGTTAACGCAGTGGCTAAAGTTCTTGTTCAGTATACACCTTAACTCATGAGCACGAAGTTATTAATAATGATCGGCGAGCGAATTGAATTGATTCAGAGGCTTGCTCATTTCCATCATTATCCCTGTGGGAACACATCTTGCTAATATCAACAGATTATCTGGCGAGGTAGCGATTTTGTGGATAATTTTTTTAAAGGTTCATTTTCGTGTAAAAATATATCTCCGCATGTGAAAATGGTCATTAGCATTTATCCATAAATCATGTGTATAAATTAAAAAACGACAGGTGGCGAAAAAGTTGCCTATAATTGGTTGGTTAGATTATTTGGTTACTAATGCGAGCTGATTTTCGCCAACCGGCGAAATCCGTGGCGATATGTAGCAACTAATTAGTGGTAAGTAGTAATGTGCGTATATTACCTTCACATGAAAATTATATTGGTATAATCAGGCCTGATCTGTATAAAAAAAGGGATTTTTTTTTAATTGCACGAAGGCTTAAACTATAAAAAAGTATTTATCTTCCATAAAAATGTCGCAGTAAATACTATGATATTATTCAAATATTTATCATTGTTGTAAAATGATTGAATGTCAAGAGATGTTATGAAAAATTGATATATGAGGATGATTCTCTAGTTTTCTTATGCATCATCAAAGAATGATATTACTGCACTTATTTCTTAGGTACATTATCCATATGTGTGGGATATGAGGAGGTAGAGGGAGAGAACAGAGCCTCGCGCCTGTAGAGTGCGGATTACTAATGAAAATAAGAGAGAAAGTAAAAGGTGACATATAGAGCGCGAATAGTCGCCGGCGAATCTGCGGCCAGCGATATCCGGCAAATATGACTGAACTTTAGCATGATATTCTGCAGCTGACATCCGCCAGTTTTTCGCAAGATTCCTTCCCACAGGGATGTGAGATTTTCTAGGATGAATCAAACGCTTCATCTCTCAAATTTAAACTAGAAACATAGAGTAAATATATTAGGTAGAGTGGTACTCCGCATTCGTTTTACGCGTTCAAGTATTCGTCCAAAGTTCCCGCAGTCTCATGAACCCAAATGCACAAACCGAAGAGTTTCCTGTTCGACATCAATTTGTTCTCTGACCGAGACCTTAAAAATCTCGGTCAGAGGACAAGGTGGGTCACGGTCAACGAACATTATAGGCAATACATTACATTTTGGTCACTTCGCTTTACGCATGCAAGCATTCATCCTAACTTCCCAGTTTCATCAGCAACCCAAATGCAGAAGCCGAAGAGTTTCCTATTCGACATCTATCTGACCGAGATCAATTTGTCCTCTGACCGAGATGTAGAAAAAATGGCTTTTTAAAAGTGCTAGATTTCTATGGAAAGTTTTTATTTGGTGTGGTCGCCGCTAAGATTTTCGTGTTCAGCGTAAAAAAATGAGTATATATGCAAATTTTCACGGAAATCTGAGACCCAAAGTTGAAAAGACAGAAATGTTGTGGAATAAATTGGATTTACCCGTATACACTTTAGATTTTATCAAATGAACTCAAGTGAGATACAGGTGGTATTGTCACTAAATGTGAGACATGCACATTTTTGCAAATATTACTACGGAATTGATCGAATGATGGCATTTCACAGATTCTCATGACAGCAGTTTGTTAAATTAGCAATTCGATGGGTTCCTATTACGTTAATGCTCAGCCTGATGAGCATTTTCTTAAGCGTGAGCATATCACAGCTGCAACCTGCCAGTGGCACAGCAAAATCGCATAATTAAAGACAATGACCTCATTTAACTTTGAAAGATGTAAATGGTTCCACATCACTATTCAGATTAAAGAAATGAAACATGAATTTAGTGCCCGTGAAAATCATGCCCGTGAAAATTGAATTAAAGACTTCAAGTTTCAGCCAAGAAAGCACGAATAATATCGCAACTTTTCATGAAGACTTCTATTATAGTACGGTTCATGAATTCCCTTGATAATCAGCTTGATTTCCACTTTTGATATCCAACTTGTTTCATACTACATGTACTTATATAAAGGAGTCATCTCGGCAAAAAACTGAATATTTTGATATAAAAATTTTCACTGTATATACTTTTTTGAGTCGACACTCAACCTATATCCCTACTCTATGACTAGAAATTCCTCTGACCTGTCTGGTGTTTCACAAAATGAGAAACGCTATCATTTTCCCATTCAACTATGTATTCGCTGATTGAATGAAGCCAATTTCGTAAAGGAAATTATATTGAAAACTGCAATTGAATACTTAATACATTGATTTTAGAAAAATGACAGTACATTTTTATCACAGTCACAAATGTTATTATCTGTATCACTTTAGTTTTCCCCAGCGGCCGTTGGTTCTTCATTGCCAATCGGAGTTGTAGTGAGCATCTCCCTGTTGACGAAGATAAACACAACATTAACTTGAATAATGCAAAGAAGACCTATGTGCCGTAACTCATTAAATAGCTGTGTCGCAGGTCCTGTTGTGTCTTCAGGCAATGTATCAAGTCAGATCTACCCACAGAATTTTGTTTCTCTGCTTCGGTTTGCTAGAAGTGTGATTAATACGAAACTGAGGAACCTATTAAGTGGGCAAGAAGGAATTCCTAATACCTTACAGAGATAGGAAAAAAAGTCGTGCGTCGCTTGCGGATTAATGTGAGTTCCAGTAAAGTGCTTCAATTTCCAAAATTCCTTCAGATTCGAAGAATTCAGATCATTGCGCACTCGTTTTCTCCATAATGTTGGCCCTTCCGATCATTATTAAAGAAAATAGCAGTCGTACAAAAATTAGTTCACTTGATTGTTGTTCACATCCATTCCTCGGCATTGCTCACTGCAGAGTGCATGTAAGAATCGAAGCCAGGCATCGATGTGTGTTTTGGTGTGTGCGAAGTGATATCACAGCACGCACGCATCTCTCACTGGCTCTGGTGTCCTTGGCTGACAGCTTATTGTTTGCCATTTCACACGAACATCGCTTATCCATTCGAGAAGGAGCAAGTTGTCTAATTCCGTGATGTGCCATTTCGATATTAAGGTTACATAAAATTCTTCCTTTCTAGGAAACCGAAGCGCGCGCAGATGAATCTAATTCTGTGGATCTACCATACATTTACGAGAGAAAATTGTAACCAATTTGCGTCCTATTTACGGGTATGGATAAAATAATTACTCAAATGGGATAAAGGCTGTCTGGTTTTATAGCTTTCCTTCAATATCTTAGCTTAGATCTTTGTAATGTTTAGAACATACCCAGTCGGTTGAAAATGACCTCGTCCAATGCTATTGCTATTACATATTTTCAGTCCTTTGTCTTTCGGAAAGCTGTAGAAGGCACGGTCCCTAGATCGTCCGTTTTGTTAGTTATATACAATTGTATGCGCAGCATTGTGCCATTTTGGAGATTTTGTATGTGCGAGGCAAGTGACTGCCTGTCAATGAAGAACATTGGTTCCTGTTAATTCTTTCCCTCTGCGATGATCCGCGTAGATAGCGGATTCCTGACGATGAATGCTAACAGTAGCGTATCAGCAGAACATTGGCAGATGTAACGCCATCTCGCCTCCTGAACTTGATGTTTGCAGACCCGAATTAGATCATGTCACGCAATGATGGTGAGTTTTTCGCCATGCACTGTATTCACGTCCTCGCGACAGCACTAAACTTAACCGACATCATCAGCAAGAGCAGATTTTCAGACACTGGATGCATAAAAGAATTCTACGGTCCTACGGAGTCGAGGATCTACGGACAATTAACTCATAGTCCTAAATGGAACAATCTGTTAGAGGCTTACAGACGAAAGTGTGGAAACACTGTCGGTCGAAACCCACAGAATTAGATTCATCTACGCGCGCTTCGGTTTCCTAGAAAGGAAGAATTGTATGTAGCCTTAATATCGAAATGGCACATCACAGAATTAGACAACTTGCTCCTTCTCGAATGAATAATTCGTGTATCGCTTGCTATTGGAAATGGCAAACAATAAGCTGTCAGCAGAGGACACCAGAGCCAGTGAGAGATGCGTGCGTGCTGTGATATCACTTCGCACACACCAAAACACACATCCTCTAGCTAAAATTTGATTCAGTGTGGGCACTATGCAGCAAGGAACGGTGAGAAGACGATGGTGAAATCATCAAGTGAACTAATTTTCGTACGCCTGCTACTTTCTTTAATAATGATCGGAAGGGCCAACATTATGGAGAAAACTTGTGCGCAATGATCTGAAGTCTTCGACTCTGAAGGAATTGTGGCAATCAAAGCAATTTGCTTGAACTCACATTAATCCGCAAGCGACGCACGACTTCTTTTCCTATCTCTGTAAGGTATTAGGAATTCCTTTTTGCCCAATTAATAGGTTCCTCAGTTTCGTATTAATCACACTTCTAGCAAACCGAAGCAGATAAACAAAATATTTAATTCTGTGAAAAAGGCACTCCACTTCACGCAAAAGAAAACAGATCAATTGCAGACGATGAGATTAAATTGAAATGATAGAAAAACGTAAATATGACCTTAGTGTGGTTTTTCCTTTTTTTTTAGGTTAGTCCTTTTTCCCCACTTAATAGGTTCCTCAATACTTTACTTTACTTTACTTTATCCGTTTAACGTCCTCTTCTCCATCTCCGTTGGGTTGGACGATTGATCCTCATGGAATGCCTCCAGGTGTTTCGTTCGAGGGCGTCGGCTTCTTTGAGGCCCAATTGCCGACAGTCTGCGGACACAGTTTCCTCCCAGGTCTTCTTCGGGCGGCCTCTTGGTGTTGGTCCGTTGATCTTCATCTTCCATATTCTCTTCACCCAATCACTCAATCCCTCGATGTGCCGTCGATTTCGAATTAATCACACTTCTAGCAAACCGACCCTATGAACAGACTAGTGACCAAATTACATAATTACATAATTCATATGGAAGGGACTCACCGCTCAGTCCTCATCGTTGTCAGTTCATCTTCATCCTTGTCGATAAACTCTGATGATTCTGTGATTGGACTCATGGCGACCGGTCCTCCGCTATGTACACGCAGTGAATCGGCACGCTCCGCCGGCTCGAGACTTTGCGTGGCCGGCAAAGGTTCTGGTGAAGGTGGCGGAGGAAGAGGAGTCTCATCTTCCACACCGGCCCCTTCGCCGGAGCCTCCAGGAAGCGCTTCTTCAGGTGGAACTTGTCCCCGAGCGGGCGCAGACTTGGCCTGGCGTGTCGTGCCACCAACAGGGATCGTGATGGCGTGGAGGCAGAAGAGACTGGCCGTCGAGATCTCCGCCGGCGGACACCGGTTGAGGTGCTAGATTGGAAGGCCAAAGCTCCGGACTTGCCTGCTGCGTCCAATGACCTGCGGAGTCCGAGCAAGTAGAATCAGCAAGTCACTGAAATGACTACAGAGCACATTAAGGATGGATTTTCAAAAGGATGCACCTTAACCTCCAAAGATCTGAGGGGGAGGGTCCAGTTGACCCCTTGTGCAAATTCTTAGTTTGCGTGCTAAAATCGATATCGAATCATTAGGACAGTTGATTTTCAGTAAAAAATGTTGTTTGCGTGCAGCTGATCGATAAGTGTAGATTATTTGAGTGATGTTCAGCTGCCTTAGGAAACAATTCGAAAAGAGTGATTGGTGCGTTAGTATGAACAACATTTGGGGACAGTATCACTTGTAAAAGTATGGGTTTCACAATGTTTTGCTGCACATTCCGCGTAGCAGTACCCTTGCATTTGTCCACTATTTTAACTTCGACAACAAAGGTCAGTCGCAGTGCTTACAGCAATATGATGTGTCGATATCACTTACAGATGACTTCTGTCGTCACTCGCATTCTTTTTGTACCGTCAGCGTAGCCTAGTGAAGAAGGTGAGAACTCGTCTCCACCGCGCACTTCACCTCGATCCCTGGGCCAGGCGAGTGCGGTAAGAACTCGTCCACCGCGCTCTTCACCTCGATCCCCGGGCCAGGCGAGTGCAGCGTGGCCTAGTGAAGAGGGTGAGAGCTCGTCTCCACCGCGCACTTCGCCTCGATCCCTGGGCCAGGCGAGTGCGGTCAGCGTGGCCTAGTGAAGAAGGTGAGAGCTCGTCTCCAGAGCGCACTTTGTTTCGATCCCTGGGCCAGGCGAGTGCGGTCAGCGTGGCCTAGTGAAGAAGGTGAGAACTCGTCTCCACCGCGCACTTCGCCTCGATCCCTGGGCCAGGCGAGTGCGGTCAGCGTAGCCTAGTGAAGAAGGTGAGAGCTCGTCTCCAGAGCACACTTTGTTTCGATCCCCGGGCCAGGCGAGTGCGGTCAGCGTGGCCTAGTGAAGAGGGTGAGAGCTCGTCTCCACCGCGCACTTCGCCTCGATACCTGGGCCAGGCGAGTGCGGTCAGCGTGGACTACTGAAGAAGGTGCAGCTCGCGCAAGCGCACTTGGTGGCGATCCGGGGCAGGCGTTGCGTCAGCGGGGCCTAGTGAAGAAGGTGAACTCGTCTCCAGTACGCACTGCGAGCGATCACTGGCCAGGGCGAGGGCGGGTCAGCGAGCCTATGTAAGGGAGAAACCGTCTCCAGATAGTGGAGAAGGTGAGAACTCGTCTCCACCGCGCACTTCGCCTCGATCCCTGGGCCAGGCGAGTACGGCCAGCGTGGCCTAGTGAAGAGGGTGAGAGCTCGTCTCCACCGCGCACTTCGCCTCGATCGCCGGGCCAGGCGAGTGCGGTCAGCGTGGCCTAGTGGAGAAGGTGAGAGTTCGTCTCCAGAGCACACTTCGCCTCGATCCCTGGGCCAGGCGAGTACGGTCATCGTGGCCTAGTGAAGAAGGTGAGAACTCGTCTCCACCACGCACTTCACCTCGATCCCTGGGCCAGGCGAGTGCGGTCAGCGTGGCCTAGTGAAGAAGGTGAGAACTCGTCTCCACCGCGCACTCCGCCTCGATTCCTGGGCCAGGCGAGTGCGGTCAGCGTGGCCTAGTGAAGAAGGTGAGAGCTCGTCTCCACCGCGCACTTCACCTCGATCCCTGGGCCAGGCGAGTACGGTCAGCGTGGCCTAGTGAAGGTGAGAACTCGTCTCCATCGCGCACTTCGCCTCGATTCCTGGGCCAGGCGAGTACGGTCATCGTGGCCTAGTGAAGAAGGTGAGAACTCGTCTCCACCGCGCACTTCGCCTCGATCCCTGGGCCAGGCGAGTGCGGTCAGCGTGGCCTAGTGAAGAAGGTGAGAGCTCGTCTCCACCGCGCACTTCGCCTCGATCCCTGGGCCAGGCGAGTGCGGTCAGCGTGGCCTAGTGAAGAAGGTGAGAACTCGTCTCCACCGCGCACTTCGCCTCGATCCCTGGGCCAGGCGAGTACGGTCATCGTGGCCTAGTGAAGAAGGTGAGAACTCGTCTCCACCGCGCACTTCGCCTCGATTCCTGGGCCAGGCGAGTACGGTCAGCGTGGCCTAGTGAAGAAGGTGAGAGCTCGTCTCCAACGCAGACTTCGGTTCGATCCCCGGGCCAGGCGAGTGCGGTCATCGTGGCCTAGTGGAGAAGAAGTGAGAGCTCGTCGACACAGACCGCACACTTCGCCTCGATCTCTGGGCCAGGCGAGTGCGGTCAGTCGTGGCCTAGGTGAAGAAGGTGAGAGCTCGTCTCCACCGCGCAACTTCGCCTCGATCCCCTGGGCCAGGCGAGTACGGTCAGCGTGGCCTAGTGAAGAAGGTGAGAACTCGTCTCCACCGCGCACTCACTTCGCCTCGATCCCCGGTCCAGGCCTGTCTCAGGCGAGTGCGGTCAGCGTGGCCTAGTGGAGAAGGTGAGACCCGTCCTCCACCGCGCACTTCACCTCGATCCCCGGGCCAGGCGAGTTGCGGTCAGCGTGGCCTAGTGAAGAAGGTGAGAATCTCGTCTCCACCGCGCACTCAATCGCCTTCGATCCCTGGGGCCCAGGCGAGTGCGGTCAGCGTGTGGGCCTAAAGAAAGAAGAGCTCGTCTCCACCCGCGCACGTTCGACTTCGTGGCCAGGGCGAGTGCGGTCAAGCGTGGCCTAGTGAAGAAGGTGAGAACTCGTCTCCACCGCGCACTTCGCCTCGATCCCTGGGCTCAGGCGAGTGCGGCGGTCAGCGTGGCCTAGTGAAGAAGGTGAGAACTCCGTCTCCTCCACAGCGCACACTTCGCCTCGATACCCTGGGCCAGGCATACGGTCCATCGTGAGTGGGGGGCCTAGTGAAGAAAGGTGAACTCGACTCCCACCGCGCACTTCGAGCCTCGAAAAAAATTTTTTTCCCCCTTTGGGGGCCAGCGAGTGCGGTCATCGTGGCCAAGTGAAGAAGGTGAGAGCTTCGTCTCCAGAGCGCACCTTCGCCTCGATCCCCTGGGCCAGGCGAGTGCGGTCAGCGTGGCCTAGTGGAAGAAGGGAGAAGCTCGTCTCCCAGAGCGGCAGCTTCCGCCTCGATCCCCGGGCCAAGGCGGAGTGCGGTCAGCGTGGCCTAGTGAAGAAGGTGAGACTCGTCTCCACCGCGCACTTCGCCTCCGATCCCCCGGGCCAGGCAGTGCTGTCAGCGTGGCCTAGTGATGAAGGTGGAGAGCTCGCCTCCACCGACGGCACTTCGCCTCGATCCCTGGGCCAGGCGAGTGCGGTCAGCGTGGCCTAGTGGAGAAGGTGAGAGCTCGTCTCCACCGCGCACTTCGCCTCGATCCCCGGGCCAGGCGAGTGCGGTCAGCGTGGCCTAGTGAAGAAGGTGAGAACTCGTCTCCACCGCGAATGGATGCTGGTGTCTTTTATCGACTTAATCGTCGTCACTCTCTTTAGATATTTTTACCTCATTCGCCATTTTTTGAGGTCATATTTATTACAGTTTCAGACCCTCAAAACGGCTGTGGAGATCTTCAACTTATCGATTGCTGCGGTGAACACTTAGGGGAGTCTATTTGTGATGTCGAACTAGGAATATAGTGAACATTAATTGACACCGAGTTGTTCGTGTAGATCATGTGGGAAACCAAAATACTTTCATTTGGGGATCTTAAAACACAACGCACATGCAGGAGGATGTTGTAAACAATCAATCAGTGAATTTCAAGCAAAATGCACCATCATGGACATGCACAAACTCGCTTCTAATCTGAAAGTAAAAATGATCGACAGGAATTTCTACGCCTTCTACCGAGGAGACCCCTTTAACAATCTCTCATGCCCCGTCAACAATGATGGTCCTGCACATTTCAAGAGCTCCTTGCAATTCCCCTATATCCCATCACATTGAACCATCGAAAGTCATGTCGGCACTGGGAGCATTGGAACAAGAAGTATTCCGCCTCACATGCATTCACATCACCAGCGATCTCTCCAACTCAGCGAAACAGAAAAAAACATGTAGACATGGCCATTCCTCTGGTCGTCTACCCTGTTGCAGGTCAGTGTCAGTGGAACAAGAGAGAGTCGCGGCATCTCAAAATCAAGCAATCTCTAGTGGAGAGGCAGAATAACATCCTACAACCGAAATATCTATGCTCTCTGTTGCATCATTCGTTGAACTGAACAGCGTGGCAGCGTCAAAGAAGATGGTCAGAAAACCACAGTTCCACTCTGCTGCATGAATATGATGATTCAAGAGAAGATGTCGTTGAATTAATGTGCAATAGGTATCCCCCGGAGATAAAGCTATAATAGTGAAGGATGTCACATCAATTTTTAACAACATAGACAAAACAATGGCAACAAGAACTGTCAAGCCAAGGTCATCATTCACAGTAAAATTATACTATCGTCGAAGAATCTACAACACATTGAACACAGTGGTCAGTCGGTATATCAAGGTGTGATGCTGTGATAGGTCGGTATATCGAAGTCTGATGCAGTGATGGGTCGGTATATCAAGGTGTGATGCGCTGGTCAGTCGGTATATCAAGGTGTGATGCAGTGATGGGTCGGTATATTGAAGTGTGATGCTGTGATGGGTCGGTATATCAAGGTGTGATGCAGTGGTCGGTCGGTATATCGAAGTCTGATGCTGTGTTGGGGGCGGTTTACGAAAGGGGGGAGTGATGGGAGGGCGTGTAGCTGTGCGTCGGTATAATCGAGGTGAGCATGCTGGATGGTCGGTATATCAAGGTGTGATGCAGTGGTCAGTCGGTATATCGAAGTGTGATGCAGTGTCGGTCGGTATATCGAGGTGTGATGCAGTGATGGGTCGGTATATCAAAGTGTGATGCGGTGGTCAGTCGGTATATCGAGGTGTGATGCAGTGGTCGGTCGGTATATCGAGGTGTGATGCAGTGGTCGGTCGGTATATCAAGGTGTGATGCAGTGGTCAGTCGGTATATCGAAGTATGATGCAGTGTCGGTCGGTATATCGAGGTGTGATGCAGTGGTCGGTCGGTATATCGAGGTGTGATGCCAGTGTTTCGTATATCGAAGTAAGATGCAGTGATCGGTCGGTATATCGAGGTGTGAGCAGTGTCGGTCTCGAGGTTGATGCTGTGGTCGTGATGGCCTGGTCAGTCGGTATATCAAGGTGTGATGCAGTGGTCGGTCGGTATATCGAAGTCTGATGCAGTGATGGGTCGGTATATCAAGGTGTGATGCTGTGGTCGGTCGGTATATCAAGGTGTGATGCAGTGTCGGTCGGTATATCGAGGTGTGATGCAGTGGTCGGTCGGTATATCGAGGTGTGATGCTGTGGTCGGTCGGTATATCAAGGTGTGATGCGCTGGTCGGTCGGTATATCGAGGTGTGATGCTGTGGTCGGTCGGCATATCGAGGTGTGATGCGGTGGTCAGTCGGTATATCGAGGTGTGATGCAGTGGTCGGTCGGTATATCGAGGTGCGATGCGGTGGTCGGTATATCGAGGTGTAATGCTGTGATCGGTCGGTATATCGAGGTGTGATGCTGTGGTCGGTCGGTATATCGAGGTGTGATACAGTGGTCAGTCGGTATATCGAGGTGCTGATACTGCAAATCGTGAGGTGCGAGTTCCTTGTAAATCGAAGTGCTTCCGTCGGCTGATTCATGCAGTCATGCAAACTCACCTCTACGCGAACGCAGGAGGGGAAAGAGGAATCATTAGTCGTGGATGAAAGCGATGAATGTACATCTGACTTACCGTTCTCCGAAGGACTTCGCAATTCATCGGAGCGGCTTCCTTGTCTGCTCAGTGACTCGGGTTGTCGAGGAGACTTCTCAGACACTGCAACGACGCCTTCCTCGAACGTGACACGACCAACAGCAGCGGAACGAGGTTGAGGAGGCGCTGAAGGTTCCACATATTCTCCTTGACTCTCAGGAATCGTCCCCAACAAGCCTGGAATAGAAATGAGGGAGTTATGCCACTAAAAAGCAAATGTTCATTTTCCGTCGCTGCTTTCCAATGATGAACCCGTTCAAGAACCTCGGAATCTGTGTTGATGGGTAAAGGAGGTCCTGTACCACAACACGTGATCAACCTCCGACTTCACTCAACATTTGCCAACTGACGCGAATTTGAAGTTCGGCTTGGGTTTGCGGAACAGCGTCAGGTTCAGGATCCTGTCTGACAAGAAGAGGGAACCAGGGAGAACTCGTCAGACACACAGATTCGCAGTTAACTGTACAGTGACATCATTCTCTGAAAGTGTCATTGTCAGCCTCATTAATCGCGATAGGTTTGAAACTCAGTTCTCCATCACTTCATGACAAAATTATCATTCTACTGAATTTTGTATCTAGTAGTATCTTTAAGTAGAACTTTATTCGAAAATAGAAAAAAATTCCTAGGAGAGAACAGCTAAACTAATCTGATTAAATCGACTGATTTTACCCGATGCGCATTCCGACCGAATATCAAATTGTCTTTCTCTCGATTGTCCTCCGATTGGCTGTCAGTGTGAACAACTCACTTCCTATAGGAATATTCACGTTGGCTGAACAACAGAAAATGTCTACAGTACTTCCTGTCATCGCTTACCAACATCTTCCTTGTTTGAGGTTTGCACGAGGGTCTTGGGAGTTGTTGAAGGAGGGACAGCGCCGGCGGGGATGGCATCGTCACTGGAGCCCGCACTGAAATCCCGGCGATGGATGGAGGCTGAAGATCCAGCACTCTGAAAGTACAAGGTGATCAAATCAGTTTATCTGCCATTGATATGAAGAATGTATGGATTTTGAGGTCAATAATGCTGCACATTTTCAGGGGTTTACGTGCCCTAAAAAATCCATGTCAAATATTACCGTTCTATATTGCTTCAGAAGATTTCTTGATTCTTCTTCTACGTCAGGGGTGCACAACCTGCGGCTGTGACAATGAGAAGTGAATGAAAAAGAATATTGCAAATGTTTCTGGAGTTCAAGACAATAAAAAAACAATCGTCACTATAGTGGCATACTACTGTCGAACAGCTTTATCACCATGCTGCTTAGAAAAATGCGCGCCCGCAGGCGTGATGAAGGCGTTCAAACAGATAACTCATGAATAGAACATTTTAGGGAAGTTACATTCATGCGCATTCATGGCTAGAGTCATCAGCTAAAAGAAACAAAAGGTACAATTGAAGTTTGCTCAAATTGTTCGCGCGTTAACTTCAAGTCCATGACCACAATAAGGATGCAAGTGCTAATGACACCTTGCTAACTCATTCTTTAAGAAGTAGACCTTTATGCGATTTTGCAAAGTGGTGGTCGTGGGAAGGTTTCAAATGTCAGTGGATGAGACGAAGAGAGAGAACAATGCACACACGAGTAACAATAATGCGTCGAACAGACGAAGTCAGATCAGGCTGCTGACATCGCTACACGTTATCGTCTCTAATGCAAAAAGTGCTTCTCTGATCTGCATAAATTTTTGCGTGTAGGTAGAAAATGTGCATAAGAACGCCTACCTAAAGTTTGGTGACGACTGATTCATTTTTGCAGAATTTAGACAAATTTGAAAATTTGGGGAAATAACCCATAAATACCCATTTTTCAATGCCAGAGACAGGCACTCGAAGCAGGTTTTTTTTCGTCGTCGAGCCTTCCGCCAATAGGCGGAAATCGCTCAAAAAATTTCCGCCACCAAAATGATGGCTTGAAGAGAGCTATATTTGGATCTTTTCAGTTGTACCAGCACAGAACACTGCGCCTTAACATTCACCACTTTTCCTCAGTCAGTGATTCTGACCTGAATCAGTCATATCGTATAAAAAGAATGGAATCTTCGCCATAAAAACTGCTAGCCCTTCCATCGAGCGTCAGTGTCAGCTCAAATTGTGCGATAATGGTGACGAGTTATAATGACGGTTAAGTCTGTCTGGCACCTAACCATAATGCCAAATGAAATAGGCCTACAATGTGGCTAGAAATGGATAATGTTGATATATGTAGGCCCAAATTCTAACCACAGCACGCAGGTAAGATAGGCCGGCCCTTTAGACCCACTTTTGTGATGCCATGTTCCAATAAGTAACACAAGAAATACATGTAGCTTACATATGAATTTCTATGCATTTTTTATGAAACAGACAGGCTTCCCTAACAGCGCGCATTGGACCGCTGCAGATCAATAAAACAGACAATTAGCTTATAACAAGCCACCATGAGAAAGAAAAAATCATTTCCGCCAAAACGGAAGGATTGGCGGAAAAAAAGACCCTGATTCGAAGATATCAGGCTCAGTCACGCATGCTTGAAAGTCAATGAGAACTTACTCTGTTAGGAAGTGGCTGATAATGAGGAACAGGAAGAACTTCATTGGCAAGGGTAGAACGATCTGTAGAGGCGGCCACGTGAAGACTCGCGGAATCATTGTCCGTCCGTGGTGTCTCCGTTCGCTGCGTTTGAGGTGGAGATTGAATAGGAGCTGAAAGAAACACGATAGAAGCCATCATTCGTTCGATTTCCGGTGAATAGAGGCAGTCAGTGACGCGGTGAGGGATCTTCACACAATCATACAAGAGAGTTGTGATTTTCCAGGAGATCAGTGACCTCAGGCACAAACTATTGCACCGATGACAGTGACGGTGATCGCAAGATTTCACTGATATTCTTATTCTCACATCATTTGACTTGGTGAGATGAAAACGTGAGTGAAGCATACTGTCTCTTCAATCCTCACGTGTTAGGTTATATGCCGGGGTAGTTCTATGAACATAGAAATTCGCATCACAGGTGCATGGGACACATATAAGACGCACGTCATCACCCTCCCTTCTGATAAAGTGATGCGGATCTCTGGGAGCTCAGAGAACTAATCATCGGATTCCATTTCGTTGTCAACCTCTGGAATTTTCACTGTAATAAAAGCAAGCAGAATATAGAAAGTATTTCAGTGAATGCTGAACAGGAGTTTCAGGCCTATAGCAGTGCAAGTTCAATGCCTGATGCTCCTCTGCGTGGTTAACAGCTGAAAGATTACATGATAACCAGCAGACAACGAACTGTAATATAACTAAGACTAGATCAGTGGTTCTCAATCGGTGGCCCGTCCCCCCCAAGGGGCCCACGATAGGACCTCGGACTATAGTATGTAAGGCCTACATAGCAAGTATGTTTTGTTTTGTACTTATTCAGTTAATCAATCAACTGATCTCACGCTCGTGAAACGCGTGTATCCACGCCGTCGTAAATTAAGTGAGGATATCATATTGGACAAGAAAACAATAAGAGATATATTTCACAGTGTGCGTTTGAAGAAGAGAATTTAGTCTTAATCAAAACTAAACATAGAAATCGCCTTGATGTTCGGAGTGACATCCGTATGTCTACTTCAAACACAAAACCAAATATCAAAAAGCTTGTGTTTAGTGGACAAGAACAGAAATCCCATTGAAACTTTTGGTGCTACTTTTTCAGTGTAATTGTCCTATCGTATTTAACTCAGATTATTGCTCATAATCATTTGTTTTCATCAAAAACGGGCATTTGATTTGTTTAGCCTGCCACTTACAAATTTAAAGAAGGAACGAAAAAATAACTCGGATAGTCCTTTGGTTTACAGTTTTGTTTCAAAATTCAAGTCTCTTCAAAATATAATACTTAAATGTACATCAACGTAAATCAACTTAGAAATGAAAAGAGAGCTTCTACTGTAAATAAAAATCGAACATTGACATGAGGTGTATCAAGGAAATAATGAAGACATACAATTGACAGTATCGTAACAAAGAAATTGAAAGAAGAAATAATTAACTATCAAATCAAGTAGCCTATAGAACAAGGGGAACCACAGTGAAATGATTAACTTGAAAGGGGGCCACGGAACATAAAAGGTTGAGAACCACAGGACTACAGCTTATCACAGTTCGAAGGTTTGTAAGACAGCACATTTACAGCGATGTTACAAGTTCGAGACCTTCGGGAGACAATGATCTAGTACGTCGCTCATTGCAGTAAAAATCAAGTAATACTGAAACATAATGGGGTATCAAAGTAACGACAAGCACTCGGAAAAACCGAAAGGTGACCGATGTAACTGTCTACATACAAAGCTAGAAATTAACTAATTCAATCAACTGTTGGATGATGATAGTGTGAACTACATTCCGTCTTCAAAACCTCGAGAAAAATGTGTAGAAGAAACTTATTAAAAATTCGAAGACTTACAAGGTGATGACTTGTGAGCCACATCGATAGCAGAGGCTTGAACGTTGTGATCAAAAAATTCTATCGTGAAAAATCTGCGTAGCATCTCCTCGATTTCTTTCAATCAAGCACCTGATGCATAATGCTGCCAAACCGATGATTCTAGTGTGCCATCAAATCGGTGCAAAGAGCGTTATTTTCATTGGTTGTATATTCGAAACTTATTACAACATAGGCAGAGTTGGAAAAGTCGGAATTGGAATTGGAATTGAAGATATTTAAATCTACTGGAATTGGAATTGACCTTGATAAACCTCAATTCCACTTTTTCGATAGACCTGTGATAAATCTATTTGTACAGAAATTGAAATCACAGTAGTCGGCCGTCGTGTTAACTGTACGCAGAGATAAGAGAGAGAGAGAGAGAGATCGACAGAGGTAGCTTTATTCTATTGTTGAATAAAGGATATTTTTGTGACTTCGATGGACCTATAGCCCCGGACAATGTTATTTCAGCGATTAAGCAAACAATGAAAAGACAATCATCTTTGTTCAATATGTTGTTTAGTTATTTATCAAGTAAGATAATTAATCAAAATAAAACAATTATTGAATTTAGTTCTTGATAGGATAAGCACAAAAATTGGAGATTTTCTTGGTTGTTGTACACACGAAAAACAATTGGTTTGGAAAGAGGAAAATTAACGCTGTAATTAAAGGACAGCAACCCTGTCAGTTCAAATCACAATATGGACAATGTCAACAAATTATTCTAATAACTAATGATTCAATTAAAATGGCAATTACATGAACTATTATTCAACTTCCAATCACAACAATTAACAATACTAATTTTAAAGACTGTAGTTATATAGACACGATAAGCAACGATAAAAGAAAAACTTTAAATTACAGTTCACTTCTTAATGTTGAATTCACTTCAATTCAATCGGACTCACTTATACCAAAATAATATCATAAATATCATAAATATCAGTGTCACTTATACCGTCAATCTTCAATCGCTCTCGCTGATGTGTTGCCGTATACGCTGCTGTGTTGTTGTTCGCTGGCGGGCAGTTGTTGTTGTTACATCTGCAGTTATGTTACACCGCGAGAGCCCGGAGTTCTTCTAACAGCTACTGAAGATGTCGTATGCGTTGTTGTTGTGTCAATTTCTCTTCGTTTCTAATTTATACAAATTTTTGAGCCTTGACGATAAATCCATTTTCTTTTGAAAATTGAAAGAGTTTCCTTTAATCTCTGCTCGTTAGCACTCGACCCGACCACATTTTGTTCTTATCACGGAATTTTTAATCTTGTTTTTTAACATGGACGCTTAATCAGCTTTCATGATATCATTTTTATCGTCGTTTTTTCTTTCATCAACAATCACGTTATTCGCACACTGAATTTCTTTCTTCTATCAATTTATTAATGTCAGTTTCTCTCTCTTTCAGCGTTTGATTCTTTGCTGACCGCTAATTTTCTTTTTTTCACGATATATTGAATATCTCGCTTACGAAACGAAAATGGCGTAGGCTGACCGGTTACATATATACACGTACACAAGAAATATGAACTATGAACATGAGAACGCACATAGGAACGACGCAGGGAACGGCACACAGGAACGAGGATAGGATCACATGGGTTAGATTGAAACGCTAGATGCATTAACATAATACACTATACACGTCATGCAATTATCGGAATTGAATCTTATTATGAAATTGGAATTGAAATTGGATTGAACTGTTTCGAATGGAATTGGAATTGAAATTTTTGCTCTGGAATTGGAATTAAAAAATTTCAGTGGAATTTTTCCAGCTCTGATCATAGGAAATCATATTACATCATACAGCAGTAAGACCTAACGCATTCTGATTGGCTGACATCAATATGAAGTATCAACGCATTTTAATTGGCTCACATGAGAAGGACGCATGAAGTTTGACTCACCGAGCATGAGATCCAGTTGTACATCACGAGTATAGGTGAATGGTCTGTTTCTCGAGCTTGCTCCACGACTCTGGGCAGCAGATGGAGCTGGTGCGGGCATATCAACAGACACACATTGCACTGACGGTGATCGTGGCTCATTGGCAGGAAGGATCGGAGGCAGAGGACGTGAACGGGACAAAGCAGATTCAGTGGGAAGCAAATCATCGTCCATTTGGAACACTTGTCGGCTCTGATGACGACCTGGCTGCCGCATGTTTCGCTCTCGACTCTCCAAATGCAACTTTGCACGACGTTGTTGAAGCAAATCCGCTGCAGAGACGAATGCTGGGCGGGAATCAGGACGTTGGACCGACGATGCTTGACGGACCAAATCATCCAGCCTCTCCTTTGTCATCAATTCTCTGCGGAAGGTTAGTGAAATGAGAAACGCTTCACACATCACACGAGGTGACATCCAAGGTCGGACGCAATCAATCAAGGTTGGGAAATTAGAGTGGATAACATTGATGTATCCTGCAACATTTATTGGTTCTTTCCTTCAATAATGAGATTTTCAACAACCGCGACGCGACTGTCCGGGTCCATATTCTGAGGATTTCCACTGTCTTTCATAACGGAGTTAGAAAATGTAAATATCACTTCATGGAAATGTACTAAATGTCAGCAAAGAAGTCTAGCCTGTCTATGTATGGAATACAACCTAAATCCTTATAGTCCGGCAGCCAAAGCGAGTTTCTGCAGGGAACGAGGCCGAAAGTGAGACTCTCACAGAATGATGTGCACCTCATACTCCGGCAGCCAAAAACGATTTTCTTTCTGGAACGGCGCGAGGCGAGACTTTTTCAACAGAATGATGTACCCCATGCATGCCTACGAACGAATTCACGTCTGCCGAGTTCTAGTGAGTTCCTCTTCTTGTCAGACAAGATCAAAGAAAAACACATGCAAATCCAATGGGACGCAGATTGCAGTTTTATCTAAAATGAAATTTTCAATGTTTTCTCTGATTGGACGAAAAGTACAAAGCCCAGAGTCATAATTTTTGGCATGGAATGTCTTCAGGTCATTTCCTTTCATCTTCATGCACCCCTGTCTACAAAGCTAAGCACATTTAGATTTGGCGAGCCTCTTAATGTCGGCAAACACAAACATTTTGAGCAACTTTATCCACATTCTCACATACATTGCCGATTAGATGCATGATGATAGTACATGCACACCTTAGAATGACATGAAGACATTTCCTTGCCAAATATTATGACTCTATACTAGTACTTTTTCGTCTAATCAGAGAAAACATTGAAAATTTCATTTTAGCCAAAAACTGCAATCTGCGTCCCATTGGATTTACATGTAGTTTTCTTTGATCCTGTCTGACAAGAAGAGGAACTCACTAGAACTCGGCAGGCGTGCCGATTTGTGGTAGGCATAGGGTGAAAAGTCTCACTTTCGGTCTCGTTCCCTGCAGAAACTCGTTCTAGCTGCCGGACTATTAGCTCAGTAGAAACTCTTGTTGTTCAAAATCATCAACTGACAGAGTTTCATTATGTCAAAAATACTAAGCGCGGATTCTCTTGTTACAAATGAATGTTGCATATACTGGCACATTAGACCTCCGTCCAGTTCTCAAGACATAAAGAGTTCAATGAAATGAGAAGCAGATAGCAGGAGATTCGTTTTGATAGTATCCCTGACCAAATAATTGAGAGAAGAAATTAATGACATGATCAGAAGGTCCACTCTGTTGTTGGTAAGAACCTCAATGCTTAGGTTTGCACGAGCTGTTTCGAGGCCGATTCTTTCACTGGCCAAATGTTTCGGCTGCGGGCTTTCTATGTACATCCCCCTACCGGGGGCGCAGCGTCCATTGGGGCATTCGGGGCAGTGCCGCGAATGTATTTTTGAATAAATTCCCAACATGTTTTAATCATGTACATTGTACAATGTGCATCAGTGACCAAACGCTACATCCTATCTCAAGTCTTTATTCATTTTTCCAACGGATGCATGTATAATTGTCGGTGGTTTTATTTCTCTTCCTCTCCCAGGGACAGTCGCCGGAGTGTCGCCGAGATTGCACCGATTGGCCAAAATCTAACACGAGCCACACATGATCAGCAATGGCTTGTTGATGTCATCGACAACTCAGCCAATCTATCAATGTGCCGTTCGCACGCGCCAGAAGAGCTCGGCGCGGCCACTGTATGCAACCCACCGAGGGCGAGAAGCAATCCATCTCTGTGATTCAACCCGGGCGCACAGAACAAGGAACCCTGTTCTGTGGGGCGAAGACAGGGAATTCTTTACAAGTAACTGGCTAATCACGGCGCGTCTGACAAACGCGTAGCTAATTGTTTACACATGCATACCTTCATTTCTTCATTATTTGAATTCATTATCATTTTAATCAAAGTGACTTCTAGATTAGAACCCACCGGGTACTTGTATAGGTGCTGCATGCTATAAGGTACACCGATGGCAAGACTGACTTTAGCCCCGGAAACGGTTTGAAGCACGCTACGCCACTGCTACCTACCAATGGTTTGTGCATAGAACACAAACACGAACTAGCTATTTGCATTCGTGTTTGCAAGTTCAAATTTTTGAACCCGAGCTTTGAGAACATGATTTAAATTATTTCATTAATTGTAGATGTCTGGAGGTCGGATGACGATTTAACGTTTGTAGTTCCCGTAATTATTTAAGTCAGATTATATTCTCACCTCTCGAAGATATATAGCTATATAGATATCCTAGTAGTCCTTGATTCAATACATGCATTGTCTATACAAGAACCACGTTTTAAATTCATTGATAAAAATGCAAAGAGTTGCAATATTATGTTGGAAATGAGGATATTCCATAATCAAACCACAAATACGATATAATGTCATCGACAGAACAGCTGTACGGTCGCGTTGTTAGAAATAGCGTTGCGGTACAAATAATCGTCGCTAGAAGTCCTGAGAAACTTGACGACGTCAGGTAACCAGGAAAACAAATAACAACACATTAAAACTCATAATGATTCGCATTCTATCAAGAATTCAAACTTCTTTTCCTCATTTCGTCCAGCCCTGGATTTAATGAATATGAAATGAAACTCACCCTTTCTCAATTTGATCCAGTACTTCAGACAGGATATTTGGTGGAAGATCCAGCAGGTTGAGAACGCTGTAAATCATGAGAGAGATGAATGGTGTGATCAATAGATGCATTCATCATTCAATGTGGTCCTCTCTCATCTATTCCGGCTCTAATGGTTCGTCATGCTTGTGCAAGTCGGCAAGGAAAATCATTTCAATGACAAATCTTGTGAGCAACATCAAAATCCATCGTCAATTCTTGACTCGTTCATACAGTATTCATTCCTGAAAACTTGAATATCCGTTAATTGAATAGAAAATGTTCAAACTTCTATTTGAAGTCATTCCAAACCATAGAATTGGATTGTTCATCCGGGGGAACTAAGTTGGGGCATGAGTCACCAATTAAAGGTTTAGAATTACAAATACGACTGATTCTAACCCAATGATACAACCGTTGACAAGTGTATCTAAGTGAGAATGCGTGCGATTTTTGTGCCACTATTGCGCACTGCAGGAAGCTTGGCTTCCATTCTAGAGGGTTTATTGGCATCAATTTCTGCGTTCCAAACAGAAGAGACGAAATGGCTAGAACTATTTTATTGTTACGATAAAACACTGATAGAGTTGTCGAAACACTTGTTCGTCTAGTATTTGTAAAAATATGTTATTTATGAATTTTCTTGCAAAATTTCAAGTTCGCTACAGAGAACATGAGCGCAGTTTACGGTATGAAGACCAGAAGAGTGCAATTAGTGAACATTCGATGAAGGCCCACAGTGATAAAGTGATGACCATTAACAATTTCGACTACAAAATTATTGATCAACAACTAATAGTAACTACTACTAGGATGGCTGAATCCCGCTATATTGCGACGAACATGCCAAAGATAAAAATACGTCGTGGGATGACCAGATGAGCTGCTTTCACTGACTGATTTATGTATAAAAACCCACTTGTAGAGCGACAATTTAGCCCTTGATGCTGTCTGTGTACAGACGAAATGCGTCGGATGACTCGCTCTTCTATTTATTCAATAATAAAACGTCGCAAAAATTGAGAGAGAACCTGCTTTTTCTATTTTCATCATTACGATAAAAGGCCGATGCTGTTGTAAGATATAATTATTACCAAGTTTTCGCCTGTGCAGGCCGTGTCTGGGAACAGGAGGATGATCATGCCTTCGAATATCATCAGATTTTAAATATTGCCATAAATCCGATGAGAAGGGAAATATGTAGAACTGAGCAAATAGGCCAGATACAGTCATCGAAGTTTAGACGTTATGAATCATAGTCATTGTGTTCGATGTAGATGATTTTTATAAAGCAAGGAGCAGCTCATGTTCCACGTTCTAAAGCAAAACAAGAATGTGAACAATGTGAACAATTCCTTCTTTTGATAGAAATTCCTTACCCCAAAAACAATTGCTATGATTCTTAGCTTTTAAACTGCTATGTGTTCTAATATCTGACCTATTTGTGCAGTTCTATATCTTTCCGTTCTCTCAGACCATCAACTTGTCTGAATGTGGATGATGTTTGTTTGCATGATCGTCTTTGATAACCACATCTGTACGCCTATCCCGGTGTTAATCAGCATGCTGATATGAGAGTACTTTACATCTCAGCGTGAGTGAATGATATGTCGAGTGAGAATAGCGTAAGTAAGCGATTCGGTTTGAATTTGAATTGTTATGTCATTAAAATGATCACTCACGTTCACTCGTGTATCACTCTGAAGATATTTCTAAAACACTGCATTGCTGCGAAACATCGGACACAGGAGGATACCGACAAGAACAAGCCGATGAGCTTGCCATCTGACTTTGCAGCAAGAATTAGCGTCAAGTCAAATAGCCATGTAAAAGATGTTCGTCTCATGGGGCTCGAACCCACGCCTCTCAATATTCAGCAGGTACAGTATTCACAGATTATTGCACTTCCGTTATATACGCCTATTAGCAGCAATATTAGGCAAACGGGTACACACTTCAGAACCATCAAAGTCATTATCACATCGCAAACATCGCCTTCTTCCAACATTCCTATCTTCCCGACTTCATCTCACTAGGATTCGAACACAGGTCCGCTGGAAAGCTAAGCAAGTGTTCACCCCACACGGCTACAGCGGCAGGACAAAGAGCTTTGATGAAAGCTCACATCGCATCATTGAACTCCCGTTCTGCACCGCGTCAAGAAAATGACGAACCCTTAAGGCTAGGCATGAGCATCCCTGCCACGAACAATCTTCTCTCTAAGAATGATTCAAACAATGAGTTCAAATACTAAAACGTTCTGCACAAATCAAATCACGAAT
The DNA here is from genome assembly GCA_907163375.1 of Prostheceraeus crozeri. Taxonomy (NCBI): domain Eukaryota; kingdom Metazoa; phylum Platyhelminthes; order Polycladida; family Euryleptidae; genus Prostheceraeus; species Prostheceraeus crozeri. Next base: position 205,169 of record CAJQUW010015341.1, on the reverse strand, counting down.
GTCTGCGAGAACTAACGCCATGTTCGAAGAATTTTGTCGGCGCAGTAAGTCAATGATAACATTCCTTTGCGGGCGCTTCAAAAGCCCTGTTTGCATATTTCGAATTGTAAATACCCATCCCACGACTTTGATGTCATAACTTGTAAGATTCATTGAAACTTGCATTTAGAGTCTGTGGCTATGTTACATGGATGAATGATTTAATTATGAGACACAAGACATCTTGGGTGAATCTTGTAATGTGATATTATTATTCTAAAACATTTACAACTGTACTCAAATGAATGCCAACTCGGCAGACAGATCAGGTTCCCACTCTGTCTGACGTCTGCTTTCCGGACTACATGAATCGATGAAGTAAATCAATCACGAATTCGATCTCGATTCATCCTCCGCTTGGCAAAGCCGCACATTAAGTTCGCCTGCTGTGAACCGGAGCGGGAAACCTTGAGGGAACTCCCGAAATGCGGCACACGTTCCGCCGCTACCTGCTTCAATAACACGCGGAGAAGAGCCGGTACTGTATTGACAGGCAGCAACAGATGAGATCAATGCGATTTTAGCACCGTTCCTTACGCATAAATAATGGCAACTCAACTCAGACGATTCAGAAGTTCTTCTCTGATATCCTTATAGCATTGAATTACTGAGAAAGTTACTGCTATAATAGAAATCCGATACTCTTTGTCATTAAAGGCACATTTGCGCGTGCAACTATTACTATCACCTCTTCACGTTTCAACCAATGGCAGCTCTACCACAGAATAAGACTGTTTAAGTGTGTCACTTTGCTGGAAGTACAAACTGATTCAAACAGATGGCACATGCAGAAACTTACTAAGTGGGCAAAAAGAAATTTTTAATACCTTGCAGAGATAAGAAAAATAGTCGTGCGCCGATTGCGGATTGCTGTGAATTCCTTCAAAATGCTCCGATCGCCACGATTCTTTCAGATTCGAAGAATTCAGATCATTGCGCAAAAGTTTTCTCGATGATGTTTGTCCTTCCGATCATTGTTAAAAAGTTAGCAGGCGCACGAAAAAACGTTCACAAACTTCTCTGTAGAACTTGACATCTTCTGTATCTCTTTGCTGTGTGATCCGGTTGATAACAGTCACTGAAACTTTGCACAGTTTGGCGTGTTAAATGTTGAACTGTCTGCTCATTGTTCGATTGCTATGGCATTATGTCAGCAGATTGTGCAATTTCATTAACGCTGCATGTTCCAATGCTTCCCTTCTAGTCAAACGGAAGAAGAGACGACCTGTCTAATTCAATGATCCCTGCGATTTAGAGATTGATTCCCATATCTTCCCTCAGACGTCAATTCACGTTGTTCTAATTTTAGAACAGTGTCTTGTGGCTGATGCCTGATGGAAAAGAACTTCATCAGCCGCATCATTTCATGCCTTATGTCCGATGGACGACGTGTTATAACTTTTCCTGTGTGACAGCGTGATGGACGATGGGAGATGACTCCATGAGGATGGAAGCTGTCCGCTGTAGACTAGCCGACACGCAAATGAATCTATCTCTATGGCAGAATGAATCTATTGAATAGAATAAAGCGTCGTGGACACGCAGTCCAGGTGGGTGACAAAGCTTTTTTTAGGCTGCTCATTAACTAAAATCATCTGATCTGTGTCATTATTTGGCCTACTTCGTCAAGCATTCTTTTGAAAGCATCAGGAGAAGACAGGCATGAACGATTACTCATGTAAGTGTTTACGATGAATTATCGCTTTGTTCAGATTGACGGATCGCTGATTTTGATATCAAGTGCAGAAGAATGCTATCATTTTCAGTCTCTGACGGTAATGACTACGTTGAACAGATCTCACGCTGACAATCTACTTCAAAATCATTCATGTGAAATTATTATTTTGACCAGCCAATTTTGTTCTGCTCTTTTATGCAAGTTAGAACCCCGCGCGCGGTCTTACACAATATGTACACAATCACTACATAACCGGCTTCAGAAGAACGCCTACTTGAATCATTCAGCAAATGCAAGACTGAAACTTCTGTCAAAACCTTTCTGAATATGTCCACTGACATGGAACTCTACAACTGTGAGTAGATCCATGCTTGTCAGACTCTAAAGCACAGAAACGAAGAACTTTCGATTCAGAGGTTTGAAAATGATATTCTCAATGATTTACTTCCATCGAATTGTCACAAAGTCGCTCTTCCTTCTGTTCAAACTGATGAATATGCGAAATAATTTGTCCTTTCCTCTTAACTCTGTCAAAAAGCTTGAATTTCGATAGTATTTGCGGTCTTCCTTTCATGTATGATATTGGTTTCATTTTTCAAAAGTACGCTTACATACGTATGCAAAGTAAAGCATTTGGACATCATGGACAGTGAGAAATTCCTTACTTTTCTCTGTTTCTTTGATAGTTGAATAAAACGAGGACCACTGGAAGTACATTTTCCCCATTCTATATTCACGACATTAGAAGCCCATTATAGAGACGGCTTGTGATGATGTTAATGTTGAGAGCAAGATTCATTAAAAAACTGCTAAACGTTGTCTAGACTAGCCAACTTAGACTATTCGGGAAGGTCTTGCGGCCACAGACTATGATGACCGTGAATAATACTTCCACTAACAGCTGGCGAAGATCGTTCAATGATTCGGGAGTACCGAAGTCCGAGAGCAGCTGCTTCATGGCTGTGTCTAGATGATTTCGTCTCGTTATTGGTGTCAGCGTCGCTTCCTCACGCGAGCTGGTGCTTATGATTGGGAGAAGTACTCATGTGACAAGCAATGTGTCCCTGATGCGACAGACAGCGCTGGCGAGCATTCTCTGATGAGGACTCGTGACAGGGTTGATTCCTGCTGGATGTCAGCTGGACACATTTCTTTAATCAATTGGAAATGGAATGGCAGTTGTTGAATAGAAACTTGTCTTGAGATTCCAGGTACAAAGTCACACTTGCAGCCGGATTCGCTGTTATTGTTCTGGTGAACGCCGTTGATGACCGCCGATAATGCAATATTACAGTGCGCTGTGGCCTTGTGGTAGAGTGTTCGCTCTGCGTCCCGGAGACCTTGGTTCAAACCTTGGTCGGGTCAAACCTAAGACTTTTAAAATAGGTGGACTCTGTATTCTTGCTAGGTACTCAGCACAAAAGGAATGAGACTAGGACAGACTCGGCCACATGGACCAAAGGCTGCGTGTCTAATGTGCTTCAGAGTATAAGCAATGGTCACTTATTTGTTTATTTATTTAGCATGGTAGCTTCAGTGCAGCATCGTGTTGTGAAAACGCGAACGTTCATCAGTGTCGTTCATATAACTAACAATTGACAACAAAGGACTGTCGTAGTTCATTGAATATCGAAAGAGAATGACAGCTATTAAGTCAATACAAGACACCAACACCCTTGATTCCCCGACCGCACTCGCCTGACCCAGGAATCGAACCGAAGTCCGCGGTGGAGACGAGCTCGCACCTTCTTCACTAGGCCACGCTGACGGTCCAAAAGGAATGCGAGTGAAGGCAGAAGTCATCTCTAAGTAGGACTTCGGTTCGATTCCTATGGAATCAAGGGTGTTGGTGTCTTGTATTAACTTAATAGTTGTCATTCTCTTTCGATATTCAATAACTAACAATGTTCATCATTTCTCTATCAAAGCTGATTTTGACAAAATGCGCTAGTCATTTGTTCTTCAAGCAACATTGAGGTCTACATATACACCTGACGAGCAGTTGAAATTGGCATTAGCAAACAGCAGCCTTCCTTTCTAAATCTGATGACTTAAATGAAGCGAAAAGCAAGATTTCTGCTATCAATATAATAGAACTACGACTTATCGCGTTGTTTGAGCTGGTGAGATAACAACGGAAAAAAGCGGCTATTTGATGGTCATTCAGCCATCATTTAGACGCCGATGATGGTCAATGATACTGAAGAAGCAAATTCCTGAAACATTCAACTGTTGTAGATTCTTGTCTATTTATGTCAAGTTATTTATCAAAATATTCAATAAACAGAAATGACAATAACCGTCAACCAAAGCCGTCATCGCTTGGGTATGAACAGATAGTGTATAGTAGTAGAGCTCATATAATAGTTGTGTTGCATGCATTTGAGAACTGTAATCACGAATACTTTCTCGTGCATGGATATGACTCTTAATATTCTTTGAGCACATTGTGCTTTATAGTCATGTTGTTCTGTTATTTAGAACTATTCAATTCCTTTTCAGGAATTATCATCGTTAACGTTTCAATAAACTAACCAAGACGACAAAATAGCTTTTCATTTTGTGTGAGAGTGAAAAGATATCTCTTCTATGAAAACTCCTATGGAGGACAAATCATAGAAGTCTATAAACAAATTGTGATTAGCCAGAGACTACCAAGATATCCATATAGTCACAGGATTAACTCATTCATAGATTTCGCGGTATTGCCATCAATTTTATAATGAACAATAGTCATCTTAAAGTCACAAAATGAAAAGCTACATTCTTTGGAGAGGAAATAAACGTTTCCTCTCTTAGCTATCTGTCCATCCCTCCCAGCGCTCGAGCTGTCCATCCTCAAAGCTGTGGGAGGAAAAGCTGATATTTCCTCTCTCAAGAAAATAGCTTTTCTTTAGGGCACAGTTGTCATGATAACGCATATCCACAATTTATTATTGTTTCCAATATCTATGTCTGCTCTAGTCATAGAAATAAACTGTTTATCTGAAGTTCGCTAGAATGGAAATTGACTCAAGGTCGCGGCACATCCGGGGGAACTAAGTTGGGGCATGAATAACCAATCAATGGCTTAGATTTACACATGTGACTGATTCTAGTCCAATGACAAAGACGTTGACAGGTGTATCTAAGTGAAAATGCGTGCGATTTATGTGCCGTTATTGTGTATTGCATGAAGCTTAACCTCCGTTCTAGAGGTTTTATTCTTGTCAATTTCTATGGTTCTAGTCTTGTATTCACAGAATTAGACAGCTCGTCTCTTCTTCCGTTTGACTAGAAAGGAAGCATTGGAACATGCAACGTTATTGAAATGGCACAATCTCCTGACATAATGCCATAGCAATCGAACAATGAGCAGACAGTTCAACATTTAACACGCCAAATTGTGCAAAGTTTCAGTGACTGTTATCAACCGGATCACACAGCAAAGAGATACAGAAGATGTCAAGTTCTACATGTACAGAGAAGTTTGTGAACGTTTTCTCATGCGCCTGCTAACTTTTTTTAAAATGATCGGAGGGCCCAGAAATCGAGAATCAGTTTTGCGCAATTATCGAGAAAACTTTTGCGCAAAGATCTGAATTCTTCGAATCTGAAGGAGTCGTGGCGATCGGAGCATTTTGAAGGAATTCAGAGCAATCCGCAAGCGACGCACGACTATTTTTCCTATCTCTGAAAGGTATTAAAAATTTCTTTTTGCCCACTTATTAAGTTCCTGTATGTGCCATCTGTTTTAATCAGTTTGCACTTCTAGCAAAGTGATACGATTAAACAATCTCATTCTGTGCCTGTACTATTACAGTCGCATTTCAATGGTGAATATCATCAGATGGACCTGAAATGCTGTGAACTGACGATGTTTCAAACCCCAGCCTCACGCATGCATGCAGTGATTTTGTAGACGCCAAGAGTAATTCCCAATGAGGATCCCCTCTCTTTCCAAACCTACAATATCCCGAATGAATTCTATAGAAATGATTGCAGTCGTGATTTGAACAATGAGTTAGTGATTATAGCGGATTGTTACTTAAGGGGACAAAGCAATCACGGGAGTTGTGCTCAAACATTACAAGTGCGTCACGCAATTTCATAAGCAATGAAAAACTTACTTTTTGTCGTCAACGGTAAACCTTGATGAAAAGAGTTTAAAACAGATTAGGACACACTGACAGAAACGGAAAGCTTTTCATGCGCCAATCATCAACACTCACATGCTGCATGCACTTCTTTACAGTCCGATTATCAAGGATTCTCTGATGTACAACGAAAACTTGGTTAAATTGTTGAAAGAGATTTCAGGTCATTCATGCTCTCAACATCCACTCATTTCTCAACTGATCTCCTCAACACCTCCCCTATGACCGCTCAACAGTGCGCAACCACCCCTCCCAAACACTGACCTCCCCGACAACTGATCTTCTCCACACCTCCACTATGACCGCTCAACAGTGCGCAACCACCCCTCCCAAACACTGACCTCCCCGACAACTGATCTTCTCCACACCTCCACTATGACCACTCAACAGTGCGCAACCACCCCTCCCAAACACTGACCTCCCCGACAACTGATCTTCTCCACACCTCCCCTATGACCACTCAACAGTGCGCAACCACCCCTCCCAAACACTGACCTCCCCGACAACTGCTCTTCTCCACACCTCCCCTATGACCTCTCAACAGTGCGCAACCACCCCTCCCAAACACTGACCTCCCCGACAACTGCTTTCCACACCTCCACTATGACCACTCAACAGTGCGCAACCACCCCTCCCAAACACTGACCTCCCCGACAACTGATCTTCTCCACACCTCCACTATGACCGCTCAACAGTGCGCAACCACCCCTCCCAAACACTGACCAACCCGACAACAGAACTTCTACACACCTCCACTATGACCGCTCAACAGTGCGCAACCACCCCTCCCAAACACTGACCTCCCCGACAACTGATCTTCTCCACACCTCCACTATGACCGCTCAACAGTGCGCAACCACCCCTCCCAAACACTGACCTCCCCGACAACTGATCTTCTCCACACCTCCACTATGACCGCTCAACAGTGCGCAAACCACCCCTCCCAAACACTGACCTCCCCGACAACTGATCTTCTCCACACCTCCACTATGACCGCTCAACCGTGCGCAACCACCCCTCCCAAACACTGACCTCCCCGACAACTGATCTTCTCCACACCTCCCCTATGACCGCTCAACAGTGCGCAACCACCCCTCCCAAACACTGACCTCCCCGACAACTGATCTTCTCCACACCTCCACTATGACCGCTCAACAGTGCGCAACCACCCCTCCCAAACACTGACCTCCCCGCCAACTGATCTTCTCCACACCTCCACTATGACCGCTCAACAGTGCGCAACCACCCCTCCCAAACACTGACCTCCCCGACAACTGATCTTCTCAACACCTCCACTATGACCGCTCAACAGTGCGCAACCACCCCTCCCAAACACTGACCTCCCCGACAACTGATCTTCTCAACATGGTCTCCCGTTGCTCTAGATAACAGGAATTGGCGCGATGCAACGGATTGCTGCTCAACCACTTAACCGAATTCAACTCAAGAACTTAGAGCCTCCGAATTGAGTTTTCAGACCTTCGGTGAACTGTAATGAGGACATTCTGTAACACCGACGCATGAATGCTGCTTTGAGTTATTAAATAGAGACATCCTCCGCATGCAGTCAGGCACGCACAGATGAATTTCAAGTTCAGTGAGCCTCATGGACTTTCTCAGAGTCTGGGAGCATCCCCAGAGACGCCAATTGTCTGAGGAAGTATTGAGGAAGTGTCATCTGCATTCGCTTTGCCTGCCGACTGAAGAATATCGCTTGGCATCATTAGCGAACCGAAGATATCATCCGCACCGATCCCTGTATATTGACCACCTGTTGTACCTGCATTCTGATTTTGCTGAAGCCTTTGCTTTCACAATTAATTACAACATTGTAGAAATAATTGTGATCATAATCTCTGACGAAAGAATATCTCACATTTCGCACTAGTGCCACTGATTCTTATGATACGAATCTGCATGTCCACACAAAACATACTCATCCACCTGAATATCAAGTTTTGTGGCGATTCAGCAAGTCTTGCATGTAATATAGGCAAATGTGAGAAGGTTGTGGCAGTTGACCTACAAGTACCAATTCTTCTATGATATGGATGTATAAATAATCTCACCTACTCTCTCTCTCTACCCCTCACCTACTCTCTCTCTCTCTCCCTCACCCTCATCTACTCTCTCTCTCTCTCTCTCTCTCTCTCTCTCTCTCTCTCCCTCACCCTCACCCTCACCTACTCTCTCTCTCTCTCCCCCTCACCTACTCTCTCTCACCCTCACCTACTCTCTCTCTCTCACCTACTCTCTCTCTCTCTCCCTCACCTACTCTCTCTCTCTCACCTACTCTCTCTCTCTCTCCCTCACCTACTCTCTCTCTCTCTCCCTCACCCTCACCTACTCTCTCTCTCTCCCTCACCCTCACCTACTCTCTCTCTCTCTCTCTCTCTCTCTCTCTCCCTCACCTACTCTCTCTCTCTCTCCCTCACCCTCACCTACTCTCTCTCTCTCTCTCTCTCACCCTCACTTACTCCCTCTCTCCATCACCCTCACCAACTCTGTCCCTCACCTACTCTCTCTCTCTCTTCCTAATTCACCATCTCTCGCTCTCTTCTGATTAAGACAATTTCAGGCAAACAACCGTGCCTCTACAACGTTCACTATGGCGGAGCGCTTAAAGGACAAAAGACGAAATGAAATCGCCGAGACTCCGGAACTTGGGTATCTAAGCAACTGTCGCACGTATCATTTATGCGTATAGGAGAAGAGGCAAGCAAAGGTGTGGATGGAAAGCCACTTACAAATGTCGCATCTCCGTACATGAAAGAGGTCTTCTGCAAGTTGAAGAGGTTCCTGACGATGCACTTGACCTTAATACCAATAAACTTACCTATCCGGGAGAGTGACCACACCGTTCGAAGTGTTGCGCGCAGATCGGAAGAAGCGTGAGACTTTGGCAGAATAGGGCGACGTCTTCAGCGCACGTTTCTGTGGAAAAGAAATTATTTCGAAATCAATTCTGTACAGCTGCTGCTGAACACATTGATAATTGGAACTGATGATGAAGGTGACGCTGTTCTGTGAATGATAGAAATGCATTTTGATAAGCCACATCGTCTAAGTTCTGAGAAACCATGACAGCTAGGATGAAGAGAGCTGCAGAGGAAGATGATTCCAAGATTTAGGTCTGTTTCTGGGCATCAGTCTAGTTGACCGGTCGGCGAGAGGTCATGAGATTGTCGGCTCAGCAACAGAGCAGTTCCTCTTGATTACTGATGCTATAGTCAGCAAATCACGGAGGTATATTGAATAGGCCTTCGGCGTCTAACACTCTCTGTTTCTCGGTCAACTGTTTGCAGAGGTGAGTGACATTATGCATGACAAGGAACCGGGCAGAACTCAGCAGACGATTTGTAGGTGAGCACAAGGCCTCACAGAAACTCGTTCTGTTCTGGCGGCGGAACTTATCTTGTTTCCGACTGATTGCTAACTGAAGCTTTCAATTCAGTCACTGTGGCGCTTCACGTGTTGGTCAGGTAAGCACTGAAGCCGACCTCAAGTTCCCCAACATCTCCCAAGTCGTTGACTTTTGATGTTATCATGGAAGAATTACTGCACTGTCATGAAATAAATTTGCGTGTTGTCTTGCCGCTATGAAATTCGACACAACGTAGACAGGTGCACACACAAATCACTGCAAGAATATTTAGTTAATTGAGAGGAGGAGTGATGATGATGGTGGTGATAAGGCACCATTGTAATCGTTGCTATATTAACCAAATGTACCATAGCGCTGATATTTGCAACAGATATGATAGGTAGAGCATCAACAAAATGATTATAATGACTTTCGAATTGATATTTTGACAATGGACATCCATGCTCTGACATTCTCTGTCTTTTAGTCATAGAAATGGAACTACATACATAGAGATCGTGGATATATGATTCAAATTCTAAGAATGAATGGAGAGATGCACAAAAAGTAATATCGCATAGCCTACATAGACAAATTTTTACAGATATACATGCATTTATCTATCTTGAGGCAACGATATCATAAGGACATCATAGATTTTCTTAGATCATACATCGCAAAGGTCAATTATCGGAAATGCATTAAGAGCACAGACAAGCTATGGGACATTTCCTATTATCAAAATACTTCACAATTTGTCCAACACATTCAGTAAGAGCTGTAAAGGTTAGTCGTATCAACTTGGCTTCATATGTTTGTTGCATTAGAACTTCAAGACTGCACTTGTCGACATTACTTTTTTCCATTTTATTATTACACCGACAATCAGCATCTTTATAACCATTTCTCTTTAGCATCGAAGTTGTTTAACTCTCATGAGCATTGATGAATCCGAAACTGAACTGATCAATGATGCCGAAGGCATGGTCGCTTCTTTTATGATTTACGGACTAAAACATTACTTCTAGCGATCGATATAACAGTAAGAAGAAAATCGAGGAAGCTGGATTGCTATGTAACATCGCCTGGAAGCTGGATTGCTATGTAACATCGCCTGGAAGCTGGATTGCTATGTAACATCGCCTGGAAGCTGGATTGCTATGTAACATCGCCTGGAAGCTGGATTGCTATGTAACATCGCCTGGAAGCTGGATTGCTATGTAACATCGCCTGGAAGCTGGATTGCTATGTAACATCGCCTGGAAGCTGGATTGCTATGTAACATCGCCTGGAAGCTGGATTGCTATGTAACATCGCCTGGAAGCTGGATTGCTATGTAACATCGCCTGGAAGCTGGATTGCTATGTAACATCGCCTGGAAGCTGGATTGCTATGTAACATCGCCTGGAATGGCTGAATTGCTATGTAACATCGCCTGGAAGCTGGATTGCTATGTAACATCGCCTGGAAGCTGGATTGCTATGTAACATCGCCTGGAAGCTGGATTGCTATGTAACATCGCCTGGAAGCTGGATTGCTATGTAACATCGCCTGGAAGCTGGATTGCTATGTAACATCGCCTGGAAGCTGGATTGCTATGTAACATCGCCTGGAAGCTGGATTGCTATGTAACATCGCCTGGAATGGCTGGATTGCTATGTAACATCGCCTGGAAGCTGGATTGCTATGTAACATCGCCTGGAATGGCTGGATTGCTATGTAACATCGCCTGGAAGCTGGATTGCTATGTAACATCGCCTGGAATGGCTGGATTGCTATGTAACATCGCCTGGAAGCTGGATTGCTATGTAACATCGCCTGGAAGCTGGATTGCTATGTAACATCGCCTGGAAGCTGGATTGCTATGTAACATCGCCTGGAAGCTGGATTGCTATGTAACATCGCCTGGAAGCTGGATTGCTATGTAACATCGCTGGAAGCTGGATTGCTATGTAACATCGCCTGGAAGCTGGATTGCTATGTAACATCGCCTGGAAGCTGGATTGCTATGTAACATCGCCTGGAAGCTGGATTGCTATGTAACATCGCCTGGAAGCTGGATTGCTATGTAACATCGCCTGGAAGCTGGATTGCTATGTAACATCGCCTGGAAGCTGGATTGCTATGTAACATCGCCTGGAAGCTGGATTGCTATGTAACATCGCCTGGAAGCTGGATTGCTATGTAACATCGCCTGGAAGCTGGATTGCATTAACTACCTAGAATGGCTGAACAAGGTGAAGGACTGTACAACGGGCTGCTCTGCGCTTGTTTATCCTGGTTTTGCCGTGCGGCTGATTGTGCGTAGCGCCAGACGATTTAAGCTGATCATTTGATGAAAGGTAAATATGTATATGCCTTGTTGCTGAACTTGAAATCTATGACATCAAAAATTCAAGATTCTAATCTGTAAAGGACTCAAATCTATTCTGCATAGCCATGGACTCCTAGATATATAACACCTAGACTGAAAACTGATATTCATTTATACACTAGACGGCTGATTTGAGTCTGATAGTAGATGGAGAAAAATATTAATTATCAAATGCAAGTGATTTGAGAGAAAGAAGTAGGAATTTCTGAGGAATCAGAGGAACATGGGATTGCAGCCAACTGATTACTGTTCACTCAATATGGAATCAAGGCCGGATAGGACACGTTTCACATTGCAGACTGATGCAAGCTCAAGCTGCCGTTGCTGATGCTGTCTCCACTGACCATAATTTTACGCACTACGTACATTGTACAAAGTATGCTGTCAAACGCTATTGTTCCATTTAATATTGTCAATATTCCATATTAAGTGAACGATGATCAGTTGGTTGCAATCCCATGTTCCTCTGATTTCCAGAAATTCCTACTTCTTTCTCAAATCATCTCACTTTCATTTGATAACTAATATTTTTCTCCATCTGCTATCAGAGTCAACTCAGCCGTCTTGCGTATAAATGAATATCAGTTTTCAGTCCAGGTGTTATATATCTAGGAGTCCATGACATAGCCCCTACAACCAAGGACATCAAGCTTGAGATATCTACGAGTCCAAAATGTGAACCATAGCAATCACCTGGATGTCCAGGGTGACCACTTCAGGAGGACCGAAAATCGGACCATAAGTCTGTCCCACAGTGACGTCACATAAATTATAAATTTTGATGATTTGACTATAGTAGTATTATCCAAATGAAATGTATACAAAGAAAAACATAGAATATTATGGAAATTTTCATATGTATTCCATCATCTCATATAAAACAAATAAATGTAAGCAGTAATTCAGTTAAATGCTGCAAAACAAAATGCAAATACGACTCCCAGTCATGTCGAGAAAGTTTTAACAATAAGCTGAATGAATCGGCAAATATCAAATTACAGAATTACAGAATTAACTACATGTAGCACATTTGCAAAATAATTTAAAGACACCATTGAATTTGAAATACCAAAACAGTAATGAATACTAGAACAGTTACTACATGTACGTCTGCTTCTTTATGGAAAGCGGAAAAATATGAAAAACAGATTGCATAGTTGATTGACTTATACAAAATAATTATCATATCAAAATAAATGGGTAATTTCAACATTGACTCTCTATTTTTTCTGATCAAATACTCAATTCTAAAATGAATGGTCTCTGTCACTTATTTCGCAAATTAACTACGATTGTTGAGAAGTTTATATCATTCACTTTGTAAATCAACACGTCATGCTGATAGACTCAAAAACTGCTCAAAAATATTGGTCGCTAATAAACACGCGAAAAACAAGTAAAATGTTGAACTTTAACAATAAAGACCACGTAGTCGCATGAAGTAACCAAGAAAGTATTGTAGGATCTGTGGGAGATCGATATTATTTTAGATTAAATTGAGCCTCTACGAACAATTGAATGCAAATTTTAATTTTTAAAAATATTTCTGTTAATTACAGAATAAATTAATTCAATAAGCTGCTCAATTTTTATTTTAGGGTAAGTAGCAAGAAAAAACCCATGAATTACATAATTGGCAATTTCGGACCATTTCGCACCTTCCCCCGAAATTCTGACCAAATCGGGCCAATTCGGACTGGTTCGAAAATTCGGACCAAGTGGTCACCCTGTGGATGTCATTTTCACTGGGAATGCTAAGATGGACGGTGAAATGCTCCTACCTCGATTGTACTACATAGCAAATTAGACGGCCTTACCGACTTTTATGGAAAAAAACCAGGTGAAATATCGGCTGACAAATGTCGATGCCTAAATACAGTGATTTTCCTAAAATGCAATCCTGGAAAACTACAATTTCTTTAATCACATTTGACTGCCTCTTCTAGATGATGAAGGGGTATTAACTGAAGAATAACAAAGTCGTTGCAGTCTGAATCTACAGTATTTGTGGCCTGAGCCTCTAATGATGCAGAAATCGACAGGAATGTCATCTTAAGAGCTTCAGTATCTGACAGCGACGACAGATAATTCTGCCCTAAATCATATAACCCTACGATAACCCTCCCATATGCAAGAGACGAAGAAAGCGCGTACCTGTGATTCGGCTGACCGCAAATCTTTCTCCGGATCACGCGGGAGAAGCTCTTCTGTGACGTCACGAGTTGGCAGAGGAACCACTGGACCACCTTGATCGGATGACATGCTGTGGAGAGATGAAAGAGAATTAGACACAGCAGAAATGAGTGTGGGGTACAAGAAAGCGATGGCCGCATGCACCTGATTGCAATGTGATTCTTGCATTTCTGATTTTCAAATGAATTCTTCTTTTCATCTTAGTATTTGTGGGTAGAAATCAGATCTAGTTCATTACATCTTCACATCCTTCCATATTACCAGTACTCCGGATTAGATGATCTTATCTGTTTGAGATCTGCAATTAGCAAGTTAGTGAAATTTCGACGGACATTCATTAAATATCACTTTATACACACTACTGACAAATCGCTGAAGTGAGTGCGCTTGTCATAATTAACAAATGCTGCTTTTTGCACAATATAAATAGAAATGTTCAAATAAAAATATTGAGTTGCATCCTCAGTTGAAAAATGGAAACATACCTAAATAGCTGCCATTTTATCTAATATCTGGAATCATGAGTACGTTTGAAGTGATATTTAATCAATGCCCGTCGAAATTTCACTAACTTGCTAATTGCGGATCTCAAATTTACATGGGCATGGTTGCGACACTAAGCAAGGAGTTGTGAAATTGCCTGATCTATTGATCACAGTTCTGATTCTTCCGGTCAAATATTTACATGCATTATCATCAAGTTATCAATTGCGTTCTGTGGAATGGTCACCTTATTTAATCCTCGAGCACGATGGAATGTAAGTCCTTCAAACAGTTAATACCACCTATTTTGGATACTTTCATCTTAGCCAGATCCCATCACACATGTCGATAGGGTTAAGGTCCGGTGATCTTGATGGCCATCCTTCGAGTATTTCTATCATGATGAAACCGATCAACCAATGATGAGTTCATGAATGATGGAATCTGATAGTCTGTTAACGATGCATTAAAAAAATTGGTTTAAGTATTGCCGTAAGTATTCTCGCCTTTCGAATTTCATGAAAGATTTCAGAGTTTGTAACTCACTAAAGTCATGAAGTCAGATCACCTCAAGAACATTAATTGAACTAGAATTCTCTTTGTGTCCACTCACTACCTTAAATTATTCCTTTGCTTAAATTCAGAAGTTAAACAATTTCTGATGTTGCCACCTTCATTACTGAAAAGCCAAAAGCCTCTAATACAAGCCATCTTTTCTTTAGTTCCCATCATTTTTCTCTTTCTATTTTATTTCTCATTTTCACTCTTTTCATTTCGTTGATCATGTAGGCATGCTTGAGTACATGTACATGTAGCATCATAATCAAAGCCTTCTAATGTCAATGCATCACACATAGAAATATAATTCAATTCAACAAATCCATGCCATATAAAGTGTTCAATGTTTTCATAGATATATCTAAATTGGCATTTTTATAACAATGTCAACTATTAGCATTAGAAAGCAGTTCAAAAGGTGACAGACATTTTTGGGATTAGTGTATCCGCTCATAATGAAGGCGAATAAAGCAGTTTTCTTGGATGTCAATTCATCGGCAGTCTTTATTGTCTTTTACTCAAGAGAATGGAGGTTGAATTCAAAGAGCTTTTGACTGAGCAAGTGGGGATGCATCTAATTATTCTATTTATAGACTGCTTGGGGTTTGACGTTTAAGAACTTCTTCTAAGGCGCTGTCATTTACTTCGACCCTATGACAGCTTCAGTGCACCTTTAGGTGAACTTAAGTGAATGAACATATGAAACTTGAGTGTCACAATTTCCCCCAGCAAGGCCTTTGATGGTGTTGTCAAAGTCTGTCTATAGATGGAGTGTTGTGATAATCTTGGTTCGGATGCCCTTCCTGCAGACTTCCAATGACACCTTCGGGACTCGACCTCTAGAACAAAAGATCGGCAGGCCAAACACTCAACCACTGTGCCACGGAGACCACAAACTACAGGCTTCGATTTAATTCAATAGATTACAACGACTTCACATCAAATACCGCGTGACAGCCGCGCGTGACCACGTGATACCGCGTCGTTTCGCTTATGAAGCTGGAAAACCCCGTTTATTAGGCTCTGGCGACAAAGCAGGCATTCGAACACGATACAATCGGCACAGTTCTCACCTGGGCATGAGATCACGCCTCTTGTGGGGATTTGGAATCCAGACATAATACGGCCGTGGAGCGAAATGTTGGTTCCAGTCATCAGGACGCAGCTCAGATAAGTCAAACACTTCCTGAACCTCCAGAAGTTGGATCTTCCTGTTCACGTCTCCGCCTTGATGTTCAATCACTCCGTCAGATGGACTCGCATGAGGAGGGTGAATTTGACTGGAATGTCGACGTCGCATTTTCAGGTATTCTAGGAGAGGATTAGCTCGCTCTGGTGATGAGTGGGAGAGTGGTGGAGCAGATTGGCAAGATAACGGTGAGTCAATTCCACTGTCCAACGATGACTGTGAGCCGAAAGCCTCATTCAAAATGTTGTGCACCTGAAAACACAAGAAAACGCCTCATTCAATACACTATGTACCTTAAAACACAAGAAAACGCCTCATTCAAAATGTTGTGCACCTGAAAACACAAGAAAACGCTTTATTCAATGCAGTGTGTACCTGAAAGCAAAAGACTACGCCTTATTCAATGTACTGTGTACCTAAAAATACAAGAAAACGCCTCATTCAAAATGTTGTGCACCTGCAAACACAAGAAAACGCCTCATTCAATGCGCTGTGCACCTTAAAACACAAGAAAACGCCTCATTCAAAATGTTGTGCACCTTAAAACACAAGAAAACGCTTTATTCAATGCAGTGTGTACCTGAAAGCAAAAGACTACGCCTCATTCAATACACTATGTCCCTAAAAATACAAGAAAACGCCTCATTCAATATGTTGTGCACCTGAAAACACAAGAAAACGCTTTATTCAATGCAGTGTGTACCTGAAAGCAAAAGACTACGCCTTATTCAATGTATTGTGTACCTGAAAACACAAGACAACGCCTTATTCAATGTACTGTGTACCTTAAAACACAAGAAAACGCCTCATTCAATACACTGTTACACGCTCATACCATTTACTGGTGTCATACTCATACAATAGCCTCATATTACTGTCCGGTAGAAGCACTCTATTTCAAATCCCCATAGAAATGATGTACATTTTAGAGTATGTCCACAGGTAGTTTGTAAGAGTCATATCACGGTATAACATGCGGATATTTCCGTATCTGCATGATTGTACCATTCTATGATTTCTATTGTTAATATTCTATCATTTCTGATTCACTGTCTTGCAAGTGTTGTGACATTTTGCGGATTACTATCTGTCTTAGAGTCAATGAATATAAATTAAAAATTTTAAGTCATTATTCAATTTTTGGTTTTATTGTCAATGCTCCGACAAATTAGGCAATGTCATTGTGATATTCTTAAAATATGAAATATGCGATCTACTGTACACTGTACTTAAGGAAGAAAAAGTCTGAGGTGAAAATTCGACCTTTCGTCTACATTAAAGGCTCTTCGTTTCTTACGGCAAGCTTCCATCGAAAAGGCGGTGGATGTGGAAAGGGAAAACGCATGTGATGCAGACAGTGGTCAAAGCGGACAGGACAAAACGAACACACTACCTCATGATGTAATGCGGAAATTTAGTTTCCATAAATTGGATGGGATGACGACTGACTCAGATGGCTGCACCGCATCACATCTTTAGTCATGAGTGGAATCACATGAATGGTCACAATTTAGAAGGCACAGGGCAGAAGGTGTGCTAGCTGTTGCTATAGAAACTATTCTAGACGACTTGCTACCAATAAGGAGAGGACGTCCATCAGCCTTGTGGTACATTTCGGG
Source organism: Prostheceraeus crozeri (assembly GCA_907163375.1). Classification (NCBI taxonomy): domain Eukaryota; kingdom Metazoa; phylum Platyhelminthes; order Polycladida; family Euryleptidae; genus Prostheceraeus; species Prostheceraeus crozeri. Next base: position 187,536 of record CAJQUW010015341.1, on the reverse strand, counting down.
AACATTTGACAGCGCAATGTTTCTTTGCACACATCTGATCGTCCTATCAGCCTTTGTGTGAAGAGTTAGTGTCGAACTGTAAACAACTTCCCGAAAGAGGTACACGCATTGCATCTCTCAATATTGTTTTACTATCCGTTTGTGGACAGCTCTATATGGAGTATTGACTAGTCTTTTCTGAAACTGCATGAAAACCAGTTTACTACGCAGGAAAGATTCACAGAAAACCTTTCTGGTTGACATTTTGTTTGTACATGCATGTTTGCTGGTTACCGTAGATTTTTATCGACAAAAACGCACGATAATGAAAAATTTTGTATGCAAAAAATGTGTCTTTCCATGTAAAATTGTTTTCCATTTTTTTTAAATCATTGCATAGAAATTAGGAATACTAGGATTTAGTACACTTACAATATAAGACTGTTGTATCGGTTGCATCGCAATACAATCACCTCATAAGCAGTGATATCTTAGAGAAATCTCGTAAACAATATGACTACTGCATCGTTATGACACCGATAATGCTGTCATTGAAATCGTCTCGTGCGCACCGCGATCATGACAACATTGTTGGTGTCATACTGATACAATAGTCTTTCTTATACTGTCCAATTCGATACCAAAGGCTCCTGTTCAGTAGATTATTCTACAACCAGCCGTCTTAGATCACTGACGCGTTCAGAGCATAGGCTTTTGAGCAATGTATCAACAAATCCAAATGCATTTTCACAATATGAAAACCAATATACAGACAGTTGGTCAGATGACGTGATGATAATTTATTGAAATGTGAAAGAAAACACTATTATTGTTTTAATCTTCTGAGCAATACATATTTATATGAGCATGGACAAATGGCGCAGATGCTTCTAAATTGCTGTGACTACTTTCGCTCCAATCATGACATAACGAGAAATCGTTTCCAACATTTCATGGACTCTCTCACTGAAAAATAGCTTGTCCTCGGAATATTCTATCATTTCAAACATTAAGATGTGCAATCTTTACAGAATTATCAATTCGAGTACTGAGCACAATTCAATGGTCTTGTCGTCATTAACTCTTGGTCACGCTCTTCCGATGTATGATCTGTCCCTACAACTATCTTTAGAATTTGATATCATCAGCGACGTGACGTGGAACTTCGTTCTACAAATCAAATTGTATATGTTTTTGTGAATGTCTTGACTATGCACATTTTCAAATTATTGATTGGGCAGAGTCAAGATAGATATCGATGTTAATTACAACTTCATATTTTGGCAATTAATTTCGATCTTCATTAGAAGATCATCGTCAGGCATAGAAGGAAAACATTTACTTGCACAAAATTCAAAATTCACATTACAGAAAGAATAATAAGATATCATGGTAAGAGATAAAGATGAAAGAGAAGATGAATAGAAATGTGAGGATGAGACAGATATCATTGGACTACATTTTACCAATGGCAAAGACAAGAGAAATTGACTGCGATCTGGCTAAGAGGAAAAGGAAAAAGGATTAAAGAAGCAGGAAGAGGAAAATCATTCTGAAGCGAAAACGGAAGTAAAAAAATACAACTCAATCGAAGTGCGTGTGTGTTATTCGGCGAGGACAAACATAAAATCCTCACAGGTAGGCTACATGTAGCAGGAAATTGATAATTTCATTGCATTTTTGATGATTTTGTCTCGTGATTTGATAACTATGGACAGCTGGTTGAAGTCACCTCTGATGTCTCTCTCGGTCATTACTGGTGTTCTCTTGCATTGGATGCATAGGAGGTAGATCCCTGCGCCGATATCCACTTTCATCGGCGGCGGCATCTATCGGCGTATATCTGTTAAGTTCATGAGAATAGAGGTTGGATCTCTCCTTAGTATCTAAGTATAGGTATATTCTTCGCTATCCTTCGCTTAATAGAAAAAACGGATAGTCTAAATCTCATTACTGATTAAAATTAGCATAGAAGAATTCGATAACTATTCACCATCTGAAAATGTTGTGATGCATATAGCCTACCCAGTAGCCACAATTCAAGGAAGTTGCTTTTTATCAGCTAAGGGTTTTTAATTAAACAACAATTGTGATTGTTGTGTAATGAACAGAAATACGACACCCTTGCACATAGAAATTGACAACAATAAAACCTCTAGAATGGAAATTAAGCTTCATGCAATGCACAATAACGGCACATAAATCGCACGCGTTTTCACTTAGATGCACCTGCCAACGTCTGTATCATTGGGTTAGAATCAGTCACATGAGTAAATCGAAGCTTTTCATTGGTTCTTCATGCGCCAACTTAGTTCCCCCGGCGGTGCCGCGACCTTGAGTCAATTTCCATTCTAGCGAACTTCAGATAAACAGTTTATTTCTATCCCTTATATAAAACTGAGCAACCGATGAATTATTTGTATGACATCACGGCTTCATTACTGTACTACACGTAATATACATGTACATCTTGCACTTGAATTCTAGCAAAGTGAAAATGTTATAGCTTGACCGATTGATACCCATGCAAGCTTATTCACCGGCAACCTTGTTCCTGTCAGAATGTAGGGCTACTCTCTTGGCTATACACAACCAGAAAGTATATTTGGACTTTTCCTCAGGAACAAACGATATGTTCCTAAGTTCAAGTTCGAAATGCAGTGAATACAGTTAATCCATAAAATAAAACGGAAAATGTCTCCGACGGCGCGACGCCGAAGAAATGACCGGTGGCGGCGGCGTTCGCCGGCAGTGCAGGGGTATAATGGGAGGACATTTTGAGTATCCATAACAAATTGTCATTACTGTCAAATCTCATAAAAGTGAATGCTATGCCTATGTTTGTCATAACAAGGCAAGAAATCTATGACCAATCTCTTGATATCCGTAGCCAAAATCAGGGAGCTATGAAGTTTTATACACCAAAAGATTTCATTTGACGAGATAGACATAATATGCTATAATATGTTGTGCACCTGAAATGCAGGCAAACACCTCATTCAACAACCTGAAAATATGTCAAAAATTGTCAGCAATCTGGTAGCAGAAGGAATTGTCAGGAACATTTACACCGTGAAAAAGGACCTTTAGTCTCTTGTATAGGAAGATGAATGCTTTTTTTCAAAATAACTCCTGGCGCGGCTAGTTTCTGCCTTTTCACTTTCTATATCATTCTCAAGCGATCGTGTAAACGACTTCGTAAATGTGTCATACAGATAAGAGCAAGTCATTCATCCATGGCGATCAATCTGAACTTTTTTCTTGAATAGCGCTTCTCACGCGCCGTCTAAGCTATTCCGAACTTTGTCAGACAGCGGTGTAGCATCTTTGCTGTCTCGTATAGAGACACCTCAAACATCTTGCTACTTGCAGTGTTAGTATAGTAAGATGATATCGAAATCTATCTTGCTAAACTATGCGATCAGTCTCCCTAACCCATCAATTTCACGAATTCATCCTAGATTTCTTCAATTAATACATTGCGAACATAGACAAATGCATTAGTGCAATGTAATATTGCGGTTCTGAGATCTGAAATGCAATATGGTTGTGTTAAGGTTATCTACGATTGACCCACAATATGTAAAGCCGGCATATTGCGGTTTAATATTTCAGTATTGAAAGATATACGAACCTCAACACAATGTACCAATGCTTTCACGTAAAGTCGTAGTTTAGAAATGCTAACCGGCATCTCCATGGGACTACGTAGATGCGGATTTCAAATCAGCGAATCTCGTAGAATTACTAAATCTGCAGCCATGATGTCACACATAAATTTCAACAAGAATTTCGAAGCTAATGGACTATGGACTCTGTCAAATCTTTTCGCAGCGTCTGATTTCTAAAGAAGATCTCTCCAAAGAGGGACTCTTACTTTTTGAGTCGGCAATTCGAATGTTGAGGATCTCGGAGTACTGGATTGTATAGATGAGCTGTTACTTCGTCTCACTTGTCCACGACGAACCATCCGCTGTGCTCTCCAACAACTCGGATGAGAGCAGGAGATGAGACCGCACCATGTCTCGTTCGTCGTCACTTCCATGATCACTGACGAGAAAATTCTTTCTGATCTTCAATCTGCAATGAAGACAAGTTTACTTAGACCAACAATATCTCCCCAAGGATCAATCACACAACAAATATTCAGTGATTTTCGTATAGGAAAGCGTTTTTAATGTAAATATAATATTTCATCATTTTCAGAATTAGATGCATTAATGTAATGTGTGGACTGCTGGTCAGAATTATCCTGATTCATGGACACGATTATCATCTCCAACATGTTGAGCGTGAAGCATGGGCGAAGACAACGGGTGGGGGAGAGGAAACAGGAGGCCTTTAAATAAATGACAATGACAGGAAGATGTCAACACCGCTGCTCTTATAAATGGAGAAATATGGAGTCCAAATAAATCATGAGATCATTTCAAATAATTATTTCTAATGAGACAGCAGACTACTTATAAACTTCATCAGGGATTAGAACAATTTGAAAACGTGGATGAGTAGATAACCTGTAACTATCGCATCAAGTTGCGTCACACCTCATTTAAATATCGAAAGGAAGAATGTGACAGTTTGGGTGTAAAATATTACGAAGTAATGGAGTCACTGTTAAAACAGACAATAACAAATGGACAGTTGACATGGACTATGGACAGTTGAAGACTTCAAAAGACGGAAAATAACTGCGCGTCTTGGTGGATAAGACTGGAACTGTTGATGAACATCAATCTATGATGGTGATCTTCCGAAAGTTACTTATCCATCTTTTTCAGAAGTTGTGTAGTTGTGTATAATCGCGTCGTGAAATGCCAGATTGCTATGCCGATAGTAAAACACTATCTGTCTGTATGAGACGGTCGAAGGACACTTTTTCTCAGAATGACCTTGTTGCATATTCACGCCATTTTTATTGCATATTTCTTTGCCGCATTTTAGCATCTACGGTTCCCCGACTTTTCACCCAAGATAGCTGAATTTTCAATGATAAATTATAGCACATCAGTGCATCAGGTTTCTACTCGCGCAGCCTCTAATGCCAATATAATGACATCATCATCATCATAATCATCATGAAGCGGTCTTTAATGATGGAATCTTCGGACATCAACGAGCCTCCGATCATCGTCACTGAAGCGCTCCTCAGATGAGTATTATTCCTACATTACCATAGAATTTCAGAATTTATAATATATCTCCCCTCTGCAGTGCAAAAGTTGTCTAGACTATCTTCATTTCGCATCACGCCTTCTGTGCTACGGAGTTTAGAAGTTCTCATAGGAAAAGATTTTCCACACACTCATGCGTTCAATTGGTGTGAGAATTAATGAAGTGTCATTGCAACTTCTACCATGAGATTTTGTCGGAGTGACTTCAGAGCACTGTATAGTTCTACAGACATACATCCCATCCTTCCATTCCACGGCTTCACCTCGTGTTGCATTTTGTATAGTCGTCACAGCTTCAAAATATTTGTTACCAGTCTGACTTTCACCTGTTTTAAGACAATCTTGTGAGAGTTCTTATCTCGAGCCCATCAAAGCGTCTTACTTGAACACATTCATCTTTCTGACTAGACCAAACAGTGACAGAAATAGAGTGTTTGCTGATCTACCTCTAATCTGACTGGTGTGTGCGAGAAGCTGTGTAAGCCGATTAATGATCTGCTGAAGTACTGACGGTGACATAATTTCTTACACATAATGTGATGTCACTCTGGTCATTCCTCAAACCTGAACATTTCCAGCGTATACAGCCCTCATCGACTGTCTAAAAAGCAAATATATTCAAAAACTGATCAAGACAAGAAAGATGTCCTCAGACTTGAACAATTTAAGCACAAAATTCCGAGGAATCCGAAGACGTTGAGTTTCGTGCATCTAGGATGGGATGTCACAAGCATGTTTGGGCTATTCCGAGCTGCACTGAGGAGTCCTTGAACGGGAAAACGCTTATGGAAAGTCTATAGGCTCACAAGGAATCTTGTACTTAAATTGCTCAAATCTGAGAAGATCTTCATTCCATTTCTAGGCGAACTGACACGCTGCAATATTGTAAACGGGTTTTGCATGCTTCACATTGAACGCATTATGTTGAAGTGGCATATAGTGTTCAAAGACTTTAAGGTCACTGAAAAAAGAGGGAGCTACAAAGAAATAACAGAGGAAAATATGTATCAGAAGGAAAAGCATGTCATTTCGATGATCAAGTTATTTTCATCGATGCATTTGAAGAACCAATACACTCTTATTTTGTATGGTTTTACAGATCACGGTGACATTTCAACTATAATTGCATGTGCATATGAAAAAAGAAAAAACGATAGAAAATAAATGTCTTTTTATTCGATTCAATGACTTTGGAACGTTCTAACTTGTGTAATTATACAATTACTGTGCATATTAAGCAATTACAAAAATACTACCAGGAGCTTCCTGAAATAATAATTTGTAACGATATGAAAATTCGCATGAAAGCACGAAGGGCAGTGAGATGCACTTTTGATGAATTTTGCTGTGATCTGAAATCAGCAACACAAAGTATTTCAACATCATCATCCTTAGTGGTGCCTACAATTGCCTACAGTGTGAATGACAGCAAGATTATTAAAGATTGAGTCTATCAAGAACGTGAAATGTCCACCACACTCCCCACCGTCGTCTCATTCCTAGTCAGAGAAATTCTATTTCTGTTCTATTCAATAAGAAAATCGATGTTTCTATTCAGAGTCGGTAATCTTCACTACATGTAGATTCCGTCACCTCATCGATCGAATCAAGATTGTAATTCTAGGGGATTCGATCACATTCCTGTTCCGAAAGGACTATCACTCTGGAACGAGATAGTGGATGGAGCTGATGGTTTCATTGGATATCTTCAAAATATCCCAAAAGTGTTCTACTAATGAACGGTCTGGTAAATATGATCAGCGCATGACTATGAAGGCACTCACACGGTAAGAATGCAGAGTGTGCGGAACGTGGCATTGCGTCATGCTGTTGAAATATCGTCAAATCCAGATGACTGACCAGGAGCATCGCCGAATAACCGCTTCCTCAGCTTACCTTTTTCAGAGAAATGTAGCCATCCAGAATTACTAAATGAGTTCTAAATTAATTTTCATCGACAGGCCACCATGTTAGCGACAACCCATACACTTACTTTATCTGACCATACATTCTCTGAAAACCATTCTCCAGTTCGCAGCCACATTAGCCTCCGTCACTCTTTCCAGTCTTCCTACTTTTCCTACCGAATCTTCCGTCTATCGCAGCGACTCTCCAACATCGACGAACCAATTGAACCTTGATGGTGACCGGCAGTGAGCTTATTCCCAAAACAGAAGCTCCTGATCATATATAAAGTACGTAATTGTTTGGCCATTCCTGGATATTATACACTATGTCAAAAATAGCCTCTGGCTTTCTCAGGAATAAAAAAAAACAAAATTTTTAATATACCAAGCTTTCGTATTCCTTCAACAGGGTATTCAATAGAAGCAACCATTAATCAAATTATTCTCATTATGTATGAAAATGGCCTCTAAGGATTTTCTCTTGGCATTGTTGCGTTCACTCTTTAGGATCTTCCAAGATAAACTATTTCGGATATTGGTGTCGTGTTCTTCAGCATGCTGAAAGAATTTTGATGAACTTGAGGTTGTATGCTCATTGAGTCTAGCCTTAATGGTGCGAGATGTTTCACCTATATAACAATTCTTACAAATCAAACACGTAATCTTATAAATAACAAATTTACTGTAGCACTGTTCAATGCCTTCCCCGGTCTTGCACGTCCAGCAATTTGCATCACAACGGGGCCGTTCCTTAGTCCTTCTGAATCTCAGACCTAAATTTGGTTCAGTCTCAAAATTAATTCTAATTTTATCGCAAACTTCTGTTCTCTTAGCAAGGTTGATTATTTCGCGGCGTTGCCTTTCTCCATAATAAGGTAATTTTAAGAAAGGTCTCGGTATGGTGTTGTTTTCATCATTTTTCTCTCCTGTATCTGTAAACCATTTTCGAATGACCTTCATAGGGTAGCCGTTACTTAAAAATCTTTGGGTTAACCTTGTTTTACTATCATTCAAATGCTGTTGAGAACCTTCCTAAGGATCACAAAATTGGTGAATTACGTGGTCGTCCCATCATTGCATCGATTGACTCTGGAATACGGAAACTGCAAGTTTTGCTAGCCGAGATACTACAACCGATTGTAGAAAGACATGTGCTATCCTACATCAAATCAACGTCCGAATTTATCACAAAGTTGAACAATTACAATCAACAAGACAGAACTGTGATCAAATTCACTTCTTTGGATGTCTCCAACCTCTATGGAAGTATTCCTATTGAGTCTTCAAGTTCTTTGGACTTGCTTGATTGTGTTAAAAATATTTATATTGCTGGAAGAAATTCGAGTCCTTTTTCCATTTTATCGACTTCTGATCTTTTGTACTTATTAGAATTGTGTACAAAAGAAGATGTTTACATTCTGGAAGGAAGAGGCTTCAAACAGACAAATGGTATTGCTATGGGGAATACTGCTGCACCAGTTCTTGCCTCGATTTTCATGCACTATGTTGAACGTGATGTCTTTTGTAGTAATTTTATCAATTTCTGTGTTCGTTATATTGATGATATTTTTGTTCTTTATAGTTGTTCTGACGAAGAATTGTTATCTTTTGTTAATTCTTTACACTTTTCTATCAAGTTTACTATGGAGACCCCTATTAATCATGAATTACCTTATCTTGATACTTTGATTCGTATGAACTCTTTGAATGCTTTTGAATTTGTCTTTTTGTGAAAGATTTACATAGTGACACTTGTTTACCGCATGACTCTTTTGTACCAACGAGCCGTAAAAGAGCTCTTTTATTAGATGAACACCATCGAGTCAAAAGAAATTGTTCTCAACAGCATTTGAATGATAGTAAAACAAGGTTAACCCAAAGATTTTTAAGTAACGGCTACCCTATGAAGGTCATTCGAAAATGGTTTACAGATACAGGAGAGAAAAATGATGAAAACAACACCATACCGAGACCTTTCTTAAAATTACCTTATTATGGAGAAAGGCAACGCCGCGAAATAATCAACCTTGCTAAGAGAACAGAAGTTTGCGATAAAATTAGAATTAATTTTGAGACTGAACCAAATTTAGGTCTGAGATTCAGAAGGACTAAGGAACGGCCCCGTTGTGATGCAAATTGCTGGACGTGCAAGACCGGGGAAGGCATTGAACAGTGCTACAGTAAATTTGTTATTTATAAGATTACGTGTTTGATTTGTAAGAATTGTTATATAGGTGAAACATCTCGCACCATTAAGGCTAGACTCAATGAGCATACAACCTCAAGTTCATCAAAATTCTTTCAGCATGCTGAAGAACACGACACCAATATCCGAAATAGTTTATCTTGGAAGATCCTAAAGAGTGAACGCAACAATGCCAAGAGAAAATCCTTAGAGGCCATTTTCATACATAATGAGAATAATTTGATTAATGGTTGCTGCGGCGAGACATTATTACCTTTTTTGAGATAAATTCATTTTTGTATTTCCTTTTATATAAGCTTTTAATACTTTTCTAATATTTTTGTGAATTATGCTTTCTTGTATTCCACAAATTGATACACAGTGTTTACTATATATATATAGTTGTTTGTTAATTTTTAAGCCGCTGGTCGGCCTTCAATTGTCTTACCATAGTTAGCTTTGTATCTTCATTTCATAGTTCATGCATGTTTTTCTTATCTTTGTCTGTAGTTGATGAGCTGTTTGAAATATCTAAGTAATAATTTTGAATATTGATTTACGGCTGTAAAACATCTGTGCATTCTATTGAATACCCTGTTGAAGGAATACGAAAGCTTGGTATATTAAAAATTTTGTTTTTTTTATTCCTGAGAAAGCCAGAGGCTATTTTTGACATACTGATCATATAACCTGTGTGATCTTATAGTCCGGCATGCAGCCAGCACGAGTTTCTGCAGGGAACGAGGCCGAAAGTGAGACTTTCACAGAATGATGTACACCTCATGCCTACTACGAATCGGCACGTCTGCCGAGTTCTAGTGGGTTCCTCTTCCTGTCAGACAGGATTAAAGAAAAGCACATGTAAATCCAATGGGTCGAAATTTGCAGCTTTAGCTAAAATGAAATTTTCCATGTTTTCTCTGATTAAAAGGAAAGTACTAAGCCCAGAGACATAATTTTTGACATGTAATGTCTTCAGGTCATTTCCTATCATGTTCATGCACCCCTATCTATAAAGATAAGCACATTTAGATTTGGCGAGCCTCTTGATGTCGGCAAACACAAACATATTGAGCAACTTTATCCACATTTAACCAAATTCTCGCATACATAGCAGATTAGATGCATGATAAAAGGACATGCATATCATAGAAAATGACCATCAGACATAACATATCAAAAATTATGACTCTGGGGTTAGTGCTTTTCGTTTAATCAGAGAAAACATACAAAATTTCATTTTAGCCAAAAACTGCAATCTGCGTCCCATTTGATTTACATGTGTTTTTATTTTATCCTGTCTGACAAGAAGAGGAACTTACTAGAAATCGGCAGGAGCACCGATTCGTAGTAGGCATAGGCAGGGTCCCCGCGCTTCAACCACAATCAAATTTAAGGGCTTTTTAAGGTCTGATGAGGCAAATTTAAGGGCTATCTACAAATCGATGTTTCATGCGTGTATACGTGCAAGTTGCATACAAGGATGAGGAAAGCATGGTGTTGAGGCAATTTTATTCTCCGTCGCAGTGGGTAGTTCCACATGCTCTAGAAAAATAAAGGCAGAAAGCTATTTTTTCTACTCTCCCCATTCATCAATAGACAAAATTAGATCGTTTTTCAGAAGCGTAGTCTATATCAAAATGTTATGAAATTAAAAAAAACACTGCAGTATAAGAGACATTTTACAGGATTCAGTCAAGAACACGAATGCTAAATATAAAAATACACTTGCTGAAATAATAGATGCATGATAACTCCACACACTTAATGAAGACAGTCAAATATCGAAATCACGGTCGTAACCAAAGTTGATTATTGACTGTCTTTGGTCTTAAACAGCACAGTTATATACTTTCACTTTATCCAAAATAACCTCTTTCAACAGAAGAAACAGATCAAAATACAATCATTATTACAACTAATACTATAATTACACAAGCTTGATTTTCTATGGCTGTGAAGAACCGAAATTAAAACAAAAATTTACGTAGAAGCCATTCCATATTCCTAATCAGAATATCAATAAACAAATCAATGGAATCACAAAGGTGATTATGAAGCAGGCGATATGAATTTGACCGTTGCAAATTACAAAAAAAATATATGTACAATTGTATATGTAGGCATTGTACATGCACTGTAATCTGTAAGGCGTCAGTAAAACTCAGTAAAGACGTCGTTCGGTCAAATTCGTCCTCATCGTGGCTTTGTTTATGGAGAAGCCTCGCTCTACACCGGCCTGTCCATGAGATAGAAGGAGACAGGTTCGCACAACTGACCACAAATGCTGGAATTGTCGATCCGATTGAAGAATTGAAAACCAAAATTTATCAAGTCTGTCAGTGTCAGGATTGAAATGAGCGCTCTCGCAACTAGCATGATCAATGAACTGGGTCAGTTCAGATGCAGCGACATCGCAATCGTCGATCGAAAATCATAATATTGAGCATCCTATTGGCATTTTATCGAATGACTGTATTACCGAATCAATATGACAATAAGCACATCACTTCAACAGTATTGCAAAGTTTATCAATATCAAGCAAATACAAAACTGGAGAAATAAGAAAACCTGAAATGCAAAGCAAGTACAAGCTTAGGTATCAGCTAGAAGAAGACAAGATATTGTGCGACAACAATTCAGTTTACTTAGTCTAACTATGATTGACTCAATATTACTTCAGAGATTTATTTTCAAAATTTGGTTTGAAATTAATGGGTTTTTTAAGAGCCGAGTGTCAAATTTAAGGGCTTTTTAGGGGCTTTTCAGTGGTTGTAATTTTTAAGGGCCTTTTAAGGGCTGATTGAAAAATTTAAGGGCTTTTTAAGGGCCCCTTAAATTTAAGGGCTGCGCGGGGACCCTGCATAGGGTGTGCATCATTCTGTGAATGATTCTCATTTTCGGCCTCGTTCCCTGCAGAAACTCGTTCTGGCTGCCGGACTATTAAGAGCTGAACCAATTCATGCTAATCAAAACCACTTGGTGATTATTTCGAATACCATCGCAAACTTCACCTTGTTCGCATCGCTAGTTCTGCAAAGTCATCCTCATGTGCTCCTAGCAACAGTCAAAGTGTACAGTGACCTGTCAAAGTGCAAGGTGACCTATTATTTGCTGCATTCGTTGAAATCTTAAACTAAGTGAAAGTTTTCCGTTCTTGTTAACGACAAATGCACATAAACTTACAAATCTCACTAATTTTCTGCATTTGTTATCGTATGTGTGCTGTAGATTCATCGAAACCTGAATTAGTCGATGATGACGTCACCTCGATGGAGAATGTGTTGAACTGTCTACCTACTTTACTGATGCTCACAAGAGAGGCGCTTTGATTTCCTACTCGAGCAAGAAATCCACACGGAAGACTATTTTCAACTTATATGCTAGTGAATTGCCTACCATGACGGTCATACCTGCAAAGCATTCGCTAATTCCAAAGATCTGACGTTGCTTAGCATGAGGACATTGCAAAGGTTGACATAAAACTTCAGTGTAGGTAATGATGACATGTTATCTTTCCTGAAAAAGACAAATTCAAGGTTGACTGAAAGAGTAACCGTTGTCTGATTTTTGACGATATGTACATGAGCTCAATCTCATGGAGAATTAGACTGTGCTCTGTATTATGATCAACTCCATCTCTGACAAATTAATAAATATTGCGATATCACTTCAATGATCCCTTTGAATGGCGTCTCTTCAGAAATTGGATGAACATTTTCATAATGTGCTGACTTTATCAACGGAGTGTATCAACAGTGTTACAGTCACCCGAAATTTCGCGGAATTCAAAGACTTCGCCATATCCTTGATCATCACCGCGCCATGTCAAGTTTGTATCATGAGCTGATCGACCCAACACATAATATTAAGGACATATAATACTATACATATTCCAAACAAAAATAGATGTTCCTTGCTTATACTCGGAATCACTCTCGGCGATTCTTCCATGTCCCCGAGTTCCATTTATCCCACTCATTCTTTTGGCCGGAATGTATAGCAAGAATGCAAAGTGAAGCTATTCTAAGTCTTAGGTCTGACCGGACCTAGTTGAACCAAGGTCTCCCGGACGCAGAGCGAACACTCTACCGCACGGCCACTGCTCCGGTGGTAGCTCTTGGCTTGGAATGTATGGTGTCAAACTGATTTTAGGCATCTTAAACAATTACACAAGATTCAGATTGATTACCTTTTGCGCATGGTTCATGAGCTGAATGGAACAGTTCGTGATCCGTTTAGCTTACAATTAAAGTTCCACCAAATGGACACTCAGTGTTTTCGTAAGTCAAGAGTAGTCGACGCACTGCATTTCTATAGCCAGAAAAATGTAAGTTGGTGTGGGACACAGTATTTTCGTGAAATCTTTTTACAGAACTGTGGAAAATGTTGAAGGTTGCAACTGCTACCATCGGATTCACAAAATGTGACTTACCTCAGTGAACCAATAAAGAGGATTGATGATCACGAATTTTTGAACTTGAGAAATACTCTTCATTCTTTGAAAAATTGAAGGAGTCTCGAACAGAGGGTGTTACAACACGGAGACATCGGTTGCATCCACAAAATTAAATATTTTGTTTATCTGCTTCGGTTTGCTAGAAGTGTGATTAATTCGAAATCGAAGGCACATCGAGGAACTTAGTAAGTGGGCAAAAAGGAAGTCCTAATACCTTACAAAGATAGGAAAAAAGTCGTGTGTCGCTTGCGTGAGCTCAATGTGAGTTCAAGCAAAGTGCGTCGATTGACACAATTCTGTCAGATTCGAAGAATCCAGATCATAGCGTACAAGTTTTCTCCATGATGTTTGGCCTTTCCGATAATTATTTTTAAAAAAATAGCAGGGATACGAAAATTAATTCACTTGATGATTCCACCATCGTCTTCTCAGCATTCCCTACTACATAGTGTATACACTGAATCGAGTGCTAGACAGACGATGTGTGTTTTGGTGTGTGCGAAGTGATATCACAGCACGCACGCATCTGTCACTGGCTCTGGTGTCCTCTGCTGACAGCTTATTGTTTGCCATTTCCAATAGCAAACGATACACGAATTATCCATTCGAGAAGGAACAAGGTGTCTAATTCTGTATAGTGCCATTTCGATATTAAGGCTATATACAACCCTTCCTTTCTAGGAAATGGAAGCTCGCGCAGATGAATCTAATTCTGTGGTTACATCTCAACTGGTGTAATTCTGTCGCAGAAATCACATGCCATTTTTCGTGCTATTTTCTCATGGTTTGCACAGACCATTTGCAGAGTGATGCCCTACAATGTTGAAATAGTAAGCAGCCAAATGCTATATCAGCCTGAGATAATATTAAAAAGGTGAAAGATAGATCAAGATTGTCAATGCTTTGAAGTACTCTGGGTTGAATATCACTGACCTACAATTGAAGAAACAAGTGACGTTGCATCAGAAGAATATAGATAGCCGTCGGAGATTAGCCTTCATTCTCTATCTGACTTTGAAGAGTCCATCGAAAGTCAGAATTTAGATGATAATGAATGCAATATGATATATTTTGTTGTAGGCTACGTAAACAGGTCCTTCAACAATCAGAGGACACTTTATCTTTCATTCAATAAATGAGACAAAATCGAGCATTTTCATTTCATGTCGATTCAGTACATCAATGACTCCTTTCAAGCACGGCATCGATGCTTTTATACATCACGATTGTCAGGAGAAGCTCGTCGACATCAGAGAACACATCTGTGGAAAATGGTGCAGCATATAAGTGAAATGCAAGACTGTCCAAATTCATTTCAAGAAGAAAGACGGTTTACTCATCTTTATAAAATCACCATCTTTCGGTCAGACATGCATACAATTCTGAAATGACTACATATTAGCGGTCATGAAATGACAGAATATTCTGTTATAGAATCTGCAACTGAATGTTGTAGAAAATGTCCTGATTCCATCGAAATTGTCTACCCAAGACACGTCAATTTCTATGGCTACGCGTAGTACGTACGGTACAGACACATCTATAATTTCGTGTATATCATATTTTGGCAGATAAAAAGACCAAAGTTGAAAATCGAGTCATTTGATAATTGAAGTTTAGTTTTCGAATGTTTCCAATAATGATAATAATAAAAATCTCAGTTTTATGTTCATAAGTACATGCATGCATTCGTTGAAGGCAACTGCAATGCACAGGAAGCACATGATATGTGACGTTGATGTAGAAGAGCACCTTGACAAAGCTTGTTGTTGTACATGCATCATTTCAGTGACCTATATAATCACAAAAGTTATCAGAAATAACAATGAAAGCTGACTCAGATTATAAACCATGATGGATCTTCAATCGTTAAACACTGCAGAATGATCACCTATAGTGACTTCCTCAGTACCATGCAAGAAATAATATAGTATGCATTTTTTTAATTCCATGATCGTGAAAGTTTCAGGTGAGTTTCACTTAGGGGCCTATTCAATTATTGAGATAGTAATTAAAGTAGCACTTTTGTTCGGTCAAGAAGGTACACAATTTCTTAAAGCATCATAAGAAGAAAGCAATTGATCAGAAAACTTAAAATGAAGAGAGTGAACGAAGCGAGGAGAACATAGATTAATTTTATGCACATGGGTAAAATTAAATGTTTACGACATTTTGGCACATTTCTATCAATAAAATTCAAATTTTGTGCAAACAGATTACTATCACTCTGTAAACGTCGTCCTTTCTGAGCTATTCTCACGGAAGTAAAGTCCGACAGTGTTGCACATGCTATTGTAATAAATTCAGATAAAAAAAATAAAACTGACTCATTTTCCCATCGCAAAACCGACACATCAACAAGAGTCAGTTACAGTATTCTGCATTGATCTGAGAATTAATCACATAATATAAAAAACTTGTGAATTGCTTGGGACTAGAACGTATCGCGCAAATATGATTATTTCGTTACTTTCTCTTCAGACATGTGATAAATTTCCCATTGAGCGCTTTTAAAATAACGCGGTTGTTATCGCTACCTAAATTTTGTTGATGAGAACAAACAAAGAAAATTGAACAAGATCTTTTTCTGAGATTCACCACATCGATATCTGTTAATTGAGAGCCAGTTCTATAAATCTCATAAATATTTCAATTTGTTCTATTCTGCGTAGCAACGTGGAAATCTATTCATAATCTTAAAAATAGATGTAAATAGCTGACATGTAGAGTCAGCGACAATGATAATGCTCTTTGACTACAAGCTGGCAGTTGTAAGAATTCATGATTGCTAGCATAGGAATCTGACACTAAAGTGTAGTTCAAAATGAAAGATTGCAGGAGACTTTGACAACAGAGTATCATTACATTGGTGGAGATGTCCTAGTTGTCATAATTGAAGTAGAAAATAATAGAGACTGGCTGTGAAGAGAAACTCATCCAATAGTCTGTGCGCCAAAAGATTGAAATGAGAGTATCGGTACCGCCTTGGGGTGACAACTAATTTTGTTAATAGACTTTGTCTAAAACATCTGAAGATTGGAAAGATGGCTCTATTTTTATCCAAATCGTTTGCTTACTGCCAGAAAAAGGTCTTTAAGGTTAAGTGTGCTTTGACATTGAATTAGTCATTTTTTGATTAAAAATACTTAATGAACGTTATATTTGAGTAATACAAATTTAATCTCTAGCAGCTTGTAATGAATTTTTTCATAATCTTCACAACGCACATAGAATTTACTTCTAAAGCATGACATCATTACTATCATGATTTAACATCAATTTTTGATTACTATTTTCTCAAGTGTTTCTGAGTCGGAATTTGTGTCACTTCCATCATCAAATCCAGCATCCATCTTTTGAACAAGCTGAATCTGCTTCTTGTTAGCGCTGATTCGTTGCGGAGCTATACATCACCTCACTATGTAGAGCAAGACTTAGAAATATTCATTAATGAAAACCAATTTTGTCGTGTCAAACTTATCTTGTACATTTAATGTGCACTTAATCTCTTATTAGACGAACGAAAGCCTCATGAAGCGTAGACAGCAGCTTAGATAGAAAGTGACTAACGAAGCGGATTGCTCAAACATTGCGATCAAAGCTCATATCTTGCAAAATTGCTGGTGTTACTAAGCAAATTAATTAAGCAACTGTGCTATTCTTCTGTCTCAAATATTCTGTTCAAATGTTCAATGAATGTCCTTAACTTAGTACGTTTTCAACTATTTTTTAATTTTTTTGGTTCAGAACTTTGCAATCCTGGACTTCGATGTAATGGCAATGCAGTTTGTGAGTTGAATGGTATTGGTGACCAGATGATAGATCTGCCAAGATAATATTGATTATCTCAGGTATGGACGCATTGGACCTCGTTCAACGACTTCTTACCACAGTCGAACTGGCATTTAAGACAGGTTTCCAAATCAAAGGAAATTTCTTTGTTTCTTGTCTTTGTATACGGTATTTTACAAATTCATTGTTTTAGCTGCACTTCAGTTTACCGAAGAGCAAATAGTGTATTCTTGTAATCTTTTGCAGAATAGCATTCTTACAAAATCTTACATTATCATTTTCCCAGTGAGAAAATTTTTCACAATAACTGCATATGTCATATGCCATGAACTTTTTTTGATATAAATAACTTTTTAATTGCAAGTTGTTCCGACAAGTGTTTTTATGCGAGTGTCCGAATGTACTACCGTCATATAACATTTTGTTGTTCCATCATTTGTGATGTAAGTGCAAAGAACTTTCAAAAACTTGACCGTCTATACCGTCTTGCAATTCGATGGACAAATGTTCAAGGCAAACCCCATCTGCGTGACTTTCTGGACAAAATGTGTATTAAACTAATCAAAAAGATCAGTGGTAATCCCCATATTCATCCACTTGTCGAATTTTTTACTGTGAGAGACCCTGCTCAAGTTGTTCGTCACTCCCGGAAATTGCTACCTCAACGACGATCCTCCTCACTCTACAATGGAAGTTTCGTGAAATACTCGAGATTCACATGATGTAATTGCTGTAACCAGTCATACCGCACGTTGTATTGATTGAAAATAAAGCATTCTATTATTATTATTATTTATTTTTGCTTTCAGTATTTGTCAATAAGACAAATATCCACACAGATCTCCAAATTTCCCCGACTGCTTCCAATTGCATGCCTATTACTGAGATGCCATTTCGAGGAAGGCCCTCTTGTGAGACATCATCTGAAGCGACATACAGTTTCGGTTAGTTATGTCAACGATTGTGCGATTGATTCCAGAGTTGTCGCTGAATATGCTCAAAGAAGAGAAGTTGGATTGAATCGGTGATTCCGAGAGCACTGGTGCTATGACGGAGACAGACGAAGACAACGGACGAAAGTCGCTATACTTGTACTGTGGCTCTTTCTGAGACCACGTTGCCAGCGTCTACATGTCACCGCCTTCATGGCTGAAGTTTTATTGTTGATTCTTATATGATTAATAACTGCCTTCAGATTTCATTGTATTTTGATTCGTATATTTGTATCGAGTGATGTTTGTTCTCAATAAATACAACCTATTGAAGCACCATTTATGAATCTTTTCAGTCTTAAAATTCCCATGGATTAAAGGAAACTATGCAGAAATCAGAATGTGCATAGATATGGGGAATTAAACATCTCTCTTGGTGAAACTGCAGACCTACATGAAAGCTGATAAGATATACTAGCATCCGATAATACAATATGATCATGATATGTCGGAGTTAATGTAGATGATATGGCTGAGCAAAGTTATCATAGTGGTTTGAGGAAGAACCACTATCTGGGGACAAAAATTAAGTAGGCCTAGTCCGTTTTCTAAATGCCTTGATGTAAATACTGCTGGGATTATTCCTATATTGGCATACAGGTGATTTTACATGTAAATGGGATAAATGTCAACTTAAGTTACTACATGTAGATTGTTACAAAACTTTCAATGCTATTTTAAGATAATCAACCCAGTTGCTGCTGACGTATGCTATGATACCGTCCATCAGAGTTAAGGTTGTAATTAGCCATCTTCATGCGAGCATATGGAAGTCAATTTCCAATCTGCAGTTTCAAATGCATGCCACACGGATATATATATATATATATATATATATATATATATATATATCTATATCCCACACGCGGTTCTTGCATTTCTAGAAGACTGAGTTGGGTTTGTATTAATCGTTATCGCAGAACTTAACACTGTTTTATGTAATTTTTGGCATAATGAAGGCAAATATGCCATAGCTTCGGTTGAATTTCCTTACATATGTCGTAAGTAGCTGAAGGCTAATAGAGCAACCGTCTCCGCGCAATATGGCTGGCACGATCGAGTTGGTCGACACGAAATTCACTTTCCATTACAGGTCGGGGTGCGGGAAGATATGTACATGTAGACAGCATTATTCATTGGCTGATGCGGTAATATACAGTCCTACAGGTGGGAGGACCTATTTCTGAATTTTTGAAAAAGTCGAGCTCCTTGATTGCTTGCAGTAGGCCTACGTATTTCTAATAGAATCAAGGCTTAATGAATTTCCGATTTCATCATTTCAGATAAGAAATTAACAAGGTTTCAAGAAATTAATGAGAAATTATGTCACGTCACATATAGGTACGATTTAAAATTGTCCAAACTTTCTCCATTGCACATGAATGAAAATCCCAAATTATGTATTGACCATGCAAAATAATCCTGAAAAATGTAATTTGTAATGAAAAGAATGTAACTGTGAATGATCTGATAGCGCTTTATGTTTTCATATATTGAGACGCACCCCGGTACACGTTTGTACTACCCAATGAGAAAAATTTCACGAAAACCATAGATTAAGGATTCTTACTCCATGATTAAAACCGGAACAATATGCAGAACTTAACACTTTACACCAGATATGAACTCGACAAGGAGTTATAGTCTAGGGGTTAACTTTTGCATGGTCCGATTTATCTCTGTAGCAGTGCGCATTCTAGAAATATGCATTTTCACATAATTCGGTAAATGACTTGAATTTTAAGATTTTTATCCTATTGTAAAATACAACGGTTATCGCAAACTTATAATTGAAGAAGAGTTATATTCCTTTAGTTCAGGTTCGCTCTACACCGGGAGTTTACTACGGGGTTAACTATATCAAGAGTTAACTCCTGTGTAAGTGCTAACTCAATTCGAGTTCATGTCCGGCGTTGCGTTTACACTTACTCCGGAGCAACACTTACACCTACACCGAATGTGAACTCACATATTAGTGCTCACTTCCACATCACTTGGTAAATGTATTATCAGTCACAACGGCGTTGCTCCTTAGTATTGCTTTATGCGTTCAGAACAAACTACCAGATTATCTTAGACACTCTTTCTATCCGCCAGTGCAGCTTATTCCGTCAAGTATTCATTGCTACAGGATTCAATGAAAGAATAAATCTGAAAGACACTAAAGTATAGTCAGTCACAACTTTTCTTTGAAACTGAGATGGAACCTGAATCGGTCATAAGCTTACTTCATCAATCTGCATGCAATAAGCATGTTTGCAAGCTAAACACTGAATCAGTTAGGTCTTTGATTGTTGGGACAATGGAAGGGTTGCGATCAAGATGCCACTATTTTTCGTCGACTTCTAAAGAAAAACACAGGTGCTTCCTGTCACCACGTTCTGATATGTCAAGTTTTTGACGAGGATCAATGATCAGTTTGACTTGATCCCATCTGAAGTACAATCTGACGCACGCTCGTAGTTGTTGTAGATCGTAGAGAGACATATCAATTATCATTAGATCAATATATTTAACGATTTAACTCATTGTAGTAGAATAACTACGACGACTTGTGTAGTAGATACATTCACAACTTCTGTATGTTCATTATAAGATCCTCCCTCCCAAATAGTATCATGAAAGTACAGATGGTCAACTTCCCCTATCGGTGCTCATGTGTTTACTCAACTTAGAGGGTTGTCGTGTAGTTCCAAGTGAATTAGTGGATTTACAATTCGAAAAATTATCCAAACTCGCCATTCATCGGTAGTCAGTGTATTTGTATCGGAGTGTAATGCTCCGCTCCAGTGTTATGGGAGTAAGGATGCAAAGACTGACTGCCGATGGGAGCTAAAAAAGCTACTCGTAGCTTGAGTCATAGGAGACGAAAACCGTTGAAATCATCGTTGAATATTGATCCCGAACTACCAATCTGTTTTGAGTTGACTTATGTAGGGGAGAATGGGGTGACATGGCAGCATTTTTGACAATCATCCGTCATGTCCAAATACTGAAAATAAAATAGAAATTAGTACTTTACCCGCATTATTTCCCAACTTTTTTCTATTGAAAAAATTGTGTAAGAGACGCTCTTGACCTTCTAATTTGAATCTTAAAAAAGTTCAAAAAATGCGATGTCACCTTATTGATGGTGTGACATGGCAGTATTCAGTCTAACTTCGTATCTCTGTCAATTATTATTCAAATATCAACAAGAAATTAACTAGTTCAATTTTGACCACAACCAGCTCATATTTGCCTGTAGGCCTACCTATATAATTTCCTAGTTTCCAAAAAGACACTGGTAGACAAATCTTGCGCAACTTACAGCTTTCTTGCATACAAAAAATGCTAAAACATTACAAGTCTGTGGCATTTTTATCTGCAGTGCAAGACTTGCCAGTGGTCTAGTGCGAATATAGTTGACGCTACCGGTTGCTAGAGTTAACTGTTAATCATATGCTATTTGCTACGCTATTCGCCTGCTATTCCTTAATTCCGTGTTCACACGCCTTGCTTACATAGTATGTACTATGTAAATAAACAATTGTTTGCTGTTCAACGTCAAACTGCCACGAAATGCCCCAAGGATTATCAGCAGCATCTAGAGATATTAAAACCACAACATTCGGAGACAGTGACAAACATTTGCAAGATATTGCTCGAAACAACTCACCCCTCAGAAACAAGATGCAGACTTGACCTACGGAAAAGAGATCTAATCTTTGGACTGCATGATTTGGTGAAATCCATTCGTATTTTCAGTATTGATTCTTGCAGGTCATTGATTCATGTCTGAAAGTTTTTCATGCATGTCTTTTATGCATAATTTGTAAATATTCCTGTAACTAATTGAGCATAAATATAAAGTCATGCTCGCATATGCATTGTAGGCCCTACTGGTTAATCGTTACTCTTCCGAAAGATCAAATGATTCCTGCATTTCTCATTATTGAACTAGATACTATATATGAAAAACTGAGCAGTGCCAGACATTAGTTCCCGAATGTCACTTTTGAGTTGTTCCATTTCAGACGAGATAATCATTTGGGCATTTGACACAGCTTCTGCTGTAATAACCACATGAGAAAAAATATCCAACTAATCTTATTGACTTATCAAGTTTCAGGATATATACGAAAGTTGTCGCACCGGTAGACTATATAGGATTCTTTCAAAAGCTATATTTTTTGTAGTTTAAACTGTAGAGTTATACGCTTGTGCAAGTTTTAGTTTAATATGAGTATAGATATCCATGAATAAGTGCTGTGACTAGGATATAGGTCGGATCCATTAGGATCCACTTAGGTGACCGTGGCGACCAGGTCACGAAACGCAGGGCGATCTTGCGCGGCGTCGATGAGGTCATCAATCGGTCGCACAGATCGAACTTGCACCATCCAGGAGAGTAGAGAACGACGCCGTCCCGAGGTGGGTCGAAGCGTCGAGAATCTGCCTCGCGGGAGTTTCGGCACCAAGATGGGAACATGACCGAGAAGCCGAAGCCTCCTTCGACGGACGATGGTTGTCAGGCGCGCTGAGACAGCGGCTCTGGCATACAGATCGTCATTCGACACACGGCAACGGTGTTTACAGTGTGGGTTAAACTATCCAATTATCTTGAACATGGTCTACTAACGTTTTGGCTCATCGCGCAGATTTGGCTTTCGAGAGCATCGAGAAAACAGTTGTTGAATTTCGACATTGGTTGTCTGACGGTAAAAGTCTTGCAAGGAATTACCGGAGTTCCAGCCGCAGAGAGATCGAATCACAGAATTAGATTCATCTACGCGCGCTTCGGTTTCCTAGAAAGGATGAATTGTATGGAACCTTAATATTGAAATGGCACATCACAATTAGACAACTTGATCCTTCTCGAATGGATAATTCGTGTATCACTTGCTATTGAAAATGGCAAACAATAAGCTGTCAGCAGAGGACAGTAGAGCCCACAGAATTAAATGTTTTGCTTATCTGCTTCGGTTTGCTAGAAGTGTGATTAATACGAAATGGATGGCACATTGAGGAACCTATTAGGTGGGCAAAAAGGAATTCCTAATACCTTACAGAGATAGGAAAAAAGGTCGTGCGTCGCTTGCGGATTAATGTGAGTTCCAGTAAAGTGCTTCGATTGCCAAAATTCCTTCAGATTCGAAGAATTCAGATCATTGCCCACAAGTTTTCTCCATAATGTTGACCCTTCCGATCATTATTAAAGAAAGTAGCAGGCGTACGAAAATTAGTTCACTTGATGATCCTCTCCTCGGCATTGCTCAGTGTATAGTGCATACATTGAATCGAAGCCAGTCATCGATGTGTGTTTTGGTGTGTGCGAAGTGATAGCACAGCACGCACGCATCTCTCACTGGCTCTGGTGTCCTTTGCTGACAGCTTATTGTTTGCCATTTCCAATAGCAAGCGATACACGAATTATCCATTCGAGAAGGAGCAAGTTGTGTGATGTGATGTGCCATTTCGATATTAAGGTTACATACAATTCTTCCTTTCTAGGAAACCGAAGCGCGCGCAGATGAATCTAATTCTGTGGTAGTGTTTCGTATTAATCACACTTCTAGCAAACCGAAGCAGATAAACAAAATATTTAATTCTGTGGATCGAATAGTTAAATGCCTGTTGCTGAAAAAGAAAATAAAACTGTTCATCGCTTTCCTGCTCTTCATGAGGTTCTGTCAGCATAACATCTGCTCAATTTAGTTCTTGTTGTCATCAACAACTTATAAGCAATGAAAAGTCATGACAGATGAGACTGTGACTGATGATATTCGCGATGCTTTGGAATGAAAGCAGTTGAAAACATACATGAGCCTATGGAGCATGGACTCTTTCAATGTGACGTTCTCCGCCGTATGTTCCGATATACTTCGCCTTTATGTATCTATTCTATTCTTTATCAAGAACTTCTGAAAGAGAGTCAGTGCACATTAATTACACTACCAGATCTTAGAATTGCTTTGTAGAGATCGTGAATTAAAACGTTTAGAATTCGTACTGGACATCGTGACGTCAAATACCTGGAGGCAGCAGAGATGTGGTTTTGGAGAAGAATTATGAACATCCAGTGGACTGACAGAGTAACAAATGATGAAATTTTGATGAAAGCAAATGAAAAACGATGCCTACTGAACACCATCACGAGTCGAAAAGGCAACTATGTGGGTCACCAACTCCGACACGATGGCATTCTCACCAAAATCCTTGAAACGAAGATCAACGGGAAGAGAACAAGAGGAAGAAAACGAGCGAGGTGGCTGGACGATCTCAAGTGGAAAGCCGGGGTGAATTCATATGGAGAATTGAAACGTCTGAGTGAAGATCGAGAAAAATGGAAGAAGTTTGTGACGAACATTTAAGCAATGACTTTGCAGTTATCTTTGACTTTGTTTCTTTCTTTCCTATTGTTGTATTGTGTGTGACCTACCACGTGGTAGACTACAAATATATATAGAATTCGTATTAATATCTTGCTTAGACAAGGAGGAAGAGCTCAATAATACCAGAATGTAGGAAACGGATGGAACAACTTGTGAAGACGTGCGCCGTCCGCAAACACCACACGCTTATGTTAAGAAGTCGGGACGGTCTTTCGAAGCAATACGAGCAGATGGTGCTAGGAGCAAAGCACTCTCTGGAACAACGGTTACATGACAATCAACAAGAAAATATTCAGGCGATAATCAAACTTGCCGATGCCAGTAATGCAGGTAGATGCATTGTGGTACAAATATTTGGCTCCGAGAAAGTGGCAAAATTTGCAGATGATTATATTGGTTATTTCAGTTTATTTAGAGTACTATCATTTTATTTATCTAAACAGTTATTCTGACAAAATTATATTTTAAGTATCTGGTGCATCAACAGATACTGAAAACTCTACGAACTGTTAAGAAATTCCGATAGATCATCGATTTTGTACAAATTATAACAAACAGTTTTGTGTACAGCGCCGTATAGCATGCAAACTGAACGTTCAATTCGACGTCATACTAAACTAAAAAGTGACATTCAATCATCGATGAGTCGCAAATTCATGAGTGACAGCATCTGTGTTGCTTTAAATGCTTCTGGAACAGCACAGCTTGATCCTCGCAGCAGGGATGAGGAGTCCGACTACGGGTGGCCAGTATTGTAGCCGAGTTTTTTAAAAAAACTGGTAACCTGCATCATAGATCATTATTGGTTTACCTGAACCTATCTTTAGTGATCATTGCTGTATCAATTATCAACCATTTTCGATGAAAGTTTATCAAGTGTCGCTTTAAGTTGAGTGCATGCGACCCGCCTCCACCCATCTTGTTGTGTGCTTCACACGGTTTTTCTCCAGTCTCTACCAGGCAGAAAAATCCCCCATCTTTATTCAAAAAATATGAGTGCACTTTTGATTTTAGTATGCGCCACACAAAACACAAGATTAACGTTCTGGTAAGAGGTAATGTTCTCAAAGTGTTTCATTTTTGTCACTGATGTGACCTTTGGTGCGCATGTGTGATCAAAGCTAGGAAGTCATGTCTTCTCTATTAAATCACCGAGTGAAAAGACAATCCCTCAACTATGACAAGCTTTGCATGCACTGCTGTCTCTGCACCTTTGTTTGACGAAGAAATTTGATATCAAGACAGTGACAGCTATGCACGAGGATTAATAATTTGTTTGTATTACATTTTGGATCTAGTTATAGGCCGGAGTCCGGACTCCGACTCCTGCAAAAATGATAAGACTCCGGGACTCCGACTTTGCATCCATGCCTCGCTGGGCAGTCGCTATTTTCCTTCAATGAAGGAAAGGCGAAGAAGACTTGCAGACACCAGCGTGTACTCAAATCGTGAATTTATTCGCAAGTTCTTCAACTCTGATAACAGCGTTTAATTGAGCGTAATTTTGAGATGTTTGTGTCATTTCTGCATACGACTCAAGTATTGACAGTATTTTTTAATGACTCTTCAAACATGCTGATGGGGTAGATATTTTAAATAATTTTTTTATCACTGTATAAAAATAAAAAGAAAAAGTACTAAAAAAATAAATTTTTTTTATTAAAATTTTATAAATTTATTTAAAAAAATATTTTCCACCTAATTCTGATGTCTACATTAAGAATGTATACCAATGTGATTGATTCCAATAGATTTACTTCACTTCCCATGAGTAGCCTCCCGTGAAGAGGCGAAACCGGTTGGGATAGTTATTCATGACTTTTTTCTGAGTTTTTGTTTACTTATATATACTTGTATAAAGTAAAATTAGGTCAAATGCAAATGCTATAAATAATACAAAACATAAACCTACGGAGAATAAAAAAATCAAAATTAACTTAAACGCCAATCGATTTCTGCCGTCTACGACGGCTTCTCAAGGCAAACTGATGTATTATAACCAAATACAAAATATTGAAATCAATGATATCAAAGCTAACGAAGACGTACATGGTATATAGTGTGGTAAAAATAAAAAGACTAAATTACATAGAATTCAAAGGAGGACCAAAATAAGCTGATGAAATATCTTTCTTTCATCTCTCGATCTATGCGAGTGGATGTTGGCGGCAGCTGAAAGAGAGGTGCAGCAGTAAACCTCCCTTCTCCACACGTTGAAATATGATGGCTCACTTTCAACTTAGCATATTGGCGGTTGTTGACGTGCTGTCGGTGGAAGGTTATACGGTTGCGGAATGAGTTACCCGTTTGGCCTATATAAAATTGATCACATTTCGTGCAGGCTAACTTATAGATCACATTCGAAGATCGGCAGTCCATATTACTTCTTATATTGAAAGATGTCGCATTAAAAGTTATTTGTTTACCCGTAGTCAGTGCAGTGCAACACTTGCAGCGGGGTTCTTCGCAACGTCGAATTCCGTAAATTGTTTTTCGATTGTTCTTCGATAGTATTGATAAAAGATTCGCCGGCTGACTATTTACTTTCATCATATTCATATTCGTGAAAGGCTGTAATACATTGATTGCACTCGACACTGGACGTACTCTCTTTTCAAATATCCGGGGATTGTTAATATTGTGTTCTTGAATAAATGGTATCATTTTCTTATGTTGTTTTGGTTTTACGATGTTGTTTTCCGCTCGTTTAACAGCATCATCAATTAACTGAATTGGATACTTTAATGTGAGTAATCTGGTTTTCAGTTCTTTATAACGAAGCAATCTTGTTTTCTTGTCAGAGACAATCATTTTTATTCTACGGGCAAGGTTGTATGGTATATTTTTCAAGGTATGACATGGATGAGCGGAATCAAACGGCACGTAGCACATTGCATCAGTCTCTTTTCTGAAAATGTCAGTACTAATTCGTAGAGCGACAGGATTGATAGTGACAGAAACATCAAGAAAGTCCATTTTTGTGGATATTCATGTTCATTGTAAATCTAATAGCAGGATCTAAATTATTCAGTAACTCATAGAATTCCATGTAATTCCCATAATCTGAATCCCAGATAAGCCAGCAATCATCCAAGTATCTTGTCCACGAATCAATAATAGCAACCGCATTGTAGGGAACAATTCCGTGACCTTAGCATATAAAGTTTCTTCTAGGAATGCCATTACCAAGGTGGCGTAGGTTGGAGCCACCTTGGTGCCCATCGCTGTGCCAGATTGCTGCAGGTATACTTCATCCTCGAAAGAGAAATAATTATTTTTCAGTATGAAATTCATAGCCTCTATGATGAATGAGGCATTAATTCGATTAGATAAGGAATCTGCACATTTATGAAGCCAGAACTGTAATGACCACAGACCCAACTCATGGGGGATCGATGTGTATAAAGAAACGACGTCGAAGGTAAGCATGAGAGAATTCTTTTTAACTGATTTTGGCAAGCATTGGATAAAATGATGCGTATCTCGGCAATAACTCTTGACGGAAGGTATAATAAGTTTCATAATTTCATCTATGAAATTGCTCAATGTACTAGTTGGTGCAAACCGACAGGACACAATAGGTCAAAATTTAAGATCTGATGGTACCTGTGACTCTATACTGCCCAAATTATCTGGTCTAAGCTTGGAAAAGTAGTTTATGTGTTTGTGAAGTTTGGGTAAACCGTAGAGGAGTGGTAATTTTGGATGGAATTTAGTCAAAAAATCATATTCTTTTGCTGTAAAGGAACTACGATACTTCTCGCATAATTTCAAAAGTAGTTTTTGAGTAGTGTAGACATTTCATCAACTTATTTGGTCCTACTTTGAATTCTATATAATTTAGTCTTTTTATTTTTACCACACTATACACTATGTACGTCTTCGTTAGCTTTGATATCATTGATTTCAATATTTTGTATTTGGTTATAATACATCAGTTTGCCTTGAGAAGCCGTCGTAGACGGCAGAAATCGATTGGCGTTTAAGTTAATTTTGATTTTTTTATTCACCGTAGGTTTATGTTTTGTATTATTTATAGCATTTGCATTTGGCCTAATTTTACTTTATATATATATATATATATATATATATATATATATATATATATATATATATATATATAAGTAAACAAAAACTCAGAAAAAAGTCATGAATAACTATCCCAACCGGTTTCGCCTCTTCACGGGAGGCTACTCATGGGAAGTGAAGTAAATCTATTGGAATTAATCACATTGGTATACATTCATAATGTAGACATCAGAATTAGGTGGAAAATAAAAACATAGAAATTATTCACTTATTCAGAGGAGGACACAGCATAGAGATGAAATGTTGTTCCTTTAACTCTTTATCCATGCGGCTGGCACCGCATAGTGCCATATATTCACCGTATAGTGAAGCTTATAGAGTTCTGGCCGTTAGTAGGCATATAGCCCAGTGTGCTCGAGGCCCACTTAACATTAAGTTTGAAGCGGCCCCTATATATCAGATGCATCCTAGTGCCAGCCGCATGGATAGAGAATTAAAGGAACAACATTTCATCTCTATGCTGTGTCCTCCTCTGAATAAGTGAATAATTTCTATGTTTTTATTTTCCACCTAATTCTGATGTCTACATTATGAATGTATACCAATGTGATTGATTCCAATAGATTTACTTCACTTCCCATGAGTAGTCTCCCGTGAAGAGGCGAAACCGGTTGGGATAGTTATTCATGACTTTTTTCTGAGTTTTTGTTTACTTATTTAATGCCATTTTGATACCTGTCTTCATTTATATATATATATATATATATATATATATGATCATAGAATTAAAAAATAAAAACCAAAAGTCAGATCCCTGTGATGTGCGACCGGTTTCGATGTATTTTCAACACCTACTCATGCACACAGGATATCACGAAATCATAACAACTAATGATTAAATCATCAAAAGACATGTAGAAATTATACAAGACATATGGAGTTTAACAGAGGTTTGAATTTAGAAATAAAATAGCTTTCTTTGGCCTCTCTTATGCTCTTATTGGCATCCCAAGAAAGCTGAAAAAACGGCAGAGCTTTGAACTTTATTGGAGAATTCTTTGCACAAATAGCTATATGCTTGCCGACAGGTAATGGGGCTTGCAATGGATGATTGATGTCATGTCTATGAACTGTCAATCTGTTCTTTAGTTGGTCCCCAGTCTGTCCAATGTATAGTTGTTGACAGCCCAAACATTGGAGCACATAGATGACATTGGATGAATTGCAGTTCATATTTCGTTTAATTTCGAAAGTAGTGTGCTCGAAATCGAAAGATGTACCCTCTATGAGATAAAGACAGCATTTACATTTACCATCATTACATTTTGTCACCCCTTTATTTTCTTATTTCTTCTGAGTAGTGACAATAATGTCCTTGGTTGTTTATATGCGGCCTGAATCACATATCTGTCAAAAGGTCTCAGCACTTTCAAATTATCAAATGACGGCTTTATGACGTTTGCAAAACACTTTGGGTTATTTGGATTATACGTATGAATAAACCGAATTATCTTGCCATTTTGAGTTTTGTTTTTAGTTTTCGAGTTTGAGGTCAGTGCTCTTGTAATTGAACCTTCAATTAATTTTACTGGATAATTTAGTCTTCTCAGATTCTCTTTTAGTTCCGAAATTCGTATGTGAAGTCTGTCGCTTTCCGATATTATCATCTTTAATCGGTTTGCCAAGTTGAATGGGACATTTCTCAAAATGTGTTTAGGATGACAAGATTTATAAGGTACATATAAATGACTATCAGTTGGTTTGTGGTAAATGTCAGTTTCAATTCTGTTATTCTTCTTGTATATGTTTACGTCTAGGAAATTTATTCTGGTTGAACTTTCTTCCATTGTCAATTTTATATTGTTATGCAATGTATTTAAAGAAAGGTATAAGATATTAATGTCGCCAAATTCACACGGCCAAATCACGAAACAATCGTCAAGATAACGAATCCATTTTCCTCTGAAGTAGTCACATTGAATATCTGTTAGTCTTTCTCTCAATTTCTCGTATAGTATCACATCTAAATAGCCCATAACCAAATTTGCATAGGATGGAGCACATTTCGTACCCATAGGTGTTCCGGATATTTGTTTGTATATATCGTCATTAAATGTAGAAATATTGTTATTGAAGATTAGACTGATTCCTTCCAAAATGCAATCATTTGTAATTCTATTCGGAATCATGTGCCTTTTTTCTGTCAACCAATATTTAAGTGCCTCTAATCCCAAGGTATGAGGTATACTCGTATATAAAGACTGGACATCAAATGTAGCAAGAATTTCATCATTTATAGACGTTGGCAATTTACGAAGAAAGTCAAAAGTATCTCTACAAAAGCTCGGGATCTAGTTATATATATATAATTATGAGTTGAAAAAGCCCATTATATTTTTATGTTTAAAAATAAAGGAAAGAGCAAATTTACCGATCGAAAATGTTCAATTTTTAATAACGATGCATTTCGATGTCCTTCGGACAAACATGTTCACGATAAATGGGAAATAGGATATGAAATTCAAAATCACTGAAAAGTCAGAAATGTATGAAAATTGAGATATAGAGTTAAAGGAAATGTGAAGATGACATAGTACAATAAGGCAAAAAGTTTCATCAGTAGGAGATATCTAAATATTACACTAAGATGGAAAAAGGACTCAAAACTCACTGCCTAGAAATGATATTGTTCCAGGCATCACTCAAAGTAAATTAAACTTTATTGCCACGGTTGTATCTTTTTGTCCATATGGCTTCTTTTACACGTCGTCCTTTGCTGTTTTGTTATGTTTCAATTATTTGTGTACTCCAATTGATTCTATGGTCAGATGGTAGCGAGTGATTAGCAATTTCAGATTAAGTGTACATATTGCGTAATGATCTTTTATGTTCCTTCGTCCTCTCATCAATAGTTCTATTTGTTTCTCCGATATATGACCAGTCACAATTTGCTTCATCACAATCAATCTTGTAGATAGCACCAAATTTCTTAGCAGGCTCAGGGCGTTTCAACATGCCCTGTTGTTTCAAAGTCGTTATTATATATATATATATATATATTTGGTATTCATACTTAAAACTTATGTAGACCTACGGTATGTACCAAAGTACCAAGTAGCACTTTGGTATGTACACTGGTGGCATAAAGTCTTGCCCATGCCCATATTTCGACTGATATCTTGAGATTTCTCCAGATTCTTTGCCCATAAAAGAGGTTGTGACTCATGTTCCTCGGTATGGGGTAGGCCTACAACACCCACATGTCATTATTAAAGCCTTTGCTCACTAAGAATGTGAAGAAAACAAGAATGAATCGGATTAGAGAGCATAATGGTCGATCGAGCATTTCAGACGTATTCTCTGGTCCGAAGTATCGCACTTTAACCTCTATGCACCGGATAAGCGGCGGTTATTGCACAAGCGTTCAGGAGAGGAACTCCATCTCCAGCTGTTTAGAGGAGACGACAACTCTAGTTCACTGACTCATTTGGCGCTTCGTAGGTGGGGCTGGACTTAACCCCTATTGGTTCATCATACAAATGATCCTCTTCAAGTGTTAAGCACTAAGGTTTTATAGGATCTAAGGCGTGCCGGGAGGGTCATCCCGGGGTCCATGACATTGCGCTACACGAGTTGGAGTTCACCCTGAAGTGTACAAGATCGCACAAGGCCACTTAGCAGGTCATCCCTTGCGTCAAAGTTTTTTCAGGCTCGATTTAATAGGAACTTAGATATAAATAGACACTAGTAATCAATAATCCTTTGGAGGTCAGGGTCTGAACAGTTGTGCAGTCCCCACAAAAAGCTAATAGTTATGAAAAGAATAAAAACCAACAAAACAATAGCCAGTCGTCAACAGGTACACGTTTCGACGTTTATTAACCCATTTAAGGCCGCCCATATAAATATCGGCAAATTTTCTATAAAAACGGTGGTAAGTATTTAAGAATGTTATGATTAAGAATAATATATGATGACCAGTTCACTACAATAACCATTTCTTAGAAATTAAAGCCGTAACGATTTCGTTACGATGGCGTCATATGATGTCAAAATATACAAAATCATGTTTTTTTCAAATGCAGCTTATGAAATGCTCCAAGCAATTCCTGCTGAAGTAATGAGTCATAGCTTCATCATAAAAGCTCTCCATCACATTTCAGAGGTATTTGTCGAAACTGTGAATTAGCAACTTTAATCAAAGGCCTGCCTGCTTTATGCTACTTGTCGTTGCTGTTTGCTGTGAAATCGTTATCGTTGAAATTAGAACAAGTTTTTATATTTCTAATTTCATGTCGAGAAATTGATTATCTTAGTACTTCGACTCCAAAGTCATGATAGAGTTGGAGACGCCTCGGTCATTCGCAATGTCCACATAAATAAAGAACATCAAGAAATGAATGCATTTGAGATTGTTTAGCATTATGTAGGCCTAAACAATTCTTTTGTCCCGGATAGTCATTGGTTTATGCAACTGAGGTCGATAAGACCATCATCATGCGTATCCAGCATCTCATAAAGATTCTTGCCTTAAAATGCATCTAGAAAATGTTTGTCCTATCTGCGAAGATGGAAATTACCGATATTTGCCATTTTATTGACTGCTTTTCCTGTTTACTGAAATGATCATTCCAGTCATCTTTTGTTGGAATCTCACACTGCCCTGCGATATAACTAACTGATGAATCATCGTTTGACAGACAAACATCTTAAACACATAAACTCATCATCGTCTCAAAACTCTGGAGGTTTCTGTGGCAACAGTCATGTACCGTCATCCTCGGCATTAGGCCTATTGCATATTTCAGTAACTTCTTTCTTCATCCATAGTTAGCAACAGCTTGGGTATTGTCTTCAGATAGCTACACAGGTTGATATAATCAAGCTTAGCCTTTAGAGATATTTCAAACCAGTTTGGGCCATCTAGAGCCTCTGGCGTGCCCTTGTAGGGAGAGACCAAAGTACCAAAGTAGCAAAGTAGTCTACGGCCAAAGAATTTTTGGATTGAAATTGCTCGAGTCGGAGGACATCTTTGTATTCTATGCCCAGGCGAATTGACACCCTGCATTGTTAATGATCAAGCTGTAAGAGGAAATGCTTGATATTTTATCTCTCTTTGACTTGCTTCTGTACATGAGCTAACAAGTCTAATGTTGAGGAAATTACTACGGCAATTGACTTCGACGGGAAAGCCATAGACTATAAATGGCAACAAGCATTACAGAGACTCATAGAATACACTAAGAATGCAATATTCCAATGAAATTGTTCGTTTTTAGTATTCAACAAACATTAGTTTTAAAGAAAATTGATAGTATTCACCACCATTTACTTCATTTATGTTGTTGCTGTATTTAACATTTATATATCATATTACGCCAGTGTAACTAAAACGTTACGGTTTCATAAAATGACGTGCCATGTCATGAATGAATATCCGAGAAAGTATTGATTGCTATTTTCGGTATTGGATGGATAATGGGAACACGCAAATCATATGGGAAGCAAATTACATGTGGACGTTCACACACTGAGTCTTTCAGTATATAAGCAGATTTTAAGCCCATTTTTGTCTAATTTCGTGATAAAATAAATGCACTAAAAAGTGCTAATTTTTGAATTGGCGATTGTTTACTTGAAAATATGTGACAAATCATGTATGGTAATCAAAATATTGTATCATATGTCGCAAGCTGGAGAAGACAGCAGATTCCGAAAAGTGCTGTAACGAAAACGTTACACTGGCGCTAAATGGGTTAAAGCAAAATCACTTAAATATCCAAAAATATATTAATGGGAGTGATGATAGACTGCTAAGCCATCAAAACAGATATTTCGCAGGGATGGGTAGGACATTTTGCCACCAGTGTATACCACAGTATCGCAGCTTCGAGAGGTGCGGATCCTCCTCATCAAAACTTTTCGTATATTATAGTTAGGTTGCAACGAGTCGTACGTATGACTAATTTGTCTGCTGTAATACATAATTGTCAACTTAATGCATTCATGTTTCCTATATAATAAGCTAGATTGTAATTAGCAGTGAAATATGAAGTATAGTGACGTCCAGTAAAAATGTCTTAGACGAGTCTATGTTTTGTTGGCATCTCGAGCAGATTTCCTGTCCGAAGTCTGTCTTTGTCTGAAGGTGAAGGCAGCTGATGGGCCAGCGCTGGGAGATTCACATATCGCTTGATGTGTTCTAAAATTGGTGCTTTCAGGCCCATAGGATTATGCAGCCGTTTGAACATGAATGGCATTGCAAGTTGATGTGGCAGCTGTTGTAAAAACATGCGTCTCCGATGTTTGTCTCGATTCGCAGACCATTCCGCATGAGCCATGCTGAAGATTGTTGGAATGTGGACGAAAGGCCCTCGCCGCGTTGATCATACACTGTACTTTTCTGCCAGTTGGTCAACGAGTCAACACTATACTTTTATACGCCAACAGCTCTTATTGCATCAGTTCTCCGTGGACGCGAAGCCATTATGACAGCCGGCAGACAGACGTTTCTCGCTGTCACATTTAGCGATTTTGATTCACGATGCTCATTGCCTCCCTGACGGTTGGTTGTGTGTTAGACTCCATGCGCGATTCATACATGTTACCGTTGTTAAGTTGAATGCCTAAAATGAAGATCATGACCTATGCTAGGTTCGGTGAATAGTCTGCAACTAAAAATCATGTACCGAATTTTTTTATCAATGTCACTCAGTGTACTTTGCAGTTTACATGTACATGTAGTAGCTACATTGTGGGACACATTGAACATGTCACCGATCTTTTCTCAACAGTTTGAATCAAAGTACATTTTGGTTTGAATATACTAGATCAAATGAACCAAAATCAAACTCGGATGACAGAATGAGGGTATGTATGCTTGAGCCACGCGGTGGGCACATTGAACTACCTTTATTAATTGATCTCTTGTTCAATTTTATTGGACTTCATGAATCAGTTCATGGCTTCAGTTCATGAATTATCAAAAGCAAGCAACAAAGCTCATAGTTTGAGATTTTTATTGTCAAAAATGATGGTGCATGCTTGATGTCAAAAAATACATACTAATTTCTGAAAGAAAAATGCAGAGTTCTCAGATTAATAGCATTATTCATAATAGAAGAGCCTTGGTAAGAGCATAAATTCTTGATGTAGTGATACACAAAACTATATGTATCATTGTGATCATCAATTAAAGCATGGCTGCAGGCATAGCACATTACATGTAGACATGTAAGACACGAGTAGGCCTAAGAAAAAAAGCTGAAAAATCACCAAACACCGAAACAAGAAGCATTAACAATTCCATTGATTTGACCAGCAAGGGAGGCTCCAGTGTATTCAAAGTGACATTTTATTGAGATCACTGATTTACATCAATTTACAGATTTTCTTTTTCAATATTTTTTCTTCGCCATGCTGCCCTGGTGCTGTTTTCGAAAAGAGTTGCAACACACAAAAACAAAGTCCAGAACTGCTCAAAAGTAGTAACCCCATCCCAGACGCAAGGACAGTGCGGTGCAGTGATGAGTCATCGATGAGTCATCATGCTGACTCAGCCCCCCCCCTCTGGCAGGAAGGTGAGGGAGGTGGCCAAGGATGTGTTGGGAGGAATGGGTCCGTGAGGAGAAAACTGTTCCCTACCCCCCTCCCTCTGGAAGGAAGGAAGGAAGGAGGAGTGATGAGGCAAGGGGTGGAATCTCGGAAGGATAGAGTGAGAAAAGGCGGGTTTTGGTGGTTTTGGGATGAGAAAGGCTGGAAATCGTCATGAAGGAGGGTTCGGATGTGAAATTGGAGTTCAGATGTGGAATCTACGTGAAATTTTGGGTTGGGAAGGAAGGCAGGAGGAGATTTCCTGGGAGGCAAGGGGTGGAATCTCTGAAAACCGCAGAGTTGGAAAAAGGCGGGTTTTGGTGGTTTTGGGATGAGAAAGTCCATTTTTCGGTAGGAAGGAGTGCTCGGATGGGAAAACGGAGGCCAGATTCGGAATCTACGTGAAATGTTGGGTTAGGAAGGATGTTTCCAGCGACAACGGAGAGAAAAAATTTTGAGTACGTCCCCCCCCCCTCTCCTGCCAAACTTCCAACTTTGGTTCCAGAGATCGTAGAAAGTCGTGTGATAGCTCATTTGAAAGCTAAAAGTGAGAAAAATGCAGTGGAAAGCTCAGTTTGGTCCACTTTTCCTGGCTTGAGGGAGGAAAATGGCAGGAAAACGTCAGAGTTGGAAAAGTCGGGGTTGGAGGTTTTGGGATGAGAAAAGTCCATTTTTCGGGTGGAAGGAGGCCTCGGATGGGAAAATGGAGTGCAAATTCGGACGTTTTGGTCACTTTTGGGTCTAGGAACGTCTTCCCAACTCAATCGGAGAGAAAAAGTTCTGACCCCCCCTCCCCGGCAACGATCTTCCAACTTTGGTTGTAGACATCGTAGAAAGTCGTGCAATAGCTCGTTTGAAAGCTGGGAGTGAGACAAATTCAGTGGAAAACATGGCTTGTTCGTATCTGCCTTCGCTTAGAGGTGAGGCGTTATTGAAAATTTGGGACTTTGGCGAAAAACGACAGAGTTAGAATGTTTATGAAAATCCCTCTAGTTGGTGAAGCAAGCCTCGGACGGGAAAACAGAGACCAGATTTAGAATCAGCGTCAAATTTGTGAAAAATAATGTTTTGACCCCCCCCTTATCGATTGCATATTCACAGGGTATATAAGAACGGGATCGGGAGAGGAATTTCACTAAGTTGAGAAACTGACTACAGGTAAGTCGTTTCTCTTGAGTTCCGATATCGGACTTCTGACTTTCCATTGCTGATATCAGCTAAGGTGTCAGACTTATAGGTTAGTCAGTATAGCATGACTGACCATTTGATGATAGTAGGCCGAAATCTTCAAACGGCTATAACTTTGCTTCTACAAGTCCTTTAGACTTGATTCAAAAAACATTCGACAGCTCTTGCTGTGCTGTAGGTGACAGACTACTTATAAACGTTTTATGAGTAGTACTAAAAGACCGAAAAATTTAAATTCATATTTAATGATAATAATTAAAGTTTTTGAATAAAAAGCAGTCGTTTATGAGTCTCTGTGACTTGGGTCGTTTCCTCTTGTAAATAACTCCACTGGTTTTCATGTCAAAACTGGGGCCCCGATACTAACACAGTGATATGACGCACGCTCTGTCCGCTCGAGGTTGAATTTGTGGGTCGAGGCCTTGGAGCTGGGATAAGATCCCCTCTGAGTAATGCCTGTAACGGATTCAAGAGCTTAACACCCAAACGGTTGCTGGCTTGCTATCAGGCCTTCTTCGTCTAGCCTCAGTAACTCAGGCTTGGCAACGTCTATCGTTTGTCATTGTAACTTGGTAAAAGTGGGACGGTTACTGCAAGCATTGACGTCAAACCTTTTCGCGTCATAGGGGAATCCGTCTTTGTGTTGGGAGTTGTTAACGGAAAGCGCGGTGACTGCCGATGCCCATACATGGTAAAACTGATGTTGTCAAGTCAAAAGCACGGCCAAATAAGGAAGGTCTGAATCATAGCTTTGTGCTCCCTGGGTATATAAACTGCTGACTCTCATTCAATTTCATTTCAGTCATGCAGACGCCGAACACTCTGGTCAGCTCTCCTGACAAGCCTCGGTTGAAGCCGAGAAATCTATTTGAAGAGTTTTCGCAGATGGAAGAGCGAGAGAGATTGTGGAACAATCTTGCTTGAATTGGTTCATCGGTTGTTGATGATGATACCGATTCAACAGAGTGGGGCTATATACCGCCCTCTGACAGTCGGGTGGTAGTAGAGGAGGTTGATGCCGCTGACATAGAGAGACTAAGAGTCTCTCTCAGCAGGATCGGCCAGTCCCACCCAAGTTAGACGGTAGTCTTTTTAAAAACATAAGATCAACTTTCATACATGCAACACATTCTTTCATCACCCTTCGTCGGGAACGCCCCATGAGCCCTCTTAAGGGCTACCTTCTAATGCAGCTAAAGCGGTCCCAAGCCCGCCACATATCTTCGGATATGGAATGCAGAGGGGAAGAAAAATGATGAAATGGGAGGCCACCCTTGCGCCACACGCAGCACACCACAGATTTCTCTCTTCGCTAGTGAACAAGCTCTTGCCAGTGTCGTACAAAAGTTTTACTGCAGCACAGGTTGATGTATAGTTAGAAAATTTGATCATGGCGTTTTATGAAACATACATGTCACAAAATGTAAGCGTTAGTGCAGTCAAATAATTTTTACCACAACACATGTTTGTGAAAGTAAAGGATTAGATTACACAGACATCAATACTGTCAAAGGTGTACAAGTCATATCAAGCATATTCAACTGGGTGTCCATTCCTGACACTTATCATCATTTGAAATTATTTGAAGATGAAAAGTTGTATTCGTTTCCCAACTTTATGGTCTGTAGCAAGAGAGCTTGGTTATTCGTTGAAGGCTATAGAAATTGTTACAAATGTAAATGAAGATATTAAAGCTGGTGCTTTAGTTGAAAGACTAATGGATCTAGATGAGCATGTTATGAATCATCATTTAGATCGAAGATGGATAGAGGATTTTTCCATGCTGCAATGTAATGATAGGGAAAATAGGAGGATGAAATTGGAACGATCTGGACTGAAAAAGAAAAAAGTGGCATTTGCAACTGATTTGTCAAGTAGCTCTACCAATAAAAGTGACTTTAGAAAGAAATTGGAAGAAGAGACGTTTAAATTATTATGTGAACGGAACTGCGTTGAGTGTTTTAAAAGGGAACGGTCCCTTTTCTTTTTACCATGTTGTCATTCTGTTATGTGTTCTACGTGCTATGTACCTTTGGAAACTATGTTGCGTCCCATCTGTGATCAAGAAATAATTTCAACAGTCAATGTATATAAATGATGTTGATGCAATCCTAGTCGAATTTAAAACAGTCATCTATGACCATGACACCACTGTATCATCGTCTCATTGAAATGAGAAAGCATGATTATACAAGGCAGTGGATTCTTGTGTTGGAAAAACTATTATCATCCAGTGATTGTAGAGAGATGATACATCGTTTGAGTAATGCAATCATCATTCACGCAAACTGTGAAGATGTTGACTATATGCTATCTTATAATTTTAAACCAAATCAGTTTACGAATACACGTTCATCACTGTTACATCATGGTATTCTTTCATTACCTTACTTGGAGTTATGTATTCTACACGTTGCATATGGGAAGCCTTTTCCACTTAAGCACAATTGATGCAAAGGCATTAAACTTTACAAACATATTCGTACAAACAGATTGTTCATGTCTGGCTCATAACATATCAGCAAACGACAGAGCTGAACTGTTTCTATTGAACTATAGCACCTCACTGAATGATACATTACAGCTACCCACACATGTACCTGCTTCTGACTATCCTACTGGTACTGTGGCTGTTCTCAGTGTATTGCTTTTTACTAGTGATGTACTCAATGCCTTCCTCTATTTCATTGCGTTTACGACGGTGATGTTTCGACACTGCTGTCGTGTTTAAGCAAAGAACACTCTAACATCCACCTGTAAAAATGGCTAGACGACGTTCATCTCACCGTTCGCGCAGACAAAAGTGTCAATCAAATACAAACCAAAAATTCTGTCTCACGCTTCGTCGCTTATTAAAATTAAAACCATTTCATCGATGTGCGGCAATGAAGCTGGCAAACGATGCCTTCATTCGTAAATTGTGTGCGGAAATACGAAAAGTGCGTTATATGACATTGAATAGGAAAAAGGCCAATGCAATTGCCATGCATGGTAAAGTTCTTCGCACCTTGAGCAATCCAAAAACATCAATTCCTACAAAGCGCAAACTATTATCACAACGTGGTGGCTTCTTACCACTTTTAGCGCCTATCATCATGGCAGCTGCCGGTCCTGCTTTGGGAGGTTTAGCTGGTGCTCTCGCAAATAAAGCCATTAATGGATAGATACTAAGTTAAATGGTATGACTTTTCATCAAAATCAACATGGATTTCCGTCTACGTTGTAATCGCACTATGTGTATCGTAGGACCCTCTCATAGTGGGAAGACACATTTAACACTGCAATTGTTGGAGCGTCGTAATGAGATTTTTGACTGCATACCTAATCGCGTTGTTTGGTGCTATGGAATTTATCAACATAACTTACATCGTGAATTGGTTGGTAAGGGTTACTTGGTTCAACCGGGGATTATCAGCACTGCTGATATTCAACCCTATGATATTATCATTCTTGATGATTTACTGAATGAGGGTAAGAACTCACAAGAAGTAACTGCTATGTTTACCAAGGCTGCTCATCACAAACCATGCTTCATCATTTTTATTATGCAAAATCTTTTTCCAAGTGGAAAGGAAGCACGGACTCGAAGTCTAAACACGCATTACTACATCATCTTTAAAAATCCTCGCGATAAAAGTCAAGTTGAATTCCTATCTCGACAAGTTCTTCCTCGCAAGTCAAAAGCCTTGATTGAAGTATTTGAGGCTGCTACGGAAAAACCCTATAATTATTTATTTTTGGACTTTACCCAGGAGTGTCCTGAGGATTATCGCTTGCGCAGTCATCTCTTTGAGAAACCCATGATCATATATAATTTGTTATGAGTGGTTTTCAACGCATGATTGCTATTCCACAAGAAGAATATATACATCTGACTACAATGCAGAGTGTTCATCAACCTTGGACAAATCAAATGTCACAACTTAATCAGCAATATGAACAAGAAGCTGTACAAAGTAAAAATCCATATGATCGTTTGATAAAGCAGAGTTCTACCTTAGAAGAAATGAAACAATTGAAAGAAAAAATACGCAATGATCTTTCGCTTGGTTCACCCAAACCCTATCGCAATCGTGCACTGAGCTTATATCGAAGTCTCGAACCCAACTTGAAAATCACACAACGAGGTGAAGTGGTAGGTGATGATGGTGCAGTCATTAGGGACTCAAGAGTGGAAGATTTAATTAATCATGCTGTTCGTGATCGTCGTTGTCACTTTACACCTACAGGATGGGAGTTCTTTTTAAAAGTATGAAGAAATTCAATGTTCCAAAGGCAATTCTTGGACGTGATACCTTAGAGGAAATGGAAAATGTATCTACACCTAGGAAGAGAAAGTTGCAAAGTGTAGAGAGACCTAAAAAGAGAATCAAGTAAACTTTGAAAACACCCGAGAAGTTGCCGAAGCGTATACCAAAACCTTCAACACGTTATCAATCATTTGATTTTATCACAGAATTTTAATGAAGAAGCTATGTTGTATCCCATGTTCAGAGTTGCCAAACATTCATGTGTCATTGAACTGCTTAAGTACATGTTATTAAAGTGATTCATACAAGACGGCTCAAAAAAGTAGCAAAAGCAGGTCTCAAACACAAACGCAAACCCTAGCGGAGAAAACGACTGATACTTTGAGGCAAATAAACGATCCCTCTTAATAGACGATGTATGAACATCTGAAATCAATTTACTATAACCCAAAGCACTATGCAGGTTATGCTTCAGTGAAAAAGTTGTCACAAGCAAGTGGTTATTCACAGAAACAAGTGAAGAGATGGTTAAAAGCTCAACCTGCATGTACATTGCACACACAAGCTCGAAAACGCTATCCTACCCGTTCTTATATCGTTCATGATATTGATGAACAATGGCAAGCAGGTTTGGCTGATGTTTCTTTATTAGCTAAAAAGAATAAAGGCTATCGCTTTCTCCTAACTGTCATTGACTTATTTTCCCGTTATGCTTGGGTTCAACCACTCAAGACAAAACGTGGTGAAGAAGTGGCCGAGACTTTCCAAAATATTTTCAGTAAAGGACGCATTCCCACACGTATTCAGACTGATCAAGGGAAAGAGTTTGAAAACAGACATGTGCGTGCTTTATTTCGCGAACACAACATTGAGCTGTTTAGTGTGAAAAGTGCATACAAGGCTGCAGTGGTCGAGCGCTTTAATCGTACGCTGAAAACTCGTCTATGGCGCTATTTCACTGCAAAAGTAACATAAAAGCTGACAGATGTATTACAAAATACTGTACACGCTTACAATCATTCTGTGCATCGTATGATTGGCCACAAACCTGCTGACATAACTCCAGACATGGTGGATATAATCCGTGAAATCAATGCTAAACGCAAGCAACCATCACAAGGTAAACGTGACATTCAGGTTGGTGACAAAGTTCGTATTTCCAAGATGAAAAGCGTGTTTGCGAAAGGATATCTTCCCAATTGGACGGAAGAAATATTTACTGTCTCTGAGGTTAACAAGAAATTCAAGCCCACTACCTACAAGCTTCGCGATTATCATGGTGAAGAGATTGAAGGGATTTTTTA
This sequence comes from Prostheceraeus crozeri, assembly GCA_907163375.1. Lineage (NCBI taxonomy): Eukaryota > Metazoa > Platyhelminthes > Polycladida > Euryleptidae > Prostheceraeus > Prostheceraeus crozeri. The sequence goes on along the minus strand of CAJQUW010015341.1, from coordinate 144,309 downwards.
TCGTCATGATATAACACCCATCACCAAAGAAGATGATGACTACATGGTTGAAAAGATACTTCGTCACCAAATGCGACAAGGGGAAAAGTGGCGCCTGGTGAAATGGGCTGGATATCCAAATTCAATGAACAGTTGGATTCGACATTCTGACCTTTATCGTGTTAGTCAACGTTCCTAAGCAAAGTATTGAATTGTGTAAATATAAATAAATATATACCTATGGATCAAACTGCTACGTTTTATTCTGCCCCCTCCTATGCTAGTCATGGAGCTGGCTTTCCCGTTTATGCTGGATCGAGACGTCAAAAAGGGGGTAGTCTATTGGATGCTGTCAAAAGTATGATGTTCCCCACTATCACAAGTGTGGGAAAATTAGCTTTAAAGGAAGCTGTAGGATTAGCAGCAGATGTAGCAAGTGATGCGCTTTCAGGAAGATTGCCGATTCGTGAATCGCTAAAGCGTCATGGAATACAGCATTTGAAGAATGTCGGTAAGGCTGGTATCAGGTCTGTCATCCGTATTATCAATCCACTCTCTACTTCAGGCAAACGTAAGCGAAGAGCATCTCGTGTCCCTCCTAGCAAACGCAGAAGACGTGGACTGTTTTAAATATGGAATGTAAAACCTCATCCCTTTGCTTATTTGATAGAACACCTATACAGACGGATGTCATTAGAAATTATGTATCCATTCGTTATCCACAGACAAGTATCGATTCCGGTAGTGTCATTGAGTTTTTAATACCAGGAAATGATGCTGAGTACATCGATGTAAATGACATCAATCTACATGTTAAGTTTAAGATAGTAAATAAGGACGGCACCAACCTTGATGATAAGGACAAAGTAGCCGTGAATAACTTGGCAATAGCAACGCTCTTCAAGGATGTATCATTGACCATTGGTGAAACTCGGGTTGAAGGTGGTCAACACAGTTATCCCTATCTCGGTTATTTTTCAACAGTCATGCAGTTCCAGCCACAAGCACAAAAGAGTCACATGGCTGTTATGGGTTGGTGTAAAGATGAAGCTGGTAAATTTGATAGTGACAAAAACAAGGGATTTGTCACTCGTGAAAAGTGGACTGCAGAAAGTAGGGTGTGTGAATTATATGGTCCCCTATACTTGGACTATTTCCGTCAATCACGTTTCTTAATGTCAAAAGTAGACATGCGAGTTCAACTCTTACCGAACGATCCTAAATTTGTATTGAATTCTTTGGAGCAAAGACTGAGTTTAAGATTGTGTTTGAAAGTGTTAGACTTTATGTGCGACGAATGACAGTGAATCCATCGGTGATTAATGGTCACGAGATGGGTTTGAAGAAGTATGATGCTCTTTATGATGTAAATCATACTGAGATCCATAGTTTCACCATTCCTCGTGCGCAAAAGAGCCTTGTTAAAGATTGTTTGTTTCCTATACAATCACCAAAAATGATCATTGTGGGATTGATTGCAAATGATGCATACAATGGTAATATATCGAAGAATCTCCTCAACTTTGAACACTTTGGTTGAAATCAAATCGGATTGTATCGCGATACCGATTGCATTCCTGGTACTCCTTTTTGTCCAGACTTTGCTAATGGACATTATTTTCGCTCATATCAAAATACTATGGAGGCCTTTAAATACTGGAATACTGATGACACCAATGGTTTGACCTATGATGAATTTGCTAAAAGGTTATACACTTTATGCATTTGATTTGACAGCAAACAATGAAGCAGGTGCTTCTTATCTTTCGGGCACTGCCACGAAGGGTCTTAAACTAGAATTCTTCTTTGAAAAAGATTTTTGACGAAAACAGTCAATGTACTCATCTATGCTGTGTTCGATTCCACCATTCGAATTAACAGACTACGTGACGTTTCCGCTTCTTATACAAGTTAATGAGCTGGTTATCTGATGCAGAGCTAGAGAGAGTCGTTCAAGAACATGGTGATGAACGCACTGTTGCACCATTTTGAGGTGTGTTTTCCATTAACAATATGCCCACAGTTTTACCAAAACCACCCTCATTCATTATCATGAATACTGATACAGCACACTTACCCGGCAAACACTGGAAAGTTTTGTTTATTGATAAAAACTATTGTGGTGAAATCTTTGACTCATTGGCCTTACCAAACTGTGATTATGTCACACGTTTCATGAACCGTCATTCACGAAAATGGATTCGCAATGCTTTGACCTATCAACATCCCTTGTCTTCAACATGTGGAGCCTATGCCCTCTACTTTGTAATGCAACGACTACATTATGACTCTTTACATGACATTTGTAAACATTTTTCACATGATACCCTTGTCAATGAAAAGCGCATTCGTAACTTTTATAAAAGCCTTCAATAAATATGTACGATTAAAATTTGTTTTCTTTATTATACTTCAATGGAAAAGTAGATGATGTGAATGAATAGGTTGTATTTAGTCATCAAACATGAATAGGTAGAGATAAGAAGACATTGTTCACTTGTCACATTCATGCTTATGAGTGTTGGTTTGTTTAAGGTAAGTCATGATGCGAGGATGTATACGTTCTCTATACTTGTTCCAACTTGAGGATCTAAAATGTATAACACCATATTGATCATGAAGAGCAATGAAATCTCGTCGAATAATGAATAGACGTCCACCTAGAGGGATATAGTACATTGGATGATGCATGATATGTAAAGCATCGTGCAGGTTATCCATTTGAAAAGGGGATAAACTTATTTTAACGTGTCGATGAGTATCGTAAAAGGTAATGCGTCGAGCCTTCCATGTAACGTGGCACTGAGAAGAGAGCTTGGCAATCATGATTAGTTTTAGACACATCAAAAACGTTTGCTTAGTCTTCTCGTTTAAGCAAAACATTCATAAGAAATGGACAAAGTCATGTTAAGATTGATCATCCTATTATCATTTGCAATAGTAACATTAGCGGGACGAGGATTAGATGATGCAGTTCGTCTCATCAAATCACCTATTCATGCAACAAGACCTATTGAAGATGTAATTCTTTCCGGCATAGCCGATCCTTGGCAAAATCATGCTTACAAACTACAGATTTTACGTCAGCGAATGGGTCATGCGTGGGAAATGGTGTTAATAGATTATGGCTTCAAGCGATCACCTGTAGGTGGCATCGATTTGATCAATCCTGTTCGTCGCATTGCAATGGAATTTAAAAGATAGCTGCCGTGTGAGCTCATCAATAAAACGTGAAATATTTCATACCCTTGCAGATTTTAAACGTAGAAGACCAAGATATCAAGTCATATTTGGTTGCATCAACTATCACAATATGAAAGAAGGCGGTACAACCATACTTAGGGGAGTGCATTATGTGAAAGGACAATCACTCTTAACCAAATTCCTAGGACGCCAGAAAGTGCCTACTGTTAATAGATTGAAAGCAGCAGTTCGTTATGTCATGCGACATAACGCCTAAGTAAACGACGCTTTATGTTGATACTTTAACATGGAGTTTACAGCAGTGTTTCCCAGAAAAGGTCAACCTGAGCGATATGAAAATACAGCTGCTGAGTTTGAGACTGATTTAACACAGCCGATTGGCTTAAATGGTGATTGGGAAGTGGCCCTGCAAGATTTGAGCTATGTGAATAATATAAGAACCATTGCAAATGAAGAGATTACATTAGGCACTGCAACGAATCAAGACTTGTACTTTCCAAAACTAGAGCGAAATGATAAAGTACATACATCCAACTTGAATGAACATGCAGCAGAGTGGAATTCTATTCCTACAGTAAACACCCGTCGGGGAAAGCGAGCTGTTGATGAGATTGTAAATGGCCCTACTTTAATTATCACTGCAGATACAGACATACCCATTGCTAAAAATGCTTCACCCCTGAAATGGAAACAACCTACAAACCCATCATTCCGCCATCGTTTAGAGCAATCATACTGTTATATGAAAATTCAACGCCTATTGAATGCTATGAATGATTTGGCAAAGGATCTATGGTTCTGGCAAATAGATCCAAATCTACATAAAGTTACCCTCTACATGAGACCGACTACTATTTCCCATGGATTTTATGTGAGTGGACCTCTGCAAAGGATATTGAATCTTAAATCACGTTTCTTTCTACCCATCACAAAATTTGCAGAAGTAAAAGGAGGCGGTGCCTTCCCTTTGAGAGCTCACGTTTCCATGAAAGTATCAAAGCAGATTAAGAAATATCCAAATTGGCACAGGAAAAAATTTAATATTACCCTTCTTCCCCTTGATCGCATGCATGAGCGCTTTGTGCTTTTTAAATCTGGTACTGTTGATGATTTGATCAAACAGGTAATTGAAATAAATGGATTATCTATGTCCATCACTCGAGTACACAATAAAGCAAGGATTGATTTCCGAAATGATTATTAGCGTTCACATATTGGATTTCTTCACATCAATTCTAAATTTCGCGATTTGCTCTCTTTAAAAACAGACGTCTTATGGTCATACCATGAATGGGGGAATGTGAAAATAACATCTGAACAGCAATCCGATTGTCGAATGGTCTTTTATTTCAAACGTACAGACCCTGTTTTACGTCCCAGTCTTACATGGAAGCCAAATGAAAAGTTACCGATACCTCCAAAGCATTATAGCAATCGTTATGATGTTTGTACATACTTGAACAAGGGTGTATCAAATCTACACTCATATCATTTTGACTATGATCCTAAAGAAAATACATTCTGTATCAGTGTACATGGTGAAACGGTCATTCACATTTCAAAAGAGTTGACAAAGATTTTAGGATTCAAACGTGACATATTCTACGACGAGAAGTATTGTGGCTCAACATCCTTGCTCGATATGAATATCAATCACTTTTACATTTACACTAACTTTATCCATTCAACACAAGTTGGTGGTCAAATGTTTCCTCTTTCAAGATATATTCCTATTGACAGTGGCGACTTTGGTGTGACCATGCACAGGGAGTTTCTGAACAAGGTATACATTCCAGTCAATGTATCACGATTATCCCATTGCAAATTTGGTATCTATGATGATAGTGGTAATCCTATTCAATTCAGTGGTGGACGTACTGCCTTAACACTTCATTTTCGTCAGATAACATCAAGTCATTAATGTTGCGTGTGGCGCAGTCAATGTCTTTTCTTTCTTGATTAGGTAGCCGTTAAGGCCGTGGTCTCATAAAGACCGTTTGGGGCATTCTCTGGTCTCATCAAAGGGCTTTTCATTCCTGAAAGTCAGCCTCGTTTATGAAAGGCTCACTCTCAACCATTTGTAGAGTGAGCTGCTTGCAGCCTTCAATCATTTATCTCTCTTCCTCTTCCTCTTTTTGTTGAAACTTTCTCTCAACTTCCTTCTCCGTAGGAGTTGAGGTAGCAAGAGGTGTGAATGTTTCCTCTGTGTCGGACATGGCTATGATAGTAAAATACAAGACACTCTTCTTTATATATGAGAATGATGCAGTGTGATTTATAAACGATTGTCGTCCAATGAGAGATCGCGAAACAGGGAGAGAGAATCTATATAAGTGCGATGCAATGACCATTTCCTCATAATATCATTAAAATGGATACACCACCGAACGCCTATGCCTTACTCATGCTCAATGCTCCCCGCAAAAGGCAAGTAAAAAATATTTACAATGGCGAGGTCGAACCGGTACAGTTAGAGGAGGAGGAGGAGGAAACCATCATCATTTCCGACGATGAAACCATCATCTCCGACGATGAAACCATCACCATCTCCGATGATGAGACGGAGAAGTCAGAGGTGCAGTATGGTGACTGTGATATTCTGCGAGGTGCATTCCTCAGTGTGTCAGCGAAAGACATTGTAAATGAGAATGATATCAACATTTTACGAGGTTGGCAAGAGCTCTTCTCCCCAAATAGTCAACCTCGCAATGAAGAGGAGTTTGATTATGTTAATGTTATGTTTCGCCTTGTGGTGAAACGTATTGCCGATTTGGAATAAATGTATATCATGACAGTGTTGTTTTTCCTTCATATAAACTGCATGGCTTCGAAAGGATCATCGAGTAAGCATAGTATCGATTGGGAGCTACCGTTAGAATAAGATATCCTATCATCTAGACACTTAACACAGTTACTAGAAATCATTCAACATATGAAACATAATTTTAGGTGAAGCAACGTTATCTGAGAATGAGCCATGAGTTCTGCTTGTCACTCTTATACCACACGTATACAAAATCATTTTCTATCTTCTCTAATGGTATGATCCCTTTTGATAGAAAAGTATACCGATAATAAAGGTGTTAACCAACCCCATATCTAAATTCCTCCATTTATTTCCATTTCAAGATAAATACATTGCAAAACAAAGACATGTATTATATAGGTTTATTTATAATTGAATCATATATACATTACAGCGAGGAAAAGTCAAGGGGAATAACCTCTAAGTCACTATACACTTTATAACACCTTGGTCGTTTTGCTGCGTCGGGCACTTTTCTAACACGCATCGTTTTTGACGTGAATTCACCATCAGTCCACACAACTTTTTCAATGACGACTTTCTTGCGGGACTCCTCCTCTTGTTCACACTTGTCTTCATCCCACTCGTCAACAACTTTGAAAATTTTGTAGAAAATATTCAAGGCTTCAGAAGAATTTGCCATACTAGACTGTTCGATCGTATAACGTGAATGAGAAGTGCTGCAATCGTTTCACTTATATAGTTATTTAACAATGAATTCCTCAACAACCAATCAGAATGATTCTAATTCAGATGAAGATTCCTTTTTTCAGATGATCAAACTTTCTAACTATACATCAACCTGTGTTACAATAAAAATATTTGACTACACTAACTTTGCAAACCATGATAAAGTTTCTGACGACACTCACGAATACAACTTCAATGATCAAACTTTATTTTCACAAATGTGTGTCACAGTAAAACTAGTTGACTACACTAACGCTTACATTTTATGACATGTATGTTTCATAAAACGCCATGATCAAATTTTCTAACTATACATCAACCTGTGTTGCAGTAAAACTTTTACAAACCATGATACACTTTCTGACGACACTCACGAATAAACGTCATGATCAAACTTTATTTTCACAAACGTGCGTCGTGATAAAACTATTTGACTACACTAACTTTGCAAACCATGATAAAGTTTCTGTCGACACTCACGAATACAACTTCAATGATCAAACTTTACTTTCACAAACGTGTGTCACAGTAAAACTAGTTGACTACACTAACGCTTACATTTTATGACATGTATGTTTCATAAAACGCCATGATCAAATTTTCTAACTATACATCAACCTGTGCTGCAGTAAAACTTTTGTACGACACTGACAAGAGCTTGTTCACTAGCGAAGAGAGAAATCTGTGGTGTGTTGCATGTGGCGCAAGGGTGACCTCCCATTTCATCATTTTTCTTCCCCTCTGCATTCCATATCCGAAGATATGTGGCGGGCTTGGGACCGCTTTAGCTGCATTAGAAGGTAGCCCAGGGCTCATGGGGCGTTCCCGACGAAGGGTAATGAAAGAATGTGTTGCATGTATGAAAGTTGATCTTATGTTTTTAAAAAGACTACCGTCTAACTTGGGTGGGACTGGCCGATCCTGCTGAGAGAGACTCTTAGTCTCTCTATGTCAGCGGCATCAACCTCCTCTACTACCACCCGACTGTCAGAGGGCGGTATATAGCCCCACTCTGTTGAATCGGTATCATCATCAACAGCCGATGAACCAATTCAAGCAAGATTGTTCCACAATCTCTCTCGCTCTTCCATCTGCGAAAACTCTTCAAATAGATTTCTCGGCTTCAACCGAGGCTTGTCAGGAGAGCTGACCAGAGTGTTCGGCGTCTGCATGACTGAAATGAAATTAAATGAGAGTCAGCGGTTTATATACCCAGGGAGCACAAAGCTATGATTCAGACCTTCCTTATTTGGCCGTGCTTTTGACTTGACAACATCAGTTTTACCATGTATGGGCATCGGCAGTCACCGTGCTTTCCGTTAACAACTCCCAACACAAAGACGGATTCCCCTATGACGCGAAAAGGTTTGAAGTCAATGCTTGCAGTAACCGTCCCACTTTTACCAAGTTACAATGACAAACGATAGACGTTGCCAAGCCTGAGTTACTGAGGCTAGACGAAGAAGGCCTGATAGCAAGCCAGCAACCGTTTGGGTGTTAAGCTCTTGAATCCGTTACAGGCATTACTCAGAGGGGATCTTATCCCAGCTCGAAGGCCTCGACCCACAAATTCAACCTCGAGCGGACAGAGCGTGCGTCATATCACTGTGTTGGTATCGGGGCCCCAGTTTTGACATGAAAACCGGTGGAGTTATTTACAAGAGGAAACGACCGAAGTCACAGAGACTCATAAACGACTGCTTTTTATTCAAAAACTTTAATTATTATCATTAAATATGAATTTAAATTTTTCGGTCTTTTAGTACTACTCATAAAACGTTAATAAGTAGTCTGTCATCTACAGGACAGCAAGAGCTGTCGAATGTTTTTTGAATCAAGTCTAAAGGACTTGTAGAAGCAAAGTTATAGCCGTTTGAAGATTTCGGCCTACTATCATCAAATGGTCAGTCATGCTATACTGACTAACCTATAAGTCTGACACCTTAGCTGATATCAGCAATGGAAAGTCAGAAGTCCGATATCGGAACTCAAGAGAAACGACTTACCTGTAGTCAGTTTCTCAACTTAGTGAAATTCCTCTCCCGATCCCGTTCTTATATACCCTGTGAATATGCAATCGATAAGGGGGGGTCAAAACATTATTTTTCACAAATTTGACGCTGATTCTAAATCTGGTCTCTGTTTTCCCGTCCGAGGCTTGTTTCACCAACTAGAGGGATTTTCATAAACATTCTAACTCTGTCGTTTTTCGCCAAAGTCCCAAATTTTCAATAACGCCTCACCTCTAAACGAAGGCAGATACGAACAAGCCATGTTTTCCACTGAATTTGTCTCACTCCCAGCTTTCAAACGAGCTATTGCACGACTTTCTACGATGTCTACAACCAAAGTTGGAAGATCGTTGCCGGGGAGGGGGGGTCAGAACTTTTTCTCTCCGATTGAGTTGGGAAGACGTTCCTAGACCCAAAAGTGACCAAAACGTCCGAATTTGCACTCCATTTTCCCATCCGAGGCCTCCTTCCACCCGAAAAATGGACTTTTCTCATCCCAAAACCTCCAACCCCGACTTTTCCAACTCTGACGTTTTCCTGCCATTTTCCTCCCTCAAGCCAGGAAAAGTGGACCAAACTGAGCTTTCCACTGCATTTTTCTCACTTTTAGCTTTCAAATGAGCTATCACACGACTTTCTACGATCTCTGGAACCAAAGTTGGAAGTTTGGAAGGAGGGGGGGGGGACGTACTCAAAATTTTTTCTCTCCGTTGTCGCTGGAAACATCCTTCCTAACCCAACATTTCACGTAGATTCCGAATCTGGCCTCCGTTTTCCCATCCGAGCACTCCTTCCTACCGAAAAATGGACTTTCTCATCCCAAAACCACCAAAACCCGCCTTTTTCCAACTCTGCGGTTTTCAGAGATTCCACCCCTTGCCTCCCAGGAAATCTCCTCCTGCCTTCCTTCCCCACCCAAAATTTCACGTAGATTCCACATCTGAACTCCAATTTCACATCCGAACCCTCCTTCATGACGATTTCCAGCCTTTCTCATCCCAAAACCACCAAAACCCGCCTTTTCTCACTCTATCCTTCCGAGATTCCACCCCTTGCCTCATCACTCCTCCTTCCTTCCTTCCTTCCAGAGGGAGGGGGGTAGGGAACAGTTTTCTCCTCACGGACCCATTCCTCCCAACACATCCTTGGCCACCTCCCTCACCTTCCTGCCAGAGGGGGGGGGGCTGAGTCAGCATGATGACTCATCGATGACTCATCACTGCACCGCACTGTCCTTGCGTCTGGGATGGGGTTACTACTTTTGAGCAGTTCTGGACTTTGTTTTTGTGTGTTGCAACTCTTTTCGAAAACAGCACCAGGGCAGCATGGCGAAGAAAAAATATTGAAAAAGAAAATCTGTAAATTGATATAAATCAGTGATCTCAATAAAATGTCACTTTGAATACACTGGAGCCTCCCTTGCTGGTCAAATCAATGGAATTGTTAATGCTTCTTGTTTCGGTGTTTGGTGATTTTTCAGCTTTTTTTCTTAGGCCTACTCGTGTCTTACATGTCTACATGTAATGTGCTATGCCTGCAGCCATGCTTTAATTGATGATCACAATGATACATATAGTTTTGTGTATCACTACATCAAGAATTTATGCTCTTACCAAGGCTCTTCTATTATGAATAATGCTATTAATCTGAGAACTCTGCATTTTTCTTTCAGAAATTAGTATGTATTTTTTGACATCAAGCATGCACCATCATTTTTGACAATAAAAATCTCAAACTATGAGCTTTGTTGCTTGCTTTTGATAATTCATGAACTGAAGCCATGAACTGATTCATGAAGTCCAATAAAATTGAACAAGAGATCAATTAATAAAGGTAGTTCAATGTGCCCACCGCGTGGCTCAAGCATACATACCCTCATTCTGTCATCGGAGTTTGATTTTGGTTCATTTGATCTAGTATATTCAAACCAAAATGTACTTTGATTCAAACTGTTGAGAAAAGATCGGTGACATGTTCAATGTGTCCCACAATGTAGCTACTACATGTACATGTAAACTGCAAAGTACACTGAGTGACATTGATAAAAAAATTCGGTACATGATTTTTAGTTGCAGACTATTCACCGAACCTAGCATAGGTCATGATCTTCATTTTAGGCATTCAACTTAACAACGGTAACATGTATGAATCGCGCATGGAGTCTAACACACAACCAACCGTCAGGGAGGCAATGAGCATCGTGAATCAAAATTGCTAAATGTGACAGCGAGAAACGTCTGTCTGCCGGCTGTCATAATGGCTTCGCGTCCACGGAGAACTGATGCAATAAGAGCTGTTGGCGTATAAAAGTATAGTGTTGACTCGTTGACCAACTGGCAGAAAAGTACAGTGTATGATCAACGCGGCGAGGGCCTTTCGTCCACATTCCAACAATCTTCAGCATGGCTCATGCGGAATGGTCTGCGAATCGAGACAAACATCGGAGACGCATGTTTTTACAACAGCTGCCACATCAACTTGCAATACCATTCATGTTCAAACGGCTGCATAATCCTATGGGCCTGAAAGCACCAATTTTAGAACACATCAAGCGATATGTGAATCTCCCAGCGCTGGCCCATCAGCTGCCTTCACCTTCAGACATCTTTGGTGCGTCTGATGTGATCGAGGCTAGGAAGGCTTGTCTTCTCTACTAAATCACCGAGTGAAATGACAATCCTTTTTTCACTATCACTGTTCATTCCCTCAACTATTACAATCTTTGCATGCACTGCTGTCTCTGTATTTTGTTTGACGGAGAAAGTTGACATCAAGACAGTGACAGCTATATGCACGAGGATAGATAATTTGTTTGTATTATATTTCGGGTCTAGTTATAGGCCGGAGTCCGACTCCAGCAAAAATGATAGGACTCCGGGACTCCGACTCCGCATCCCTGCTATGAACCATGTTCAAACTGCCTCATCTTGGGTAGTTCAATGTTCCCCACACCTCTAACTTTTCAAAAACGTTGTCGTCTAAATACAAGGCTGCACGCAACGAGTTTTCAACTGCTAGATTACAGAAACTGACAAAGAATGCTTGAGGAAAATGCTGTCTGATGAAAATGTACGCAAAGATTTGGCTGCAATAAAACAAAAGTTCTGATTTTCCGAAAATTTACTTTTCTATTGAAATTATGGGAAATCCTGTAAAAATGATGATGGAGAGCATGAATAATTGAAATTTGGCTATCAGAGGAATCACGTTTATTTGTCACAATAATGGCTTGATAATGGCTATGGTGTAATAGTCGAAATATATTGATCAACCTTTTATACGATTTTATAATAAACAACTTGACATTCTTTCAATACAAAATTTTTAACAATAAACAATGTCTTAAAGCATAAAATTTCCACTAGACGTAATTTATAGTTTCGGAGAAGAGGCTGGTTGTTTAATGGCTGGTAAGCCCCTACTTAAATAGTGAGGCCTAAAATACATGCATTTTAGGTACTTATGGGCTGTCTACCTCCCACGTTTTCAAATTTGTCTGCAACCGCAAAATGAATCAACCGTCGCAAAACTTCAGATACATTGAGAATATTTTCTACCCACTTACAAAAAATTATGCAAATCCGACAGGTACTATAACGTGAAGTGTAGCGATGTAAGCAGCTTGATCTGACTTTGTCTGTTCAACGCATTATTGTTACTCGTGTGTGCAGAGGCGTCGCTAAGGACACATCATTGGGGTGGGGGGGGTGTTTGCTAAATTTTACCTGATTTACAACTAAGAACCAAAATTTACCTGATTATTGCACACACGCATACTCACACACACATTCCAACATGTTTCATGATTATAACCTGCAGAAGAGGTACCTAGTCATCTAATCGGCCGGAAATGACGCCTATAAATGAAAAATAATTTAATTGGTGGTTCATACGAATATTATTCATATTGAGTAGTCTCGACTGCTAAGGAAATTTTCGATGGTGTTTGCATCGAGAAAGTTAACACGCTGTTAACAATAAACTTCTACGCACAGAGATGACGGTGTGCCTTATTCATACCGTGCGCTTTCCGCGGTGCGCGTGTGACTGACGCGGTATGAAGAAGGTTCGATGAAATCCACCGTAGAGATGACGTCATCTCCTCAAGGGACAACGCAATAGCCAGAACTTATATGAATCAACGGCTAAATACACTACACAGCTAGGCAGAATGAGTTGCAGGCGTTTCAGCGTTAGGTGATTCAGTGCCAATATTCACTGGCCACATTATAGGTAGGGTACTGGAATTACATTTCAATTGCACTTAGATATTTTAAATTTAGCAGAGCTAACTCACATCGCCTTATGCTCCAATTTTTAAGAAAATGCGAGGCGACTGTTCCTCCCACAGAATTAGATTCATCTGCGCGGGCTTCGGTTTCCTAGAAAGGAAGAGTTATATGTAACCTTAATATCGAAATGGTACATCACAGAATTAGACAACTTGCTCCTTCTCGAATGGATAATTCGTGTATCGCTTGCTATTGGAAATGGCAAACAATAAGCTGTCAGCAGAGGACAACAGAGCCAGTGAGAGATGCGTGCGTGCTGTGATATCACTCCTCGCACACACCAAAACACACATCGATGCCTGGCTTCCATTCAATGTATGCACCATACAGTGAGCAATGCCGAGGAGAGGATGTGAAATCATCAAGTGAACTAATTTTCGTACGCCTGCTACTTTCTTTAATAATGATCGGAAGGGCCAATATTATGGAGAAAACGTGTGGGCAATGATCTGAATTCTTCGAATCTGAAGGAATTTTGGCAATCGAAGCACTTTGCTGGAACTCACATTAATCCGCAAGCGACGCACGACTTTTTTTCCTATCTCTGTAAGGTATTAGGAATTCCTTTTTGCCCACTTAATAGGTTCCTCTGTGTGCCGTCAATTTCGTATTAATCACACTTCTAGCAAACCGAAGCAGATAAACAAAATATTTAATTCCGTGGTTCCTCCTGCTCGCATATACAGTCATCCCGGGTAGAGGTCGTTTTCAGCGCGCTATGTTTGACCGCTTTCGCGTGACAAATCAATATCATCGACAGCAACTAACCATATACTTTCTGGTGTCTAGAAAATGTAAGAATTTCCCGACATTATGAATTGTTTTTGTGACAGGACGTGTTTTTGTGGCTAAGAACAACGGCAGTGAATATTGGAGCTGAATCGCCGGCAAACCGGCGGTTTACCTGACATTTCTCATTTTACCTGAATCTTTTAATAATTTCATATTGGGGGGGGGGGGTGTCACGGTCCCCCACACCCCCCCGGTCGCGACGCCTCTGCGTGTGTGCATTGTTATCTTTCCGTCTCCCTCTTCGTCTCATCCACTGTCATTTGAAATCTTCCCACGACCGCTACCTCGCCACACCTTTATTAAGTTAAGCACATTAATGGAAAGGATGTGGTCTGGGTCATTATCACTTGTGTCGCTTGAGTTGTCGCGACATGTCTTTCTTGACCTAGTGCTATCTGCTCAGACGATGGGGTCAGGCGAAGTCAGATCAAGCTGCCCACATCGCTACACTTCATGTTATCGTCTCCAATTCGAAAAGTACTTATCCTATTTGCATAATATTTTGTATATGAGCAGCCAATATACTCAAATACGTGTCTCTCAAGTTTTGTGATGATTGATTAATTTCTACGGATTTCAGACAAATTTGAAAACGTGGTAAGGGAGATAACCCATAAGTACCGCATTTTAACTAAAATAGTCAAAAACATTGTCGATGCATAAAGCCAGTCTAATATAAACATGATGGGCCAACTGCACATACGTCCCTGCATGAATATTCCTCCTAGCCGTTATGAGTGGATGTCTGCTTGTCGCAATCATAGCGCTATTAAGTGGATCGTCAACAGGTACTCAATACAGGTGTATTGGTAAATGTGTAATTCTGGCCTATATTCCAGGATATTGTTCATACTATGCCGGTGTAACAGTTTATTTTTACTCCCTGACAAAATTTACTCCACCAGTAAATTTGGCCTAGAATATTCTACTCCCTAGTAAATGTAGCCTATCCGATGCAGTTTGACTCGCTGATTTCAAATCTGTCATTGTTATCCCACAAAAACCCAGTTTTTGTTCAGTAAATGCGATTCGACTTTTTTGGAAGTCAGTTTGTGAAGTTAGCGGGACCATTTTTTGTTACTGACTACTGTTTTCTTCAATTCATGCTAGTCCCATCAATTTGAGGTTCCTAAGAACGAATCTGCAATCAGAATTGTGGAATTCTATCTCATATCAGAGATATCTAACTCTTTACTGGGGGAGTAAATTTTGTCAAGGGGGAGTAAAAATATCCTAGGAAAAATTTACTAAGGAGTAAATTTTGGCGGGAGTAAAAATTGACTGGCACACCGGCGCCTAGTCAACCTGCATGGAAACTGGTCAATACAGTAGGCCTAAGGACAGTTATCCGTATTTGAAAATAGACTACATGTATATGAGCGGGAATCAAATGCAGAAACTTCAATCAGGCAAGTTTTTATTTTATCTTACATGCTGCATTATATCACGTAATCTGATTCCTGATCAAGATGAGAAATACGATATCAGAGATTAAATATCACTTGACAAATATAATTATATTACCTACAAGCGTTTAGCATGCATTATCTTTAATTCTATCACTCAATTTACTTTAAAACTTTAAAGCCTCTGTTGTATGCACTGCACAATTTTCTTAGGAAGTGAAGGCTGATTATCATCAAATCTTGCATAAGTATTATCATAACTTTGAAATCGTGCAACAGAAGCAATAATGAATAATAATCTCTATTAGAGCTTCTCGCATATTTATAGGAATTCCCATAACTGAAAATGCCACTCCCATCTCATGGGAAATCCCGCTCCCCACGGCAATATTCTCCTTGAATGAGCACAGATTCAAAGAAATTGATGCAAACGAGGCATATACTCAATGATTTTCAACAAACATCTCTATGCACCATTTGATAGTTAATGTGCAATCAAGGATCAAGCAATCAAATTGCATTTTTTCAATTAGAACATAATGAAGATTCTGCAGAATTGCTGAACTTTCAGTCAAAAGAAATGTGCCTGTGGCTGAAGCATTTTGACAACTTAATGCTCTTTGGGAGAACGATGTTAAGTAACACAAATTTAAACTTGTGAAAATGCGGTGCATATTGAATACTCCATTGTTTAGTTATTCAGAACATTCGTTTGTCCATCTCAGAGGACGGGACCTACTTGCTGCGAACTGTTCTTCGAAGTGCGATAATGAATGCTCTATTTCTGTCTGTTTAAAACCAACTATTCAACATAGCAATATCCAAATTGATACCAGATTATCGAAATTTATTTTCGAAGTCAATTCATTATTCGGTTTAATGCATATGAATTGTACATAGGATAAAAAAGAAATAAACGACTCACAGAAGGCAATCTCAATGTAAAGATTTGATCATTTCAGCCTGCAGTGACACACGGAAAGTTTAGTTTCTTGTCCAGATGTTGCATATCTAGGAATTCATTTGTGATAATACGTATATTTCTATGAAGTTTCATCTTGCCCTCCAAGAAGGACAAATAAAAATCATTGCCTGCGACATTTTTCATGTCATGGCAGTAAACCTTTACAGATTTGAAACTTTGCAGATCCTTGATATTCGTATGCTTAAGAGTTGCACTGACAGAATAACTGGCATTTGAATTTGAGCATCTACCAACCCCCACAGATTTCACTAGTTTCCCTGATCTTTGGTTTTGGAATCATTATCAATTATTTCCAATCCTCAAGAGGTGAGTAATTTCTGATTGCTTTTGAATTTTTGGTATTTGTAGAGTCAATTTGAAATATACGAATGCTCTATAAATCAACACCCCCAAAACGAAGTGAGTAACCTCTTAAAGCATGATAATCATCGTACCTGACAGAAACATCCTAAAGCATGAGCGGTTTAAAGGCAAACTTCTCACCTCCTGACGCGCTTTTAAATACCCTGTTCTACTTTTCCCTTATAACAATGTTTACTTCTATATTAATCCAGCAATAGTCGGCTTGCGTATTGAAACTTAGCGCACTATGGTACATGCAAAGCTCTCATTATATTCATTAATTTTATTCATTAATTTTTATCACTTGCTTAATAAACAACCCTTTAACAATGCGAATATATAGATATGAGATGCATAATACACACTTTACTAAAATTCACTTAAAATTTGTAAAATTGATACCCAATATATAAATGAATGAAATCACGGGTCTATAGATGTAGCAAAATGGCAATGTCATTTAAAATACAAATATAAAATAACATATATGAAATCTAATACACAATGAAACTTTGGCCTGACGACGCTGATGAGATACGAAAATAGGCCAATTATTTTCTCTTTTACGAACAAGATGTCGAATTCGTGAATTCGGTTCAATTAAACGAAACCGAATTCCCGCCTGTTTCAAAATACAATAGTTAAGAAATTCTGCCGTAGACAGAAATGCAAACGGTGTATGATATAATTAATGCCGCGACTGTAAGGAATGTCAAAAACATGTAGGATTTTTATTCAGAATAATGGGGATAAAAGCATGTGTGAAATCGGGGATCAACAGTTATCACAAAGACAAAATAACAAATAATCTCAAGATGCGATGGAGACTGTAAGTTAAAAACAAGGTTTCAAGTACCGTTCCAGCATGGTGCTCCATCCCTGAAAGCACATATTTCATCTATGGACACTCTATATCAGTATTCGCTGATATTCAAGTCGAACTGATTGCAGGAAAAAAAAGAATTTTAGCTGAGAACTACAGAATGGAAAGAAATATATAACTTTAAGCTACAGTATGGAACAAATTATTACACTCAACCACGAAAATTTAGAAGAATCGGGTTGTTTTCAAGAACGCGCTTCAGATTATTTCATTCATGACATATTCTTAGTAGAGCTATTGCCGATAAGGCAAACTAGGAACAAATGATTTTAAAATTTGAAACAACACCTGGTACGGTATTGGCCATTCACATACATAAAAGCAATCTAATGCCATTCACATACTTAAATCAGCTTGATCTTTTTTCCATTGGATAGGCTGCAATTATCAAACTCTCACGGGGTTAGATAAGTCTATAAAAACATGTCCAACAAAATTTCAGTCGTTATTCATGATTATGAGGAAACTTAGCGACTTTCCTGTGGATATTGTTGCGAAAATTGATGACTCTTGAAAATTCACTGCGATGTAATAACAGTCAAATGTCTGTTACTGAGTTATAAAATCCATAAGCGGCAACAGCTCCTTTTTAGTGAAGGGTAAGAAAAGTCCTTGAGTTTCGATGTATTCTCTTTTTTAACCCTTTCGACCCTACGACAAGAGTATCTCGTCATATATATAATGCCCTAGGACTCGTCATCTCTTAAATTTCATTTCAGTTGATCTTGTATCAATGTAGGCAGTACAGCAATCACTTCAGGTGGCATTCAGCGCATTGGAGTTGAAATGACAAACATCTGCTACCATTTCTTTTGACAGAAATGGTCCAATATACACAATAACAATAATTACTGACAACAGTAACTGACGCGCATCGATTTCACTTTCGTCGGTGTGAATATCTCGACTCCACGTTAAGAAATTGCGACCCTTCAGTGATGACGATGACCAATCGCATTGAAGAGATGAGTTTTACAGAGCTCCTTTCTTCATGCGACTGGGCATCATTTGAGAAGAAGACAGAGACAGAGGGAGCATTCAATCCACTATTCTGAAACCGACCTGTAATGACAAATATTGAAATGGGCAGCATCGACCTAGCAGACTAGCCTTGCATGCTAATAGGTACTACTAGGTATTGCGTGCATTCTAAAAATTCATGCTTGGCTTAAAGAGTCGAACTGAACATCATTGAGATAACTATACAATGTTTTCATTCGGTATCGTTTCGAAAAAGATTGTAAGTGCGCACGTTTCTGGACTTTCTCAAGGAGACTGCCATTTTCCTAGCTGAGTTGGAATCGACCCCAAAAGAACAACGACGACGAAGTTCGTAACATAGTGAAGCGGAGTCGAACACAGTGCATGTCATGGATTAGCACCCAGTACTGCAAAACAGCATCCAACAAAACGATTCCGAGTTCGCCACCGACTTGGTATTCGAAAAGAAACGCGTTACAAGTGCAGAAACTGTCCAGGCAATCCGGGTCTCTATATCAGGAAATGTTTCGTGACTTACCATAGTCAATCGTAATTACTGATGTAAATAATATTTATCAGAATGGAAATGATGCCTTTTCTCTATATCAAACTCTCATATTTTCAAAATAAGTTAGTAATTTAACATGAAATTTCAGAATAAGAAGGGTTAAAAAGTGAAAAAATCAGAATTTTTAGGCAGAACAGGTGTCATACTTGATTGCGTTTAGTGTCGAAAGGGTTAATTGTCAAACACGAAGCCTTTCAGCCGTCACCGACGGTCATCTTCAGGCGAAATAAACGACTAGTAATGGCTTGTGCTGCATCTGTATATAATAAATCCTACAGGCACCTTTCATTATGTTTGAAGACAAATATGATTTAATTATAAAAAGAAAATGTCCGCAACACAATAACAATGCACTATACTTATATATCATCAACGACCAAGTTGAATATCCGTATTGCGTGCGTTGTGAATGCAAGTTGAAGCTTGAAAGGGCAAATACACGAGAAAATCATAAATGAGTGTAATAAATTTATAGTGTGGTAATTTTAATAATAATATAGCAATAAATAGTGTAGTAAATTTATATACTACCGAGATGAAGCCCCTTTATAAGCAGCATGAAACAAGTTGGATATTAAAAGGAATGAATATTTGCTAACAAGCAGCTTATTTAAGCGGAAATTAGGCTGATGACCTAGGGAAATTTCATGAACTGTATTACTGCAAGTCTTCAAGGAAAAGTTGAGATCTCATTGTGGTCTTAGATGTCATGTTTTTAATTCAATTTTCAGCGACATGATTCTGTGATTCACAGGGCGTCATTCCTTGAATCTTAATATTCATGTAGACCCATTAACATCTTTTAAAGTTAATTTTGACAAGCTTCCTTGATCATGATGTTGTGCTCTTTCAGTGGCAATTTGTGATGTGATCACGCTTCAGAAAATAATCTTATTATAATAGAGCTGAGTTTTAAGTAATGGTAACCCATCGATTTGCTAATTTAACAAACTATGTTGCCTCTCCAAATTGACGTGACATGGAGGATTTGTGGAATGCTATTCCTTATCCTGTATTGCTATCATTATCAGTCAAATTCGTGTACATTTCTCCAAACGTGTAAAAACTGCATATCTCACAGGTGGTACTGGGTCTCGACCTGGTATCGACTAATGTTCATTTAATGATATCGAAAGTGAAAACACATTGGGGACTTACTAAAGGCTGAGTTGCCACTCTACCTAATATACTTACTCCATGTATAGTTAACCCTTTACAGGAGGTTGCTATATTCAATGTTCTTTAGATTATGGCAATGCACGACCACTTATATGCGTGTATCTAATATTTTTCTACAATAGTTCGGCAGCCTTATTGTTCACACCATTTACAACAATAAGTACTTTGACCAGCTTCTCTGACTACATATTTGCTTCCCAGAGGCTTCCCGAGCACGGATAATGAAAATTAAAGCATGGAATTCACAAATGCAGCGTACAGCAAAAATTTGCAGCTTTTTGAAACGAAAAGTTTGACACAACTGCAAATAGTCATCATTATCATACTTCAACTTGCGAATTGTTTGGTCACATAATTGTACACATAATTTGTTCTTTTGCACGCGCTCTATCTTCTGGATTAAGTATTTGGCTTGAGGAGACCAAACACTCGAACAATAGTTAAGATGAGACCTAACATGCGCATTCACGTTGTAAACGGCTTTCATGGTATCAACATCGCAAAAAGGTCTCAAAATCTTACTAGTGAAACCTAGCATGCGAAAAGCCTTCCTAACAACTGTATTCACATGTAAAGAAAAATTCAATTTAGAGGTAAAATATACACCTTATATCCTAAAATAAGTCAGATAAAAGTTCAATTTTTTGTGCTTTTTAGTTTGTGTGTATGTTGAAGTTTCAGTGAAAATTTGGAAAACATTTATTTATAGCAAGGTCAGTTTTAAAGGTAATTTTTAAAAGTACTTTTCAGAAAATTGATGGTTTTCATTTATGTATAGTACCATTGATTATTGCTCTAATGTTTCTGTATCATGTTTACTCGTACATAATATTCATGCATGTGCAATTCAAGATTGTTCATCATTAACATGCACATCCATCTGATCTCCCAGAATGTAATATACATGTAAATAATAGGCCTACATGTACATGCAGATACTACTCCGGAAATGAGTTGTGATATATTTTGATCTACACCAAAATAACTGCATGTAAGCTTTCATCATGCGTCATAAACCTTGTCTTTATCATGAAAAAGTCATTAAAACGAGACATTTGCAAAGATAGAAAAATGCAATAATACATGAAATGACAAAAATTCGCAGAAATACTTTACTTGTAATGAACAACTTTTGAAGAGTCAAAAAATATACATAGATGAACAAGAAATGAAAAAAATTGAAAATAAAAATTTTAAATTAAAACTTTTGGCATGAAAGTGTTCGAATCATGTACAGTAGGCACCACCATTCGAAAGAAGAGACTCGAATTGTAGCCCCGTTTTCAAAAAGTTTTATCTATCGGAACATGGAAAATTTAAGGGTGAACTTTGAACATCCCCCATTCCTACGACGCTAGTAATCGCCGGTCCTGATGTGGTTAAGGGACATGTCACTACACATGTGCTACATGTACATGCCAGAATTATTATTATTCAATTTCTTCGAGTCTTAATAGGAATAACCAATAAGTTTTCACAACATCTGGATGAAATATCCATGACTTCATAAATTTGTTTCATTTCCTTATGACTGTGTCAATGATGTCAGTCAGGCGATGGTAGCGATGGTCACTTATAGCGAAATAGTTAATGATTAAGTTTTGATAATAAGAAAACTTGAATCTTATAAAAAAATAATTTGTGGCTATTCACATCGAAGTTGTTGTGTTGACTATAAATTAATTCGTATATGCAAGTATAAACTCGTAATCAATTGACGCGGATTGGCAAAAAATCCTTTTTGGTTTTTGTGTTTCTTAACGACCTTATGCAATTTCGTCAAACTGACAAATTCTGCAGTAGTGATGATGTTAAAACTGTGAGTCATACATGCTAAAAGTCATATCTAAATGGCCGTTTATCTCTACGGTTTCAATTTCATAAGCTGCATGATATTTTACAAATGCACAATGTTTTGAGCAAGAATAGCACAATTTAACACCGCATGTTACTATTAAGCCTTCATTCACACCAAGTTCAGGAACGATTTCATTCCAAAATCATGCCAACAAAATTCTACCAACACTACCACTAACATTTTTTATTATTTATTTTGAATAAAATTCTATGGTTAAGCTAAGTGATGAGTTCGAAAACTACATAGTCGAGTCAAAATGTCGAGTTCCAAAATGCAATTTGTTTCTTCAACTTAACATGTTTGGGGGAATTTTATGAATCAGATGATGAAAATGAAGTATTTTTTGATCGTTCGAACGTTCAGGAAGTCAATTTTTCCAATAATATATAAAATCATTTAGATCTCGTAAGCAAGCAGTTCACTTTCTGCAGGCTATTGAGGAAAAGTATACAATCTTAAGAGCCACCGCTCATAGAATTCAAAAATCTTGAAAAGTGAGTGCAATAGAGTCAAATATCGTTCATCATCTAAAACGTCAAAATTTGGTGGTGAAGTTCAAACAGGAAATGTCTCAAATTTTATGATGGAAATAGCTTGAAGAAATGTCCAGATAATTTTTAAGCGGTGTAATTGGAATAACATATCTGATAAATATACAAAAGTAGCGTAGAAATTCTGTGAAACAGCACTGGAATCGCCGGGAAATTGAAGAAATCTGGCCGCCACCCTGTATATGTATCACAAACATATGGATCGAGGATGCGATTCCTGATGACATTCTTTCTCTTATTATATAGACATTATAAGTCTTCCTTCTGATTGACTGCTTTCAGTAATACGAGTTTTAGTGCCGTTCCTTAGAACGTCATATTTTGCCACATAAGCGAATTTGATTTGTATGTTTATCTGACTTATTATCCTTACTGGAACAACGCCACTGCTCATAAATTTGTGCTCGATCATTTGCAAAACACTTTTGACAGCTCTACCGCGAGTCATTTTGATGTCATAACCTTGTTAGTTTTTGCATCTACAGCGACCTGGACCAATTAGTTCGTCGATAATGTCCTTGATGTTTTCATCACCTTTGCTTTTCAAACCCGTCTTTCGTGTTGTCCCTTTAGGTCGCTCATCTATAGGTTTAGGGTCGTTTTTTTTGTCTAACCCTGCAGGTTGAAATTTCGCAGGTTTTCAACTTGATTAAGTCGAGCAAAGGCCCTCCTCTGCCCCAGGCTTTTTATATCGGTTCTTAACGTCCAGAAAACGCAATTCATTGTTCCGTCTCGTTCTTTCATGACGAATTGTCGTCCATTATTGTCGATTTCGGTCAATAATTGTGAAGTTCATCATGCTGATAATGTAAATATTCTGGGTGTTTCGCTTTCGTCAAATCTCAGTTGGGACCACTTTTTTCATACTTTGTCAAAAAAACACTTTTGTCATACTTTGAAGTCTTGCACGTGCAAGGAAGCTAAAAAATAATTACCGCCCCTCATCTCTGGTTTCGTACGCTTCTTGTAGCTTCGTAGTTTGTCACATGACCCACTGCTGGCCTATAATCTGTGATCTCTCACAAAAACAAGCCTATCTTACGAACACGGGTGGATAGAAGGTGCTGCAGCCTCATGAATTGGATCGTAAAACACGTGAGCATTCACCCCCTTACCCAATTTTTCGTTGTAAGAAATAATCTCCGCCTCAGACAATGTCGTTTCCTCTTACCACTGATGCGAAAGTCCAAAGTGTATCCCAACTCCTTTGTTAAATTTCCCACTATGACATGAATTCCTTGCGTTGTTTGTCAATCGTCATGTACCGACCTCTATTTGTGCTGATGAAAATGAAACATTATTATTATTATAATCATTAGTATTATTAAGTAGTCCCTTGAATAGTGTCGCTAAGGAAGAAAATATAAATACAAAGTAACTTTTCTTCTTCAAGCCTTGATTTACAGGATCCTTAATTCATTAATGCTATCAATTACTTTGCAGAACACTCAGTAAGAGTCTACAGTCAGTCCTCCAATTCCTGGGCACTCGGAAGAAATCAATCATCCATTTTTCGCCTTCACAAAATATGTAAGCTCACTAATTTCCTATATTTCAAAGCAATAAAATTGCATATCATAGTAGTGACCGGTTAGCGCACAACTCAGGTTTTGGGCCTATTCCTGTACCCAAATTGCCTCCGGACAACCGCCATTCGATTCAGCCCAAATGAATCGCCTTAATCTCAAAACAAATAGAGTGCATTCCGGCTCGGATTTTAACGAAGAAGAATTTCGATGAATTATCCCGGGCGGTGGTTGAACGGAGAATCTACCGACACCAAGCGAGGGCATTCTTTCTCCCTCCGGGTTCCTTGATACCACCGATGCTCGCCCCAGGAGCCCAACCTCCCTAGCAGATTCCATGCCAGAGGTGGAGGATGAGGCCTGCCGCCGATGGCTTGATCATCAAGTGTATTTGGATGCAGCTTGTTAGAGTCTAGAATTCGCTGGTGTCGTTAATATTTACTTTATTGCCAGAACGCATGAAAGGTTGAATGCAGAGCGACAACACGCAACAGAAAGATGAGCAGTCATCACTGCAGTAGCTTCACTGCCAGTGATGACGTAATACAATCTATTATCTAACACCCTCACATTAAGATAGATAAAAAATATAATCAAAATTTTCCGTGGAAAATTATGGAAAAAATTGGAAAATTTTGAAAGTTTTGATATTTTGTGATAGGCCCTATAATTTGAGCGCTTCTACTGCCGAGGCAGCTGCGTGCCAATAAATTGTGTCTAAAACTATTGATTTCATCATTATTTCGATGAAAGCGATCGTAGCAAAACGATTTCCGTCCGCGGATTTTTGAACATTGCCACCAGTGGCTTGTGCCATTTTGTTAGCATTTTTAATTACCACACAGACACCGTTTGGGATAACGTGAATCTTGCCTTGCAATAGGGGTATAATTTTATGCAATGTGAAAGATTTGGAGCAAAAATAATGTATTTCATTTTGCAGTTTGCTAATTGTTAGCTTGAAAATTAAGCTTTATTATGCAGCGTGGATCAATGAAAGAAATTCTTCATGTGTTGATGAACAAGTGAAGCACACAGTCCACGCAGCATTCATGAGCGACCAATTTGGAAGACATAAAAACTGTAAACTCGTGAGATATTTGGTCACTAAAGATATCTGTGATGAGTAAAAGAATATCTATGATATCCTCTAACTTCTGGCCTATTGTCCGACATCTTCGTTGAGGATACACATCCTCCATTTCTAGTTCACATGGTTCAGATAGTTCCAAATCGATTTCAGATCTGCCCAAATGAATTTCAGATATGGTCCATGAATTGGAGATCTCCAGTTGAATTAAAGATCTTTTCAAAGTTGAGCTTGTGACAGATATCTGAAATTCAGCTAGCGAAATCTGAAATCCATCCGATGTCTGAAATTCATTTGGAAAAATCTGAAATAGACATGGAAAAGGTGCAGTTGGTACCAAAAGTTAACATACAGGGATGATAAAGAAGTTTTCGGACTTTCAATACTATAATAAGTCTCCAAAACAAAGGAAAAACGTCAATCACCGAAAAATAAATTTCAGAAAATTTTGAAAAAATTGGAGAATTTTCTGGAAAATTTTCCATTTGCATCACAAGCTGCAACTCAAAATCGTAGGCCCGCAAGGTAACAGCCCACCTTTGAATTCTGGCTGATTAGCGATCCGGAACTTTCTGAGGATTGAAAATAAACTTGAGTGGACGACGATCACTGCATATCGTAAGCTTCCGTCCTGGTATAAACTTGTGGAAATATTTCACAGTTTCCACTACTGAAGGGGATTCGCGTTCAATGTTGGAATAGTTGACTTCCGAAGACTTCAGAACTCGACTTCCCAGCCAGACAATTTCCTTCTGATTTGAATCGTGACATAAGGTGTAGCGTATGCCATCCTTGCTTGCATCAGCAAAAATAAACAAAGGTCTTGACTGGTCATAAAGCGCAATTTTCCCTTTTGAAATATGAGACATCAATATACCAATAGATTTCTCATGTTGATGGGTCGTCCATGTACGCCATGACCCCAAGTATATTACATGAAACTTTGTCCATCAAGTACCAATGCATGCAAGTATATGCTTGGCTATCCAGTGAAAGGGGAACTTGGAAGAATGCATCCGTCAAATCAAGAAGAGAAAATACAGTAGAATTGGAAATTTTCTCCAGAATCTGTGGTAGTAATGGAATTCTTCTGTAGGCATCTCTGTCGATAATTTATTGAGAGTAACAGAGTAATCTCTGCATATTCGAATAGGATGCGAAGCTCTAGCTTATTTGATAACAGGTACAATGGGAGCAGAGATCTTCGGATTATCAACAGAATAAATGATCCCCAAATGTGCTTCAAATCTCAACCATGTGCTTCATTGAGAAAGGTAATGATCTAGCCGGATAACATCTTCCATCCATAGAAGCATCAAACTTGATACGAAAACTTGCCACAAATTTTGATTCGTCCTTGCAAGTTACAGCAGGATTTACCAAGATAGTTTCATCGTGTACAAATCCCAAAGGATAAAGAAAATTGGATCCCACAACGCAACGAGCCCCAGGATTGGAAACGAATATAGTACCAGTATGAGATTTGTTCTTGTTCCTATGAGTAACGTTGCGAACCACTGCAAGAATAGTAACACCGAGATCACCATACGCACTGACTTTTTTGACACATCATTTGAATAAGCCAATCCAGTCGATAAGAAAATGTCTTTAGAAATAAGTGTCACTTGAGAACCACAATCAATAAGGAATTCGATAGTAACATTTCCAACTTTCATATACTTATACCAAAGACGACCAGCATCAGAGTAATCATGTTGCAAAGTCATTACCACCTTCTTTTCCACCTTCTTAGTTTGAACAGGCTGCAACTGTCAACACATTTGTCTGATTGTCATTATCCTTTAACTGGCATACAATAGATATATGTCCATGCCTTTTGCAGATTCGACATGTGGCATTTCGAAATTTGCACAGATCTCTCTTGTGATTTCGCTTTCCACATCTCATACACGGATAATCCTTCCCAAATTGATTCTGAGAACAAGGAAAATCACGTTTCCTCTGAAAATATTGTTGCGGCTGAGAATGAAGCTCACTTTTCAGAGTGGAAGCTGATAATTCTGGTTCCTTATAAGCTTGACTTACAGTTTCTTGCAACAGACATTCCTGAAGAGCAGTCTCAATAGTCAATCTGGACTTGCCCAACAATTTAGCTCGCAATGACTGATCCCGAAGACCAAAGATAAATTGAGATAGGATCAAGTCATCCTCCAGAGAATCAAATTCGCAACGCATTGCTTGATCCTTCAGTCTCTGTACAAAGTTAGCATTGGATTTCTGAACAAGTGAGTGCATCAAATGACGCTCGTAATGTAAAATGCGTTTTGGTTTCAAATGTTTGATGACCAAATCTTCAATTTTAGAGAACGTGACATCTTTATTTCCCACATCGGCCGGAGAAAGCAATACTTGAATCAAAGAAAATGCTTCTTGGCCACAAGTAGATAATAACACTGCTTATTTGCAGTAATGTAAAATCGCAATCGCTTGAAATAATGCTCAACAGCCGGATAATCCATTGGCACTTCACCGAAACCAATTCTCGTCGCCATGTTAAAGTTTAAAATTCGCTGGTGTCGTTAATATTCACTTTATTGCCAGAACCCATAAAAGGCTGTGCCTGCTGAATGCAGAGCGACAACACGCAACAGAAAGATGAAAAACCTGCAATCTATTATCTAACACATCTGAAGGAGAGGCCTCAGCAGCTGAAAAACAGTGGGGAGGAAGACGAGGAGGACGAGGAGGACGAGGAGGATTGGTCTGATCTTGAGGTGACTGATGAAATCAATGACGATTTCTACTGCCGGGTACGTGAAGCAGATCCACGTGCAGTTTTTGACGATAGAACGCGACTGTTAGCGCATGGCTTCATTCATGTTGACACAGCAATTCAGCATGCTGGATTGCAGCCATTTAGGCTGTGAAGCTTGAACAGTGCGCTCCAGCCTGAAGGGAAAGAGAGAAAGTGGAAGAGCAGGTTATGAAAACACCCGTGCCACCTGGTCCGAGTCGTCCAATAACAGAGCCGTCAGTCCAGATGGTCAGGTCACCTGCGGGGAGGAAAGGTGGTCTCTGACCAAAGCGGTGCGAAGAGGGACTGGGTCGGAACGGGAGCAGGGGGAGGACAGGCCATGGACACGACGAACAGGGGAGGGGGCCACGGGGGAAGGGAGGGCAGGATACCAGGGACTCAGGCGGAGAAGAAAGTGGGTACCAATGTCCTTCCGCCTCCGTGTGGTAGTACCCGCCCCATTCCTCAGATTGGGTCGAAATGGGGGACACTTTCCCGAGTGAGAGATCTCTTTTCTGAAGAGGGGTTTGATTGAGTGAGAGAAGGGCCGCTGGGATCGGGGCAAACCACTATACGGCAACTGCTTGTGCACCGAAAGGGGAAGACAGTACCACACAACAAGAGAGCGGCAGTTGACCTCTTCGGAAGGGGTGACTGCAGGTTTACGCATAAAGGCTCTGAGGGACCAGGGTTGCTTTTAACGTCTCCAGGAAGCAGAAGAGACAAGGGATCAACCGCCGAATTAATGAGTATCGCCGCCGAAAACCCACATGAAATGGTCTGGAGGAATCGAAAATAGGTGGGAGATAACAGGAATAGGAGATAGATAATGAGAGATAGGATGAATAGGAGATAAGATGGAGGAGATTCCGGGAATAGGAGATGCACATGCCACATGCATCGGTAGAAACATAGTACACATCTGCTGGACGCATTCGAAATGTAGTGGTCGCCACGTAGGCTGTATCAGTGACATTCCGATGCTGCTGTCTTTGTTGCTTTTGCCGAATGCTTACCTTGACTCGCCTCCACCAATTTCAACGTTTCCTAAGGTCTGAAACAAAGAAATGAAACATCATGACGAACATGCACACCTACAACAGCCACAATGCACACCTACCCCACCCCTCCTACACCGGCCCTTCTAACCAGATCGTCTTCCGGTACATCCACCCAGCTCAAAGGGGCGTCCCGCTCTCAAACGGACCAAGCTGACCTGTCCTCCCTAGAGCAATGGGCCTCCACCGCACGGTTAATACCGCCCTCATACACGGACCTGCAACGATGATGAATCCACTCTCTGTCCATGCGGATGAACATGCGGTCTCAAATATGATCATAAACCTGGAATAGGTCCTCGCCGCTGCTATGTTTATCGTGTAAGGTCTTTGATGCGTTGTTGGGTGGCGCAAACGCCTCCATGGTGGATATTTCGCGGAAGGAAGCCCTTGGAATCAATATTGATCGTGATTGGTTGCATTGAGGGCGCTTTGACGGGATGGTGCAAAATTCTGTTGTTTGCACCGCTAAGCGCTCATCACTAAGAAAAAAGTTCCTGTACCAGAAGTGCCCGATCTGCTTGGTAGGCGAAATGGACAGATCTGATGCCGTCACTGACTTTATAGCCGAATTCATTGTTGTAGTTCTTGCTTGAGACTAAGAGACAAACCATTTAAGAATGAATTTAGGTCGAGACAACGCGCTCTTTATGTAGCCTTCAAAATCGGATATGCGCAAGTTGAGACGATATTAGCCTTGACGCATCGGCCAACAAGAGGCGAGAAAATCCAAGTCCCGTTGGTCGCGTCTCGGTGAGAAGATTCAGAATACATGCGAGATATAAAAAATCCAGAGCCAGAGCTGATCATAAAAAATGGACCACTTAAATTTCATTGACGTTCAATCAATTTCCATGCCTTCCAATCGCATCGAACATCAAAGTGCCATATCGTCGGTCGGGTGTTAAAACCTGCTATCTCCAAAATTTTCAATTTTTGTTTTCTTTCATTTACGTATACTTCTGTGATCAATACACATGGTGTCAAAAGCATTTGCTTTAATGCTGAAAGGAAGTTTGGAAAAAGTGCAATAATCAAAACCTGCTATACCTAAGTTATTGCGATAAGAGGGTATTAAGACCTGTCAAGCCATATATGAAGCACATTCAGCTCTCTTCACATAGGATATCTATGAATCGCAATTGTTCTCTATCCAACTCTCCGTTATTTCAAAGTTTCAAATGCGATGATAAAGACATCGTTAGCAAAATTTTCAGTCTAATTCACTCCTCGAGTAAGAATGGAAGTCGCTCACGCAACCCTCAGCAGTGGAAGTGTAATAACCGAAAAAAAGGTGAACGAGGTGAATCTTATGTGTGAATGAACATGGAGCGCAACCTCGCATGATGAGAAATCGCTGTTCTTGCAAATCGAAAGACACAGTGTGTCATAACATTACAGAAGAAGAGAGAAGTGAATTTTTCACATCTGTATGGTCTTTTTCTTGGGAGGCTAAGAAAAGTTTCATTCATGGTCTTGTTGACAAGGTGCCGAAGAAAAGAGTTTATACAGCAAGTGGAAACATGTCGGAAACAATGGAACACTGTCGGTAAACATCTGCAAAGCTTTTAAATAAAGGCTCCAAATTGACTTTACTTGTGGAAGCACGACAATAATGCGACGGCATTTTAGGAAGACTCTCGAGGAACGTGTCCTTCAGAAACAGTTTGTCATCAGCAGCTCGTGAATAGTGTGTATTTGGTATGTGATCGCGATGATTGACAGAAAGATATTCGTCACAAACATTTACTTACGTGTACCACTTACGCAGAAATTGTGCTCATGTGAAAGTATGCAAAGATATGTTTTTGAACACTTTGTGCCCGGGAAGGTGGTTTGTGACGAATATCTTTCTGTCAATCATCGCGATCACATACCAAATACACACTATTCACGAGCTGCTGATGACAAACTGTTTCTGAAGGACAACACGTTCCAAGAGAGTCTTCCTAAAATGCCGTCGCATTATTGTCGTGCTTCCACAAGTAAAGTCAATTTGGAGCCTTTATTTAAAAGCTTTGCAGATGTTTACCGACAGTGTAAAAAGAAATGCGATGATCACCAAAGAACTGCATTGAGTGAACGCATTTTCAGTGAAGTGCTCCAATCTTAAAACATAGGAACATTCCAACCCAAAAAGGATCAGTGTGATCTTTGCATATTGGACATGAAGTAGGCAATGTAAGCAATCAAGTCTGGGAAGATTATCGAAAGAAGAAGGAATCCGCCCGCTGCGAAAAAGACAAGGACAAGCAGTGCGCCATGATTAATCCCACAAACTCATCCGACAAAGTTGCAGTAGTGTGCATGGATGTGCAGCGTGTTCTCCTTGCTCCATCGACGACAGCTTCCGCTCTATATTATAAAACCAAGCCGGCAACTCATAATTTCACATTCTATGACGTGCAATGCTACTTGTGGCATGAAGGCGAAGGAGGCATCAGTGCCAACGATTTCCTCAAGCGTTGTCGATTATGTGAAATCTAAATCAAGCGACTATAAAAAATTCATTGTGTTCAGTGATGGTTGCACTTACCAAAATAGGAATGCTATCCTATCTAGCGCATTGAGTGCTTTGGCCTTTGGATATGATCTCATCATCGTGCAAAAGTACCTTGTAAGAGGTCATACGCAAATGGAGGTTGATTCCGTTCATAGCACGATTGAGAGGAAATTGAAAAATGTTCAAATCCATGTTCAAATCCTTGCATTCTCAGCTTCAAAATGAGATATGATAGACTTGTATCCGCTATTGTATTTGCTAAACAGTGCTCAAAATATGAAAATCGTTCAATTTATAAATCCAATTTTTCAAAAGGAAACCATGTGAACTAGAGCTCTCTTTTGAACAAAAATGTTGGTGATTGGTATCTTCAGAATCCTTGTGATGTGAAGAGTGTGAATAAGTAAGTTTTATTCATATGAGTTCAATAGTTCTCTTTATTGATACCTCAATATTATTATCAACTTATTATCGAAGAAAATTGTCCAAAGCTGAAACCTATTTTTTTTGAGTTGCTATAGCTGACTGATAAAAAGTAAACAAAACCGAAAATAATCGTCGGTGTAGTTTTTGAGATACATGTACATGTTACTTTTTGAAATTTGAATTTTTTCGAATTCCGAATTTGTGTGTATTTCAAATTTCCATTGTTTGAAGCTTAAAAACAAAGTTCAATGTTTAACAAATTATACTAAATACTGATGTATCTTTATACAAAATGTATCTAGTTGAAACAAAACAGAAGATATCGTTCGATAGACACACTGAACTGTGGAATCACACACGTTTGCTACAATAGTCCCTGACTGCAGACTGCAGACAGCAGATGATCTCCGTAACGGCTGTTGTTATCGCCCACCTTATAAAGTTGCCAGATTTTGTCGAAATCGGCGTGTACAGCCTCCAACGCTTGCACAGAACTTTGTTTTCGTGAATCACAGAATTCATAGACGTGAAAAATCACTGCATGAATTTTCGCGGTATCCGGATTCCACTCTTCTTGAAGGCCACAGAAAAGTCATCGATTGACTTTTTGAAATCATGGCCAAGATCTTGTCCATAGCAGTTTTCCACCAATGACCTGAATGCCCTAAAGGCATTCAAAAATTTTGAAGGACATTTCATATCCTAAAGAATGTCCAATTTCTTCAACAGCCGCATGCAGCCATTGCCGTTGAATACTCCGCCATGGTATGATTGTCTTTCAACATTGCTTCTGTCGGCCCATTCTTCCGCCTGAGGCCATTCATTTTTCAATGCGACGAATATTGTGGTCACCACTGGCGTCGCGTGCTCCCAGACCACAGGCCTTCGCTCGGCATTGGAATACTATTTCTATGCCAGACTTTTATATGTTATACCATTAATTTTCATAAAAGATGAATTTTTAATAACAATCCCGAACATTTTTTAATGCCAAGTGAATGAGCACATGAGAAGTTGATTGCTTATGTCGCCTAACCGCCTTACTCAAGGAGTTGAGATTACTATATCCCCTCTCTGTCCAGACCACACATTCTTGAGAAAAACAGGAGGAAGGGAAACAGTTCCTTGCGTTTCTCACGGCTGGTCAGCCACTCATGTGCATTAAAATGTCTTGTGTATTTCTTATTTCTTTCTCTGTGATTACTTTCAATTTTTAAATCAGGTGTTGGCCTACCTTGCTTGACGACTGTCATCTTTTCAGTATATGCCCTTCGGACGAAAGGCGTGATTATGAGCTCATCTACACTACTAAACATAGCGTCACATCAATCACGTAAAAACAAATTATGGAATTCTGCCGAATCTGGTTGTTCGAGTCAGATGCATTACTCTGCACTCATTGGCGAACACTCATCATCTGATCACAGTCTTATCTGAACGTCAGTCAGCTGCTATTGTTGACGTAGTGCCTCTCCGACGAGAAACGAAGGACAGGAACAATTGGGTTGCGCTTCCCTTTCTATATTTAGGTACCGAGCCTCGATCAAGAATAACGGAGAATTTCATTGTAAAAATTGGAGAAGGCAAAGCATTATGTCTATCGGGAAAGCCGATATTGGTGCGGGCGCGTGCGCTTGCTACCTCACACGCACACAACTCTCTTTCGCTCCGTCTGAACACACGACTAGCATGTGTGTCTGATCGTTAGAAGAAAACAGCTGTGGTTCGTGCACGCGCAGCAAAACTGTTCACTCTAAGGTTGAGCGTCTGAATTTGAGACGGACAGCTACTACGAGAAGCTATCGAATTTAAATGAAATATATTGAATGATGACACTTTTCATTTTTATAAATGCTGGTAAATTATTATTTAGGATGCGCCGAAGGCCTCGCAGGTACGGAGAAGACGCCACTGGTGGTCACTGGGCCAATCAATAGGTGTAATTTGGGCGGCGGTATCGTGTTGATCACTAATGAGCTGTCAGCATTCTTGGGTAAAGGAAGATGGATCACGTTTTCAAAATGCTTGGCATCAGACAACTTTGCACATGCTCGATTCCATTCCCAAAATGATTTTCATAGGCTTCCAAACGTTCTGGATTCTCCCCGACGACCGGACAACAAGTTGTCTTTCGACACTTGGCACCAGGTGCAGGAATGATTTGATCCGTGCGCCATTAATCCAAGAACAAAATTGGCCAACTTCAGGTCCATGGCTAAGGTGAAAGGCAATCTTATTTCGTCGAGTCTTAGACGAGTCCAAAAATACAGCAGATTCCGGTAGTTTTCAGGCACGTCGGGAGCTATGGCGATCAGAAACAGTTTTTTGACACTGCCATCACTTCGACCAGTTTAAATACCATCAACATATCGATGACGCTGTTGATTTCCACTTTCAATTCCGGATGAGTTGTGCAGTGTTGCACAAAATTTCAGTGAGTCACCGCCTCCGTCTATTCCTATCTTTACACTGTCATAAGTCCTCTCCCGAGATTGCTGTGCTGTTTCCAATAACAGATTCAAGTCATTGCAAAATACACTGTCTTTTTCGCGACGTCACCATCTTGCTGTACAACAAAGTCGGCAGATTCGACAGAAAAAGATTATCCAACTTGTGATTTCTAATCTGCAGCTCCATCTTTTGATTTGGCTGAACGCATTTTCTTGAGCATGATACTGATCTGAGATGGCCTGCAAGCTTCAGAGTTCGCGTATTCGAAAGCTCCAAATCGTTTTGAATCGCGGACATGTCACTGGATGAAAGAGTCATCGTTGAAAATGCTGAAGATGGTGACACTGGACTGTGCACAACCGTAGGGCGCCCTCGTGCATTAGATAACAGAATAGGTGAATTTGGTGGATTGGAATCACACGTCGAGTCACGCTTTTCATTTATGACGACGGATGCGACCCTTTCTTTGAATTTGGAGAGCCATTATTCAAATACTGTTGCACATTTTCGAGCCGAGTGGATTTGTTGAAAACGTGCGATTTGCCTTTTGAAAAGGAGCACACTTTCATGACAGTGGGAGTCCTGACGGATGTCTTTGGGGGGCGACCTACACCATCAGATCCACATGGCAAGCTTGTACAGTCGACTTTCGCAGCAATATTCCTCGGCATGGAGATCGCGATTTCACAAACTGTGCATGAACAGTTGGACTCGCATTTCACAACCCTGTGTAATTGAAGAATGATCAAACACTGCAATATGTTTGCTGAAAACCTCATTGCTGTATTCTCTAAGCACGCGACTACAGATGCTGCATAACGCAGCCGGGAGACGATGGTCGAAAGGATCAAGTCCTTGTATGACATATGCTTCTATCAGTCGCCAATAATCGTCGGATATTTCTCGCATCTCTTTGGATTTCTTGAAGCAGAGGAGGCACACGCGACGTCGGCAGTCTTCATGCGACGGCATGATTTGCAGTGATAATTGACTGGCGTTTCCATTCGTGTTTATAAAGACAGTGCTGTACTATGTATGTGCGCTCCCGACAGCCCTCAACAGCGGGAGCCAATAACAATAGCATCTGCGGTGTGCTGACTAATCGATCGCGAATGATGAGTCAGTATGCGATCTGCGTTGCGTTGCATAATTAGTCATTGTCAAGTACTTACTCGCTTCGAGGCCGGCCACTTCAATCTGCTTGCAACAGTCACTTCAGTCTGCTTGTTACAATGAAATAAAGACAAAGAAGACAAATCAATACTATGTACTGTACATGTACTACATAACTAGGCCGGGGTGACATCGACATTTATCATGGGCAGGGCGAAAGTCAGGTGTATATTCCGGCACTGATTGAACTGTAGAGCAGCCAAAGTGTCTTATGATTAGAAACATTCTATTTTGTATAGCCGAAGTCGCACTGATAGGCCTACATGTAATATGAATGATTAGAAAGATCATTTTCATTATCCATAAGTCGATTATTCTACTGTTTGACTGGCTTCTTTTCAATTATGCAGGTAAAAAGAGGATCACAAAATAATTTGGGCGTTCCTCGTACCTTTCTTTCCAAGGCAAAATTGAAATACGGAATTCGAAAAAATTCAAATTTCAAAAAGTAACAAGTACATGTATCTCAAAAACTACACCAACGATTATTTTTATTTTTGTTTCTTTTGTATCATTATGGCATACCAACTCAGAAAAATCAGGTTCAATGCTTGGGCAATTTTTTTCCTTTCTTAAAAAAATTCAAATTCAAATTTTCAAAAACTGCGTTTTTTTCAAAAACTACACCGACGACTTTTTCATTTTTTTTCCTCTCTATCAGTTTGATATACCAACTCAGAAAAATTAGGTTCTAGGCTTGGGCAATTTTCTTTCTTTCTTAGAAAAAAATTCAAATTCAAAAAAATTCAAATTTTCAAAAAATGCGTTTTTTCACCGACGATTATTTTCGGTTTTGTTTACTTTTTATCAGTCAGCTATAGCAACTCAAAAAAAATAGGTTTCAGCTTTGGGCAATTTTCTTCGATAATAAGTTGATTCAGACAGGGCGTGCACAATAGTGCACAAACAATGAAGGTAGATAATCGGCAGCCGCTGCCAGAGAACAAAGACACGCCTTCGTTTTGAAGCTTCGTTCACCTTACATGGTGTTTGTTTGTTTTTGCGGAAATGAGTAAAAACATTGAAGAAGTTTGAAAAGAAATGCTGAGCTTGTATGAATGTAACTTACACATTCCCACTCTTCACATCGCAAGGATTCAGAAGATATCAAACATGAACATTTTCAACCAAAGCAGTCATGATTTTGTGATAACTTCACGATATTGCTATTTTTTATCAGTTCACCGATTTTGATGAACATTATGTCAAAAGAGAACTCAGAAAATACTCGTCCTCCAGGTGCCTGATTCATTATCATACTCACATGTCTTCTTATTGAAAAATTTCGATTTGTAAATTGAGCGATTTTCATATTTTGAGCACTGCTCAGCAAATACAATAACGAATGCAAGTTCATCATATCTGATTTTAAAGCTGCGAATGCAAGCTCTCGAATAATGTGTGGCATGTTGATGTTGGACGCGATTGGAAGAAATAAGAATCGATTGAATTTCAGTGAAATTTAGATGGTCCGTTTTTTGTGATCAGCTCTGTAGTATCTTTTTATGATGAAAAATATAATATACAGCACCCATGACCATTTTTTCCAAACCGCGATTTTCGAACTCAGAAACATTTTTCAGGAGGGCGGAGGAACAATTCCAGCCAAAAGGCACCCAAAGATCGGATTTGAGATTAAGGCGATTCGGCAAGGCTTACGTCTTACGTCTGAGAGTGGTCCGTGTAGACTACGGACTGCATTAATTAAAATGTCTAAGAATATCTGGCACTGAGGTAGTCAATCAAAGATTTTCGAACCTCGCTAACCTGGTAATATGTACATGTACATCTACCTTCAGAAACATTTTCTTATCTGTCACTTACAATAATCAAACGTTTCATTACAGAAATTACTTAAAGGATCATTGCTTTTATCAATAGATCTTCTGATTTTCTGTCTGGAAGTCCACAATTATTATAATTTTATTTCATTTCCGACTCGGCCATAGAAATCTCCAATCATCAGTGGCGTCTTCTCCGTACCTGCGAGGCCTTCGGCGCATCCTCAAAAATAATTTTCCAACAATTATATAAATGAAAAGTGTCATCATTCATTTAAATTCCACAGATTCTCGTGATAGCTCTGCACAGCTTTCCGTCTCAAAATCAGACGCTTAATCTCAGAGCCAATAGTTTTGCAGCACGTGCTCGAATCACATCTGTTTTCTTCGAACAGTTAGACGCACAAGCTTGTCGTGTGTTCAGACGGAGCACTGATGTTCGGACAGCGAAAGAGAGTTGTGTGTGTGTGAGGCAGTAAGCGCACAAGTAATGGGCAAAAGACCGTTCCAGGACACCTAAAATTCAAAAAAAATAGTATCTTTAAAAACGACATAAATTCATGAATTTGAACCCTTTTTCAGGTTTTTAAGACCTAAATACATGAATTTAGTCCATTCAAAAAGTACCATTTTTGAAAAAATGGTACTTTTTAAAAACGACATAAATTCATGAATTTGAACCCTTTTTCAGGTTATGAAGACCTAAATTCACAAATTTGGGCGTTTTTAAAAATACCCAATTTTCAAATTTTTCAAAATCTCAAATTTGAGAATTACAATTTTCACCGCTTAAATCATGACCGTTCCAGGACACCGAAAATCATAAAAGTTAAGAATCTCAAATTTGAGAATTACAATTTTCACCCCCAAAATCATGACCGTTCCAGGACACCGAAAATCATAAAAGTTGAGAATTTCAAATTCATGAATTTTATCCATCTTTCAGGTTTTTAAAATATATCATGTAACTAATAATATTTCTTTAAAAATGGAAGAAACAAAAGTGGAAGGAACTTCAGAAATGGAAGAAACCGCAAGAATATATCCTTCGTTATCTCAATTAAACTTTTACGGAGCAGCGTGACTTCTTTCTTTCTTTCTCTCTCTCTCTCTCTCGATCCTGTCTGTTACAGGAATATTGTATTCACAATGACATGCATTCTTTAAAACAATTGCTTGTCTTCAATGAGAATAATTCCCATATGCTTTTAATAGAATGACCTTGAACGCTAATGGAAAAATACACCAACTATCGAACCATGTCGACAGCCATGTCGACAAACTTTCTGACATCGGTTCGACAGTTGGTGTATTTTTCCATTCAAAGCAATGTCGCATGAATGATTGTTATGGAAACCAAAATGAAGAGAAATGCTCATTCATTAATTCATCCTCTCTCTCTCATATGTCCATTGTCTTTAGATTGTACTTGTTCTTTTGTTCCCATAGTGTAAATGGAATTTCTCAACCCGCATTGAAGGGAAAATTAACGTTGTATTTGCGCTTGAAGGTCGTTACTTTAAAAGGGTGTGCAGTTTATTGAATTCACTTTCTTGCAAACCAGTTACATTGAAAATTGCAGTTGTCTGTTTGTGCTGTTATTTTACAATGGTAGGAAATCAAGAACGCGATTTACGGTTGGAAATGAAAAAGCGGAGACTTACTGACGTAACAAGACAGATAGCCAGACTCCAACCACGGAGTAAAATATTTTCTCACATAAATATGAATGACATTTTTCATAATCTGGGTGACTCACATGTCAATTATGCAATTGATAAAAGAATATTGAACTTAATAGAACGCAGACAGCAGGCGTACATTTCATTGCAAAGAACTTTATTGCAAGAGGAAGATGAAGTTTTAATTGAAGAAACTCGCCAACGACCATCGTCCATCGTCCAACGTCCATTTAATCCACCAAGTTCTGAGCAGGTTCTTTTACAAATGGAGGAGGAACGCACAGCGCAACAACCAACACATGCGTCGCCCTCACATGCATCGCCATCAGGAGAAAACTGAATTCATTCTTCAAGGGAAATAGTGATTTATTTGATGCTATTATTGTTTCATCTCCCAAAGTGCTATTGAATTTGTTGTATTATTTTAGTAAATCATCTCCAAAAGTGCTATTGAATTTGTTGTATTATTTTAGTAAATCATCACACCGTGTCAGCAAGTTATACATTTTTATTTCATTTAAAATGAATGGTGAAAATCCGTCAGCTACACGTCACTTATCTCCTTCTGTGGGACTGAGTAATATAGGTGATATATGTCCTCAGGTTAATAACATGACTGAGTTCCAAAACATATACAGCAAACAAAAACCACATCAAATTTCGATTTAAATGAGATTGCTAAGCAATTGGGAATAAAGAATTTTCACATATTGATGAGTAATGAATTACTATTGATAAAAGATGTGCGAAACACTAACTCTACTAATACATGACAACAATGTAACGTTTAAATTTAGATTAAATTAAATCATTTCAAAATTGAATAAGTAGTAAAGAAAGACATCATTAGAGACCAGTTTTAAATCAATACCCCCCCCAAGTAGTAAGGAAAGTCATCATTATAAAAATGTTTTAAATCAATACCCCCTTCTGACTAAGTAGTAAGGAAAGACATCATTAGAGAACAGTTTTAAATTAATACCCCCCCCCTCTGACTTCTAGGGGTCCCTTAAGAAATTTTTTTATTATAAAATGAGCAACATAAATGAGTTTTTGAAATTATATGGAACACAAACGACAACGAATTTCGACCTAAAGAAAATCGCTAATCGATTAGGAATAAAGAATTTTCATGTTCTAATGAGAAACGAATTACAATTCCTAAAAAATAGGCCAACAGGAACCTTCAGTTCCCGGAACAAAGTTCCATCAATAACTGTAAATTTCATAACAAATCTTCATACGTCAGATGAAAAAGGTGTACATTGGTCAGCAGGCGTTAAAAATCATCAGCAGAACTATTATTTTGATTCATACGGTTTGCCCCCTACAAATGAAGTAAAAGAATTACTTGGAACGGGAACATACAATACGTTTCAAATTCAAACACCAGGCACTACCTATTGTGGACAATTATGTTTATACGTTTTGTACAAATTACAAAAAGGAGTATCATTTCTAGATATTATGTTAGAGTTAAACAATCTATAACTCAAGCGAAGCTAGCTAAAGCGCCACCTAGAGGTTAAAGCTCTGTTTTCTGTAATTCATTTTGATAAAAACGACCTCTGATATCCTCATTATCTAAATCTTTAATTTCATAAGTAATCGGATAACTTTGATTTATTTTAGAAACTTCAAATATTTCTTTAGTCCAATAGCCAACAAAGCCTTTTTCAAATTTATTCTTATATTTAAATATTCTAACTCTATCTCCAATTTTAAATTTCGGCTTAAGTTTCTGCAAATTCGGATTTCTCTCATTCAAATTATTATTCTCGAATATTTTCTTTCGTACTAGATCAGGGTCGTCAGAAGCATTCTTTGGAGTTTCTTCAATACCAGAATGAACTTTATTATTGTACTCTTCCACAATTCCTGGTAATATCTTCAACCATTTCTGATTTTTTTGCTCAGTAAATTTCTTGAATAATTTATTTTTTAACGTCCGATTGAATCTTTCTATCACTACAGCTTTTCCTGCATTTTCAGTTGAATAAACTGAGCCTTGGCGATGACTTTCGTCTGTTTCAAATAGTGGCTGAACGTTTCTGTTATAAAATTCCGATCCTTTATCAACAAACAATTTCCTTGGCTTTCTCTTACTTTCTTTAAAGATTTCTTCAAACGCATATTTAACTGATAGACCACTTTTATTTTTTAAAGGTTTTACCCAAGCGTATCGTGTATATAAATCTATAACGGTCAATGCGTATTTGTAGTCCCTTTCATTCGGCATATGAATAAGATCAGCACTCCAAATATCATCTTTATTAAATACTTTTACTTTCAATAAATATTTAGGCCTTCTATATTCCTTGTGGATTTCAGACGCGTAGGTTCGAGCGTTGCTCTCAGAGTTATTAGTTCGAGCGTTGCTCTCAGACAGCTTAGCTGTCGTTTCATTTAAACCCTGGCCGAATAATATTTTAGCTTGTAAAGCTTTCTTAACAAACATTCTTTCAATTTTTTCTCTAAATGTAGGATTTTGAATACTATCTAATTCTTGAATCATCTTCTTATCAGCTGCATGTCGAGAACTTAGATCATGATTTCGATAAGCTAAATCATGCCTGTAAGCTGCGGCATCTACTCTATTTATCGGTTCTTCACCTGGTTTCGGATTATTATTCTCATCTAGTCTTATATCTAATCGAGTTCCTGGACCGGTATATGAATGACCAGGAAGATGTTTTTCTTTCGAATATTTACTCCAAATAAATCCAGGAAAGTTTTCTAATGTTTTTTGTATGTCACCACCGTAGGTAGTAG
Source organism: Prostheceraeus crozeri (assembly GCA_907163375.1). NCBI lineage: Eukaryota > Metazoa > Platyhelminthes > Polycladida > Euryleptidae > Prostheceraeus > Prostheceraeus crozeri. Next base: position 102,564 of record CAJQUW010015341.1, on the reverse strand, counting down.
CCAAACTTTGTTTGTCGTCGTTACCTTCATAAATTTTACAATTTGAGTTTTTATTTTTGTTTAATAGATAATTCAATAAATCTAAATTAGAAATTTTTAATTTAATTAAATTTTCGGAATTTTTAGAATTCATTTTAAAAGATAAAAAAAAATTTAAAAGATAAAATAAAATAATTGTTTTACCGAATCATACTAGGACTTAGATATATTCCAGAACCATCTTTAGTTTCTTTAATTTCAATTAAATCATCAACATTGTGGAGAATATTTTTAAGAACTCGTTTTCCTTCATCAACTAATTTTAATTTACTAATAAAATTATCTACTATTCCGTCACCCCTAGCAACTTTCCCTAACTCTCTATTATGACGTTTTTGTTCTTCTAATGCTGCCTTCTCTGATTTATTTTTATTTACTGCTTGAACAATACCAGCTGTCCCACCTGCAACACTTCCTGCAGCTGCTATGCCACCTATTATTAGTGGAATTAATGGGAGAATCCCGCCATTCTTTTCTTCTTGTAATTGAATATTCTCTATCATTGGTTTACTTATGTAATACTTTTTTTTATTAATAGTAATAGTTTTAGGGGTATTTTTGTCAACAATATTACGTAATTTTAATTCAACAGTTTTATTATTATTATTACTTTTCGCTTGCGACATTTTTAATAAAAAAATTTTAAGTTACGAAAAATTTTTAAGATATCAAAATTTTAATCTATTCTAGTTATGAATAAATTTTTAATCTATTCTAGTTATCAATAAATTTTAAGTTATCAAAAAAAAATTAAATTAATTTATCGGAGCGAAGCTCCTCTGGCTTTAGCCTATCGGACCGATCTACTAACCGATCCTAGTCATCTTCCCATTAAGAACTTCAATAGAATATTTTGTATCTTCTAGCAATAAACCATAAGCCATCAATGAAGTTGTGGAATCTTTTTTTTCAATATTAATTGTTACATCACAACCATTTTTAATAATATCTTCAGATTGTGCACTTAAATCGAAACAGAAAACAGGATATAAATGTCTCCAATCTCCAGGAGTTAATTGTGGTTCAACTCCAAATTCTATACAAAGATTTCGATAAGAATCATATCCTTCCATAAATTGATTATTGCTATCGTCAAATCTTAATGGATCAATTGGATAACGGGTTTGATTTAATGAAACTTGTAAACTTCGAATTGTATTAATATGGAAGAGATTATTGTTCTTATCAAAACTTGGAGAATTATTTCTTTGAAAAGTTAGCAATAAATATCTTGGGGTATTCGCAGTTCTAGTAAAATGCCAGTTAAATCTTTGTTCGGAAAAAGTTACTGAACTAGCAGTACGCTTTAGAAAATTTACTGGAATTGGTTTGTTAGTATTTAATCTTTTTGCAATAGCTGTTTCAATCTCTAAACTAGGAGTAATATGCTTAATCCACCATTCAAGTCTATCAATTTTTAAATATGCTTTTTTTCCAGTCTTACCAAAAAAGATTAATTCATTATTTGCTGTACGGTGAATTATTAATTTAAATTTTAATTGATATGATATTTTATCATAATCTAAATATCCGAATAATGGAGACAATGACCAATTTACTGTCTGTTTACTTTTTTTGTTAAATTCACGTCTTTCTTTATATGCATCATTATTTGTTTTATTTAAATGTTTTGCAATATTTTCTACATCTTTCGCAATTCCTGCGGCATCTGTTCCAGCGTGAGTTAAATCATCAACAATTATACCATCATTAGTATCAGGAAACCAACCTTCGATTTCATACTTTTTATTATTTTCACCAATTGTTACAAATCTAAGCATTGTATCAATTACACCTGGAGAATCACTTATTGTTTCTATATTTTGAGTTGCAACATCTAAACGCATTTGTGTAAATAATCTTGGAAAGAAATTATTCTCTAGTGCAATATTATCGGTTTCTGGTAATGGTGTTGTAAAATTGGCATCACTATACAAAGAATATTCACAGTGTAAAAATGAATCAGGTAGATATAAATAACTCTGCTGATTATCAACTTCAAAAATTAAATCACCTCCAGTATTTACTCTACTGGAAGATCCGGGATTCATAGCAATTCTTATATAGTCATTCTTTTTTTGATTGTAACTGACGAACGGAGGATCGTCTAATCTAAATTTATTTTCGATAAGCGAAGACATTTTTATAAAAAATAATTTGACTTTTTGTTTTTCTCACACACAGAAAAAATTCTGCTAAAATAATTTTACTTAAATAATTTTACTAAAAAAATTTTGCTAAGAAAATTTTGCTAAAAAAATTTTACTAAAAAAATTTTACTAAAAAACATAACTTTAGAATTTTGCTAGACCAGCTCCGCTACAGCTTTGCTGGTTAGACCGAAGGTTGCTATTAATACCATTACCTCTTATTTCTTCAATTGAACGAACCGTAGGTTCAATTGAACGTTTTATGGCTACGCCTGATTTCTTCTTATGTTTACTATCAGACGGAGCTCCGCTCCTCAAGGTTTCCCCAACAGCTATGTTAGCAATTTTATTTTTTGTTTCCTCTGAAAGTTTTTTTAAATTTTTTTGGTTCTTCAGAATCATTCCTAAGTTTACGAATAGCTTCTAGTTGTTTTAATTCGTTTTGAGACTTAACAGCATTTGATATTGCACTAGCTGTACTACCTATAGCAGCTGCTCCTTTTGCAGCAGATGTAATCAAATCTTTATTATTTTTAATTAAGTTAACGATACTTCCAATACCAGAAAAGATGCCAGCCCCTTCTTTTTGGACGGCACCTGCGGTGCCTAGGAACTTTTGTGTTCCGACAGTTTCTACACTATCATAATGGTACACAGGTTTCTGAGATGGTTCATGAGCAATTTTATTATTTGATGCAAAATGTTTAAGATTGTGTTTATAAATTATAGGCATTTTTTAGGATTAAATTTGACTTTTGGGAAAAATATCTACGTTCGGCTAAAGCCTCGAGGAGCTTCGCTCCGATTGGTTAGTAACCTGAGGACCTTTGGTCCGATCGGCTAAAGCCTCGAGGAGCTTCGCTCCGATTGGTTAGTAACCAGAGGACCTTTGGTCCGTTTAATATTTACGCTAAGATTTACGTTTGTGAATGGACAACAACTTCGAGATAACTTTATTAATTGACTGTTGCACTTTATCTATTGCGTCAAGCAGCGTGTGATGTACTTTAATTTCTTTTCTATTAACTTGCATTTTCTCCTGATTCATCTTCAACGCCGTTTTAAGTGCATTTAACTTAATTTTAAGAACATCTAATTGTCTTTTAACAGAATCTAACTGTTCTTTATTTTCTTTAGAGTTTTCTTGTAAATTTTTCTTTAATTCATTTTCTAAATTGATTTTCAGATTTTTCATTTTATCAACTTTTTCATTAAGTGAGTTTACTTCATTTATTATTCTATTCATCTTTTTCATTTGTTGAGTAATTTTAGAACTTAATTCATCAACACTTTTTTGGAATGTAGTTTGTAACTGCTTTAAATTTTTTTTAATTCTTTCAGGAAGTTTTTCTATTTCATCTTCTAATTGTTCTTTTAACATTTTTATCTGATGTTTATTTTTAATGACTGCAGATTTTAACTTTATAGAAAGTAATATTAAAATTTTTGATTGTTCAGAAATCTTTTTAAAAAGTTTTGCTATATCTGCTTCTAGCTCTCTATCCTTTTTATCAAGTTTTAATAATTTTTCGTTTAATGATTTGTCATTAAGTTTTAGCAACTTCAATTCATTCATCAGTGGAACCAAAACATCGTTTATATATTTTTCCTTTAAATCATTGATTTGTGTATCAACATATTGTTTATTTGTCAACTCTGTATTTTGTTCCGGAAGAATAGAAAGATGCAATGGACCAGATAAAACGTCTCCAGTTTTCATGATAAAATTTTCTATCTCTATTTCTAATTCACGATTATTCGGGATATATGCACCTCCACCAACATTTGGTAACATCATTTTTTAACAATAAAAAAATAAAATTTTTTCTAATAAAAATAAAATTTTTTCTAATAAAAATAAAAAAATGGATAAAGCAAATTTAAAAAAATTATATTCGCCCGCATCATCCTGTTCTTCTTATTCGACGAGATCAACGGGATTTGAAAATAAATGTTTTGATAATAATAATAATAATAATCCATGTATAGATGTTAATATTTTATTTCTATTACAAGCCGAAATATTTAGAGAACAGACTAAAGGTTTACCTTCTATAGAAACTAATTATTGTTTATTTCCGGGGGATCCATTTATTAAATTTATGGATATTGTTAGTAAATATAATGATGTAGCTTATGTGGAATTAAATAAAGAAAATATGGTTATAATAGGTCATAATAATGTTTATGGATTTATTAGAGCAGTGTTACCAATTAGTAATACTGATTGGATAGAAACTAAAATTATTAATTATATCAATATTAAAGAATTAGTTAAAAAATTAAAATCTTTTTCGAAAGAAAAAATTAGATTATTTGTCGACGATCAAAATCAATATAACATTCATATAGAGAGTAAAAAACATAATGAAGAATTATTATGTCAAGTTTATTATAGAGACACAATTTATAAACAAGAAACATTAGAAATGCCGCAAAGATATGATGATGATACGTATATAGGATTATATTCAAACTTAAATATTAATTTGTTAAAATCTTACATAAATGGCTTAGCTCAACAAGAAAAAATTTATTTGTGGACTACACCTTATACTATTAACAATGACCATAATCATAATAAACGAACCGAAGGTTCTAGGGCTTTGCCCGATCTTAAAGAATCTTATGATAATAATGATGATTCTGTAACATCTGAAAAAGGTGTAAATGGTAAAAAAGATTATAAAAATATTAGTAATTATAAAAATTTATCTAAATTTCATTTTCTTACAATTGAAAATAATAATGATGGTATAGTTGAAGATACTGTTAGACAACTATGTGTCGGGTCTACAAAATTTAAATTAGGATTTACATCTAATCAATTTAAAATTTTATCATCTTTAATAAAAACTAAAAGTGATTCAGATTATGGTGGTGTTATTAAATTTTCCAAAAGAGATCAAAGACCAATATTTTTCTCTATTATATTATTATCAGATAAAAAATGTAATTTAGAGTTAGATATTCCAATAAGAGAATGGTATCCTATCATGGAAGGACATCCTCTACCAAAAAGTGTAATTTATGATGATGAAGAAACAATTTATGATGATGATGAAGAATCAATTTATGATGATGAAGAATCAATAGTTAGTGAAAATAAATTTAAATTATCTTTTGATAAAACATTATATGATGAAACTTAATATGATAAGACTTAATATGATAAAGAAAAAAATAACTAAAGAACGTGAAATATATAATAATATAAAATAACACTCAAGTCCTAAATATTAGAATGTTTATATCTAAAATTAAAACACAAATTTTTCCTTAAAAAATAAAAAAAATGGAAAATACCAAGTTTTATTGTGTCTTATGTAAAAAAAAGTTGCAAACAAAAAGAAGTTATCAATCTCATTTAAATAGTAAATTGCATTTACAAAATGTAGAACGAGTTGATGAAGGAAATATATTAAAATTAAATAGTTATAAAAACTATCTAGAAACATTGCCTACTGATATAAAAGTTAAAAAAATGTTTGATGATTATTCACATTCGGAATATAAAAAAGTTTTTAATAGTGAAGATGAGACCATACAAACCGAAGGTTCTAGGGCTTCGCCCGTACCAGATGGAAGATATTTATTTAGCGATACTGATGAATTTGATGAAGCTGAACGAACCGATGAAGCCTTAGCAAATATAAAATATTTATTTAATCAGTCTTTTCGAACCGAAGGTTCCAGGGCTTCGCCCGTTGAATATAATGAAACCGATAAAACTTTTTCTGATATTCTAACCAACTTTTATAATATATTTAAGAAATCTTTCAAATGTTATATGAATGTAGAAGTACTTTATACAAAAAATGGACCTGATGGAATTCCTGAAGAAATAATACAAGGACATTTTACAAATTCACAAGAAATTCATAATGTAAATGATATACAACCCATATTTGAATCGATGATACTTAAATTAGAAAATTGTATAATTGAAGCCCAGTTACGTGAATCTGGTTGGAGATTTGTTAAAATACTATCTAAGAAAATAGTAATTGATAAATATAAAAATAATACTGGTGGTAGTTATGTTCCTTTACCTTTCAGTTCACCACAAATAATCAACATAAAAAATGAAGATGATTATTGTTTTCTGTGGAGTATTATAGCACATTTACATCCTGCAGAATATCATAAAGAAAGACTAAGTCATTATAATAAAGAAGAATACATAAATGAATTTGATCTTTCTGATGGCTTACATGAATTTCCATATGATTATAATAGATTAATAAAGTTTCATAAAAAGAATAAAAATTTAATAGAAGTAAATGTTTTTGAATTAAATGTGAATTATGTTTCTATTGGTAAAATTACTCCACTTTACTCAGATTCAAAAAAATTTTATTTGAATAATAAAAATTTATGTCAATCAGAAATAGTATATAATGATAGAGGAAATTACATGCATCATAATATTTTTTACCAAGGAAATATAATATGTACTGAAAAATTTGAACTTGTTAAAACACTATCACCAATAATGATTAGTCATAATAATTATAAAGGACGTAATTATAATTATGATTATGATTCCGATTATTCATCTTTATCTTTAGAATATCAACAAAAATTACAAAATTTAAATGAAAGTTTACAAAAATGTAAAACAGATTATCAACAACAAACAAAAATATTAGTACAAGAAAATGGCCATAAATATGAAAATAAGATAGAAACGATTCAAAAATTAAATGATGACAATAAAGAATTAAATAATGAAGAAAATGAAACCAATCAAAAAATAAATGAATCTTTAAAAAAATGTCTACAACAATATAAAGAACAATATGATAAAGAATATAGTTATCAGCTACAAATATTAAATCAAAATTTTCATCGAAATACATTTAATCTTGCAAAAGAAATTAATGAAACACATGAAATATATCAAGATAAATTTGAAAAACTAGAACAGTCAAAACAACCAGCACAAGCGAATATATTATATTATCAGGGTCATTTTATATTGTGTAAAGATGTTTCTATATTCACAAAAACTTCAGATAATACAAATTTTCCTTGTCTTCAATGTATGACAAGTTTTAGAACTAAAGAAGAAATGAATAGACATTTGGAGAATTGTCAACAAAATGAAGCAGTCAGAAACACATTTCCAAAAGATGATTATTTAGAATATAATAAATGGTATTTTAAAAATAAAGTACCCTTTACTATTTATTGTGATTTTGAAGCTTATAATGTTAATATGACACAAAATCGAACGGAAAGTTCCAGGGCTTAACCCGATTCTAAAAATGATAATTCTGAAAATGGTACGGGCCAATTAGAACCTTCGGTTTTTAATTATGAAAAAAGTGCATCTGAACAAAGGAAAGAAAAATATTTATTTGAACAAAAACCATTATGTTGGGGAATGTACATTCATTCAAATTATCCTGAATTATTTAAATCAGAATATTTTCAATACTATGGTGAAGATAGTTCAGAAATGTTTACAAAGAAAGTAGAAAAATTACAAAATTATTTTTCACAATTGCTTGAAACAAATATACCGATGATGACATTAACAGAAAAAGAAAAATTAAATTTTATTAATGAAACAAAATGTTATTACTGTGGAAGAGAATTTACAAAAAATTATAAAAATGGCAAAGGTAGATATCTTGATAAGGTAAAAGATCATGATCATCTAAATGGATTATATAGAGGTGCAGCACATAATTCTTGTAATCTTAATGCTAATAAATTTAAATATAACTTTGTTCCTCTATATTTCTATAATGGTTCTAAATATGATTTCCATCTAGTAATGAAAGATTTATTTTCATCTGAAAAATTACAACAACAACAAATAAATGTACTATGTAAAACAGAGGAAGAATATTTTTCAATGCAATTAGGTTGCATTAGAATTTTAGATGCATTTAGATTTTTTACTCCTTATTCATTAGATGTTATGGGAAAAACTTTGAAATCTGAACAATGTAAAATATTAAATAAATATAATTTAAAACCTTTAAAAGGCATATTTCCGTATGAATATTTAACCTGTGGCTCACAGTCGAAGACTGATATAACTGGAGATAAAACCTGTGGTTCACAGTCGAAGACTGATTTTAATTCTGTGAATAAAATTATGGAAGAAAAACAACTTCCTCCAATAAATAAATTTAAATCAACATTAAAACAATCAAAATTATCTGACGAAGACTATGCAGAAGCTGAAAAAAATTGGAGAGAGTTAAATTGTAAAACAATGTATGATTATACAATGAAATATCTACAGATAGATGTATTAATACTAGCTGATCTTTTTGAAACCTTTCGTGATATGTGTTTAGAATATTACGGAATAGATCCATGTTATTGTTATTCTACACCAGGTTTAACATGGTTAGCAGGATTAAAACATACAAATGTTAAACTTAAACATTATAAAGAAAATACATATGATAAATTATTATTTTTTGAATCTGGAATTAGAGGTGGAGTTTCATCAGTTTTAGGTAATAGATATGTTAAATGTTATAATAAGAAAGTAAATCCACAAGAATATGGAATAATGAAACCTTTATCTCCAGAAGAAAAAGAAAAAATATTAGAAATTTTTCGAACGAAACGAGAAGGAGTAGAACGTGAAAAAGCAATTGATGAATTCATGAGAGAAAACTATTTGTTATATTATGATTTTAATAGCTTATATTCTTCTTGCATGATACAAGAATTACCAACAGGTGAAATGTCATGGTGTAATATTCTAGATTATCAAAAAACATATGATGGAAATTATAATCATGGTTATATATATGAAGTTGATTTAGTATACCCTGATGAAATAAAAGATAAAACAAAATATTTTCCTTTCTGTCCCGAAAACAAAATTCCTAATATAGAAGATTTTTCAGATTATCAAAAATCTTTAATTCCTAAAAAATACAGACCAACAAAAAAACTTATGTTAACACAAAGCAATAAAGGAAAGTATGTTGTTGAAGGAAGAATGCTAGATTGGTATTTAGATCATGGAATGATTCTCACCAAAATACATCGAAAACTATTTTATCAAAAATCTAGGTGGTTAAAAAATTATATAGAGTTCAATATTGAAAAACGCAAAATAGCTAAAAGAAATAAAGATGATTTTGGAAACGTGTTCTTCAAATTAATGAATAGTGCATTTTATGGTAAGACTTTAGAAAATGTGCGTAATAGACAAAATATTGAAATAGTTTATGATAAAGATAGGTTTCAAAATTTAACAAGGAAACCTACATATAAAAGAACTACTAGATTTAGTGATGAACTATGTGCTGTACATTTACGTCGAATCAGCGTAAAACATGATAAGTTTAATTTCATTGGTTTCACTATATTAGAATTAGCTAAACTATTTATGTATAGATTTATATATGATTATTTAGCACCTGCTTATGGCAAAAACTATAAATTACACTTTACAGATACCGATTCTGTTTTCTTAGAATTAACAATACCGTATAATTCTACACTTGATGAAGAAATTAATAAAATAAAAGATATCATTCATCCTTCTGATTTATGTAAAGTAAAAGATGAATTAGAAGGAAATGAAGATTTCATAACAGAAGCTATATTTTTAAAATCTAGATGTTACTGTTATGATACAACTAATAATATTAAAACACATAAAACATTAAAAGGAATTTCAAAGGCATCAGTGGCTAATCAAATAACATTTCAAGATTATAAAAATGTATTATTTAATAATGAAATAAAAACAGCATGTAATTATAGACTTAATTCAAAAAAACATAACATGTATTTAAAAGAAGAACATAAATTAGCATTAGATCCATTTGATGATAAAAGAAAAATTTTACCTGATGGAATAACTACTGAACCTTTTTAATTTTCTAATTTCTAAGATAGACAAATTTCATATATACATAAAATAAAAAATATTATAACACTATATTTGTACATTTTTATCACTCCGCGAAAATATTTTCTATCGACTTTCAGTCAGAGAACAATTGTTCGATAACTCTTTCATGAATTTTTTTATCAATATTAATTGTAATGAAGCCATAATCTTTTGACCAAGGATTGTTACACGATTGTTCAAATTCATCTTTATTTCTTACACATAAATCTCTTAACAAATCACTTAAGTTTCTTGCATTTATTTCAAATAGTATAAATATATTTGCATTCTTTCTAATAACACTTCCGTCTAATGAATACATACTTTGTGTTAAATAAAATACACTACAGTTATTATGTCTACCTCTTGTGAAATAATTTCTCTGAACTGACTGATTTCTAGCATTAACACAATCATCAAAAATTACACAATGTTTCATTGTTTTATCTAGTTTACTAGGATCTTGCATATTACCACTATCATCTATTAATTGTATCTTTATATGGTTATTTTTATTAGATTCTACTAACTGATTATTTTTTGCTGCTTCTTCACACCACGAACTTATTTCTTCTTCATCTTCAGATTTTTCATATTCTTTGAATAATGAAGCAATTGCTGTTTTTTTAAGATTATTTTCAAATCCATATTTTAAAAATTGATAGACGGGTTGTTCTGCCGTTGTTGTATAAATTATAAGATTGTTATAATCCAAAAAATTTGGAGTCGTTAAAATTTTAAATAATAGATATGTTTTTCCACATCCTGATCTTCCACAAATAACTGACAAAACTTTATTAGATAAATTTGGATGATGATTAAATTTAAGTTTTTTTTTATTTAATGGAGGTAGTTCACTCATTTTTTAATAAAAAAATTTATTTTTATTTTTTTATTTTTTTATTTTTTGTTTCTAAAGAAGAAGAAAATTAAACTTCTCTAGCTTCGCGTGGGAGTTTATACCTCCCGAACCAAAAGATCTATCATAATCTCTTCACCTCCAAAATTTATTTCTTGTCCTTTTTCATCAGTGATTCTAATGCCAATGTTGTTAATAGTTTTTCTTGTAATAGGAAAATATATTAATGTTTGTGGAATTACATTTAATCTATAACCAATGGGTACAGTAAAAGCTGGAAAACTGAATATTAAATTTGATAATTTACCATTTATATATCCTCCTTCAATAATGTCACAATGTACAACAATTGAATTTATTTCAGTTATTTTTGGAATCTTCTCACCTAAATGATAACCTTGACTATAGGTTTGTTTATTAAATCCTAATAGCTTTGACAATGATCTATCATGATTAAAATCAACTTGATGATTTTCGTCTAAAGTAAGAGAAAATTTATTAACTGCCGGTTCAACTGCAAAATGTAATTGTTTCTTATCTTTAAATGATATACCTAAATGTCTCTTAATTTCATTTGATATTGATTCAACTTCGTAAGAACCAGGAAGAAAAGTTAGTATTTTCCATGTTTTGCCTTTATCAGTAGAATATCTAAATTGATCATTCACATCTTTGATAACGTTTTGAATAGTGTTAAATGTAGAGAAACTAGTCAATGCAATTTGATAATTTTTATTTTGTTCCAAATGTAGAATGGGTTCTAAATTACAAGTGTGTGATGAAGTAGTTGTTATAATTTTTAACGTCGTACTAAATTTTGATGAACCCAAAATCTCTGTCAAATTTTCTAAATGATTATTAATTTTGTCTAAATCTGCTGAACACATTTTTAAACTAAAAAATTAAATAAATATTTTTTTATGAAATATTTTTTTTATAAAAAATTAAAAACAACAACATATTTCAGCTACGGGCGAAGCCCTGGAGGACATCAGAGATGTCCGGTTATACTTTTATAATCCTCTTCATTTAGAATCTTCTTTTCTAACAGTCTTTTCAATATAGCATGAATTTCATTGAAACTAGAATTATGTCCTTCTTTTATTGCAGATATTAAAATATTTAATCTATTTAGTAATTCTTGTGGATCATCTGGTAAAAATATAGTTGTTTCTGTTTTCTGTTTTTCAGATAAACCTTTCCCTACTTTAACTCCCGTTGATAATAAATTTTCTAATTGTTTATAACGTCTAAGAGATTTTACTGCACCAACTCTGTCTAACATAGCTTTATATTTTATGAGATCTTCTACAGCATAATTATTTAAATCTGCTCCTCTTAAAAGACTAACAAAATTTCTATCTAAATTAAAAGGAGATTCATCCGGTGAAAAAATTATACCTCGAAAAGGTTGTGGAAATATTTCTTTTTGTCCGAGATAAAATCTAGGTATTGTTTTTCCATCTATAAATGAAATAGAATGTTCAAATTGCATAGATTTTGGTAATTTCTTATTAATGTTTGATTCTAGTAATCCATAGTCATCTAATATAGTTTTGTGCTCTGGATCTGTTATATCAATTTGTTTATCATTATTTGTACTTTCTTTTTCAAGAGTTTTAAATGGTTTCATAGTTTTTTCAAAATCAGTTTTTATTTGCTCGGTTTGCTGCATTTTTTCAAACATATCAGATTGAATACCAGCTTTTATCATTCTATGTTGAAGATGATTTTCTTTCATAATATTTCTTTGTTTTATTAACTCTTCTAATTGTTTTATTCTTTTAAAATTATCAGCTCTAATTTTATCCATTTTTAAAATATAATATTTGAATTTTGTGGTAACATTGGAATACAACAAAAACATTTTACTGAACAAATTATTTTTTTATTGCTTTGTTGTTTGACATCTTTTCGTTTAAAGTTTTCTCGTTTTAAGTTTTGTTTAATAAAGTTTTGTTTAATAAAGTTTTGCTTAAATTTTCGCTTAAAGTTTTTAGCTCTTCTAAAAAAAATTTGTCATTTTCTTCATTAGAAATTTTAGCATCACTAGAAATTTTGCCATCCTTTTTATTTTTATCATCAACTTTTTCTGTCTGTGATTGAAATGATATTTGATTTACTTCATTAGCTATTTGATCAAATTTTTCAATCTCATCTAACGTAATAACATTATCATCACATACTCTCTGAAAGTAGTAATGTAGTTTATCATAAACTTCTTTAATATGTAAATGCTTAGTTTTTAATGATTTTCGTTTCTTAGTTATTAAAGATTTATCTAACATTGCAACAAGTGAAGTTGCAAAAACACCCGTACCTGTTAAAGCTGTAGCAACTACTGGAATTACTAAAACACCTGAAGATATAACAATTGTTAAAACACCTAAACTTATTGTTAAGAATATGCCAATTCCTTGTGTTACATTCTTAACTTTAGTCCATCTCTTTCTTAATTTTTTATAATGCTCTAATCTTAATAATAATTGAGATTCCTTATCTTTCATATACCTAACTCTATCTTTGTGTTTTTCTTTATTCATTTTTTCAATGTTAATCTTTTCAATGTCCATTAAAGTAGAACTACGTTCATATGATAACGAAGGATATATTCTTGAGGTTCCTTCCATTTCTGAAGTTCCTTCCACTTTTGTTTCTTCCATTTTTAAAGAAATATTTTTAGTCACATGATATATTTTAAAAACCTGAAAATTGGATTTAAAAGACGTTTTTAAAAATACTAATTTTCGGTGTCCTAGAACGGTCATGATTTTGGCGGGGGTGAAAATTGTAATTCTCAAATTTTGAGATTCTTAACTTTTCTGATTTTTTCGGTGTCCTGGAACGGTCATGATTTAAGCGGTGAAAATTGTAATTTTCAAATTTGAGATTTTGAAAAATTTGAAAATTGGGTATTTTTAAAAACGCCCAAATTTGTGAATTTAGGTCTTCATAACCTGAAAAAGGGTTCAAATTCATGAATTTATGTCGTTTTTAAAAAGTACCATTTTTTCAAAAATGGTACTTTTTGAATGGACTAAATTCATGTATTTAGGTCTTAAAAACCTGAAAAAGGGTTCAAATTCATGAATTTATGTCGTTTTTAAAGATACTATTTTTTTGAATTTTAGGTGTCCTGGAACGGTCTTTTGCCCATTACTCGCACACACCCGCGAAAATATTGGCTTTCCCGATTGACATAATGCTTTGTCTTCTCCAATTTTTGCAATGAAATTCTACGCGATTCTTGATCGAGGCTCGGTACCTAAATATAGTAAGGAAAGCGCAACCCAATTGTTCCCGGATTCGCTTAATGTCAGAGAGGCACTTCGTCGACAGTAGCAGATGGCTGACGTTCAGACAAGACTGCGATCAGATGATGAGTGCTCTCCAATGAATGCAGAGTAATGCATCTAACTCGAACACCCAGATTCGGTAGAATTCCATACGAGATTGATGTGACACTGTTTAGTACTGCAGATGAGATCATAACCACGCCTTTCGCCCGAAGGGAATATACTGAAAAGATGACAGTCGTCAAGCAAGGTAGGCCAACACCTGATATAAAATGAAAGTAGTCACTGAGAAAAAAATGAGAAATACACAAGACATTTTAATGCATCAAAATTTCAAACATATGAGTGGCTGACCGGCCATGAGAAACACAGGAAACTGTTGGCCTTGCCTCCTTTTTTTCTCGAGATAATGTGGTCTCAGCTCCTTGAATAAGGCTTTTAAGCGACATAAGCAATCAACTTCTCATGTACACACTCACTTGGCCTTAAATAATGTTCGGTATGTTGCTATTAAAAATTCATTTAAATTCATGAAAATTAATGTTGTAACATAAAAGTGTTTGGTATAGAAATAGTATTCCAAGGCCGAGTGAAGGCCTATGGTCTGGGAGCACGCGACGCCACTGCCAATCATTATGATATTTTTTATATCAAACTGAATCATGTACTGTTCAATATCTGTATTTGTACTTTCGATAAAGATATCTGTATAATAGACAATCAAAAATACATCCTCTGCATTTTCCAGCATGCACAATTTAACTTGAGTCGGCCTATGTAGAGATTTCTTTTTCTCTTATAAAACTTTTGATTTTTAGCTGTGAAGATGGAAACGCCTTGACGGAGCTTCGACATTTCTTATATGCATGCATAACGGCTTTTATATTTCTTCCAGATATATCTTTGTATAGTTATAGCTAGCTTTTGAGGTTTATACTGCTTTGGCTATGGCGTGATAGAAACCGAGCCGTAGGCGATTGCCTATTGCTCTTTTTTCCTTTTGAGCCTACACGTATTGCTCAGACTACCATCAAACAAATCTTCAGTCGCTTTTTCAAATGAGTTATATGTAAGCTTAATATCGAAATGGCACATCACAGAATTAGACAACTTGCTCCTTCTCGAATGCATAATTCGTGTATCACAGTATCATTTCAAATGAAATACTTATCCATGGAAATCCATTTGCTTCGCGTAAGTTAGTGAGACTAAAATGAACAAAAGCTGTTTGTTGATTGTAATTTCAACTGCTCGGTCAGACGCCGATCTCGGTAAATGCTGCTAGATCTTAAGAAGAATCGCGCTGGATTACTATTTACTGGATTCCATTACTGGAATCGCGCTGTAGCTATAATAAATTTTGTGATATTATTTTATCACGGGGAAGTTTGTTTGTTTATCTGCAGCAATAACATCGGCCTTAATTTTCAGCCGATTTCCTACTCTGGAAGATGTCTGTATTAATATTTCAATCAAAATCGCAAAATGACGCATCTCATTTTGAGTGATAAAATCAATGTTAGATCACTGCGTTATTATGCACCAAAACCGGAATTACATGGGATCTACATCAACAAGTGCAATTTTTCGGTGTTTGCGCTCCGTAAGTTCTAAGACGACTGAGTGTGTTACTTCAGAATTGTCGTTTTTCTTATGTTGTATGACAATCTACAAATTAAAGATAGCAAGAAGTTCGTGCGCGAATTTGGGAGAAAACGTCACTAACTCATACATTAATGGCGAGCGCGTTCTAGCTACTTAATGGTCTTTTGTTTGACGCGGCTGCATGATGTACACGTAATTGTATGACGTGTGACCGCGCTGGCCAGTACTGCTGAATGTATAGTGACCTCAAATCTTAGCCTTATCTTCTACATAGCACATATGTTCTTCAAAACTCTTTTAGATACTAGCATGCTGAAATCAAGTAGTTATAATGTCTTGGATTTTGCTTTCTTTTCAGATAACTTGGTTGAATGGCGGCTACATCATTTTGGATTAAATTTCAAATAGTCAGTATCTTCATCATGCAACAATCAGAGCTATGTACTCAAGCATTACATTGTACTATGAAAGGTCTTAAAGTGGATTGCAGTACTGTGGCAGGGACTGTGCCTTCCGTAAAACCTATTTGGTCGCATGCTAATATTCTTAGCTTATCCGGAAGAATTACGGCTCTGCCTGCTGAGGCTTTTAAAGGATGGAGTAAAGTACATATAAGAGAATTGATATTGTATTTGCAGATAGAAGAGATCAATGATGACGCATTCAAAGGCTTAAATTCTCTTGAAATTCTTGTGCTTGATGATAATAAGTTAACAATCGGAAAAAAGTTTACCGGAAAAGTTTTCAAGCATCTAAAAAAGTTAAAGGCATTGCGATTGTCAAAAAATCCATTAGGTAGAATACCGAATGGTTTCTTCAAGGAATTATCAAAACTAAACAATTTAAATATGATGTACATAAAAAATGGACTGAAACTGGATCCCGATGCATTTGAAGGCTTAGTCTCTCTCAAGACCCTTGATATGACTGGTGATCAGCTCGAAACACTTCACGAAAATACATATAACCATCTTGAAAATTTGGGAGTTTTTCGTTCTACAGGTAACCGTTTTATATGTGATTGCAGATTGACATGGATGTCCAAATGGACAAAAAGAGTGGGTCAGAGGGATAATTCTAAATGCAAAGGGAAATACGGTGGATTCTACAATAGAATATATTCAGGAAATTGGCTTGACGAAATAAAATGTGCCACAACGACAACAACAACTACAACGCCAGCGCCAACAACAACCACAACGACAACTACACCAACAACAACCACAACCACTACAACAACCACCACAACAACAACAACCACACCAACTACAACAACCACCACCACAACAACAACCACACCAACCACAACAACAACCACAACAACACCAATGACGACAACAACCGTGAAAGGTAATAGGGCTCCTGTCATCACAGGAAACTTTAAAGTGGCTGTAGGCCGTGGAGAAACAGCTACATTGAATTGTACAATTGCCTCAATGTTCTCAGCAAAAGCATCGTGGTCAAGATTGGGAAGAACTGTTACTAACAAAACTGGCAAATTCGCGGTCTACTATATTACATCGGGGTCATATTTCTCTTTAATGTTAGAGATTTACAATACAATTTTCATTGACAAGGGTTTATGGACTTGCTATGCAACCAACAGATACGGGAAATCTAAATCCAAATACTACATCAGTGTCATAAATAAGCCTCTCAAAACTGATACTTATGTTGTAGTTGTTGTTGTCTTTGCCCTTATACTGTTTGTAGTTCTCACAATCTTATACTTCCGTTGGATGATGCACAATATATGGCACTCTGATCCCGAGTGTGATATCTCTTTATTCGAAACAACGGACGACGAAGCTGAAGATGAATCACTAAAAGTACGTTACTAGCAAGAGGAATAATGAATAGAAGAACACAATCTTGTCACATAATAAGATTTGACAAGAGTCTACTGAAAATGATCAAAGTAGCAATGTCAATCCTATAAAATACTGTAAAAGAATATCTTTAATCTTTTATTTCCTTACATGGCCAGAGACAGAATTTCAACAGTCAGCTTTTGTTACAAGTTTCTCAAGTTAACCTAGTAAAATTATTTTTGTTGAATTGATAGGTATCTTCAATATAGAATCTGTTTGCAATCACCTGTGTTTTTGGCTGCAGTAATTGCTTGACAATCTGTACAGAATGTTAGAATCACTCGAGGTCAGCCCTAATTGGTTTTCCGGGAAGAAAAAGTATCAAACTGATTCAAGATTTGACCAGACGACGGGAGATCATAATGGTTTTCAACAACAATAAAGTGCAGGAAAAATTCCCCAACGGTTACGGTCGTCGATGTATCGAAATTAAATTAGTTAACGACAGATCTTCGGCGTACAGCGCCTTCGGTGATCGATCTTACAACAAAACACGTTCTTTATTGTAAAAAACGTTTTTTATTGTCAGATCGACCACCGAAAGTACCCAGAATGAAATTCAAAATCAAAATATAACTTTAAATCATGGCTTAGCGGTGCAGAATTCGCATTTCCATCAAATAGAATGGTCATGAATATTTGAGCCTACTTGAAATATTCGATGAAATTTTGGTAAGTCGCGGCACTTGAAAAAATGTCAATTTCGGATATCATGCACTAGTCATATTACACTGCAAGTTATTTATTGTAAACTTTGCATTGATAACATGAAATGCAGCGTTGATTCACTTTAAAGTTTCATCGGGCTAAATACCCTTATAGACAGTTTGGCACTAAAAAGTCTATGCGATAAGAAGGTATGGGACGAAAAAGTACAAAACTGTGATTTATGCGATAAAGTCTATAATGAGGGTGAGCATAAAGTCTTTCCCTGATTTCTACAATTCATATTATGATGTTTTATACGAAATATAAATTCTTTGACAATGCCATTCGTAAGCTCAGTTAAATTCGTAAGCTTGGTTTAATCACTTTAGAAGTACCGTATCAATCAATTCATACATGAAATTTCAACTTAAACAATTCTTATCAATTTTAGCATTTATTTGAGCAAAACAATTTTTTTCATCCAATATCTTTAATTTAATTTGATTTCAACTACCGTCAATGCACCTCAATATGTGCTCCCTTCGTAGCGCGGAGCGCATCCAAACGATAATCAATTTCTCTCCAAGTGTCTTCCAATATCTCAAGACTTACGGTCGCTATCGCTTCCCAAATCCGTAATTTGAGTGTTTCGAGAACACGAGCATGTGAGCGATAAACAATCTTTTGCGTAGCCCCATAGGAAGAAGTCCAGCGTGGTGGCCATGGTATTGGTCCATCTTGCCCTATCTATCTGTTCGGGAAACCTTCGTCCAGAAAATCTCGCACACGTATGCCCCAATGTGGAGGAGCTCCATCTTATTGAAAGACAATGTTGGGTTGATAGTCTGCCAGCTGCGGAACGGCAAAATGTTGCAAGATTTCCAGGTACACGTTGGCAGAAATGGTCGAATCCACAAAAAAGAAGGGTCCAATAACCCTGTTGTGCATCAGATAACACCACACATTCACCTTTGCAGTGTCTCTCTAGTGCTCCATCACAACATATGGACTCTCAGATTCCCAGATTCGTAAGTTGTGCCGATTAACTTTGCCTGATAAGTGAAACGTAGCCTCATCAGAAAAAGCAATGTACTGGTGGTATTCATTGTTTGAGTCTATTCTGTACGAATATCTGTATCTGTAAGAATTCTGTAATTCTGTAATCTCTGCAAAAGGCTACAAGTTGAGGACGATCTTTGGATTGCAAGGCTTGAACCAATTGTAATCGTTTGTGCAGAAGTTCGACTATGGTAGTTTGTGGAATACCAAGTTCTTGTGAAGCTCTTCGAGTTGATTTTGTTGGACTTCTCTCAAAGGAATTGAGTACTGACTCAACCACTTCTCCACTTGTTGGTGGTCTCCCTCTTCTATTGAGATCGCCAACGCTCCCAGTCTCTTTGAACTTTTCGTACCAGCTCTTTGTGCTTTTCATATCTGGAGGAGATCGGCCATAGTGTGATCGGAAATTCATTTGTACAGTCATGGGAGACTTAGTTTCATGAAACCATAGACCGCATTGAGCTTCTTTCACCATAGATGCCATATTAGACAGATTATCACGGACAACTGAATGTTCAACAAGATGAAAAAATTGAATGACTAGAGAGACGCAAGTCAACTATGAAATGAGATCATGTTCATTTCATGTAATATGTGTTCAATCGAAGATCAACAAAACGAGATCAGAATGTTAACTATATGACTTGATTGATTTTAATATGGCACTCAAGAATTATCGTTTGTATCAACAATTATTCATTGTCATGCTAAGAGATTTCAAAGATGCCTTTATCGGAATCAGAAGTTATTATCAATTGATAAGAATTGATTAAGTTGAAATTTCATGTATGAATTGATTGATACGGTACTTCTAAAGTGATTAAGCCAAAACTTTGACGTCTGAGCTTACGAATGGCATCGTTAAAGAATTTATAGTTCGTATAAAACATCATAATATTAATTGTTGAAATCAGGGAAAGACTTCATTAATTTATTAATTTATTTATAATTAATATATTATTAATTATTTATATCTAAGCATAAATTGCTGCAAGTATATACTTATAGTCTCCCCAGCGTTCGGTCTTGAAGGTATATTTTTATATTAGGTATATTTGAGTCTTATTCTTCCAGTGTTCTCTGACGAATCTAGAACAAAATAGTGAAATTTCATGATTGACTAGTTTGTGCGTGATAACTAACGTCATGATAATCGTGACAGAAAGCAATATAATTAGTCTATAAAGGCAATCAAACATAAGTTTGTTGAAATTATGAAGTCACTTAAATTACTTTGGCAAACTATTCAAAATAATTTGATATGAAACTTACAGGTTGAGAAACGATCGACGTAAAGCAACTATAAAGCTTTGCTCGCCGCTTGCTACGATCTCAAACAAATAATTGCATCCACTACATGTACATAACTGTCACATTTGCTCAGTTTGAGAAACAGTTTGTGTGAAAGTATTTCGCCGTCCTTGTGAAAATAGACAAACATGCTCATAACGTATCAAGAAGTAATATTTCGAAGCAGCAAGAATATGAACCATTAGTAATGCTTCAAGTTAGCACAAGGCATAGCTATTAGCTAACTACTATATTTTCCGATCACCAGGCTACTCTAGACCGTGCGCTACCAAATCTTCTTCTCTTTCTTCTAGTCACTTGTTTATAAAGCATCGTTTGTAGATACCTGTAGATCAAATAATTTTCATAATATTTTATCATGAATGATGCCATAGAGTAGGTATATTAGGTAGAGTGGCAACTCAGCATTTATTAAATACCCATGTGTATACACTTTCGATTTTATTAAATGAACTCGAGGGGGACATAGCTGGTAATTGTTACCAAGTGTGGGATATGCAAATTTTTGCAGTTTTGAAGAAATTGGAATTGAGTGATCATGATTGTAATGCAGAAGAAATGATGGCATTTCACAGATTCTCCGTGTCATGACAGTCTTGGGGATTTAATGTTTGTTAAAGTAGCAATTCGATGGGTTCCTATTATTTTAATGCTCAACCTCAAGAGCATTTTCTTAAGCGTGATCATGTCACAGGCAACCTGCAACTGGCAGAGCAAAATCACACAATCAAAGACAATGATTTCAATTAACTTTGAAAGATGTAAATGGGTCCACATCACTATTCAGATTCCAGAAATGAAACATGAATTTAGTGAATCATAGAATCATACCAGTGAAAATTGAATTAAAGACTTGAAATTTCAATCAAGAAAGCACGAATGATATCGCGACTTTTTCATGAAGACTTCCATTATAATACGGATCATGAAATTCCTTTGATAATCAGCATAGTTTCCGCTTAGTTAGGATGCTTATTAGCAAATATTCATTCCTTTTGATATCCAACTTGTTTCATGCTACTTATATAGAGACATCATCTCGATAGTATTTAAATTGGCAAAATTTTGACTTTTTTAAAACTGCTCAAATGAATTTTTGAACCACGGGAACGTAATCTCCGAAAAACCGGAGTCGGAGTCCCGGAGTCCTATCATTTTTGCTGGAGTCGTAGTCTTATCAAATGAGTCCTTCCACTTGCAGACGTGATGCTTTCTTAAGGGGATGGCTTTCTCCGCGACGCTGCACATGACCAAACCATGACAGCCTTCTTGCTCTTTCCACTTCTTGAATAGGGGCTATCTCCACATTAGATCTTATTTCTTCATTGGTCTTCCGGTCCAAGCGTGTGAGCCCTGCATCCACCGCCACGTGCAGCTTCTGCTCATCTGTCTTGAGAGGGGCCCAGCACTCAGAACCATAAAGGATTGCTGGCCTGATCATAGAGGAGTATACTGTAATCTTTATCTTCAGTGGCATCCTTCTGTCACATAGCACTGGAGTCAGTCTCTTCCATGTGTTCCAGCCGCAACGTACTCGATGTGCAACATCACCTGCACTGGTCACCTCAGTATTGACCATTAGTGATGAAAATTTTCCGGAAAATTATGGAAAAAATTGAAAAATTTTGGAAAATATTGGAAAATTATGGAAAATTTTTAAAGTTTTGATTTTTTATAGCCCCTATAATTTGAGCGCTTCCACTGCCGAGGCAGCTGCGTACCAATAAATGGGGTCTAAAACTCTTGATTTCATCATTATTTCGATTAAAGCTATTGTAGCAATACGATTTCCGTCCGCGGATTTTTGAACATTCCTTTGCCACCAGTGGCTTTGTACTAAATTGTTAATATTTTTAATTATCACCTTTTAGGATAACGTGAATCTTGCTTTACAATAGGGGTATAATTTCATGCAATGTGAAAGATCTGGAGCAAAAATAATGTACTTCATTTTAGAGTTTGCTAATTGTTAGCTTGAAAGTTAAGCTTTATTATGCAGCGTTGATCATTCTGATGCAAATTCTCCATGTGTTGATGAACATGTGATGAAGTATAAGCACACAGTCCACGCAGCATTCATGAGCGACCATATTGGAAGACAGGAAGACTGTAAACTCGTGAGATATTTGGAAACTAAAGATATCTTTGATGAGTAAAGCTTCAAACTTCTGGCGCATTATCCGATATCTTCATTGAGGACCCACATCCTCCACTTCTAGTTCAGATGGCTCAGATAGTTCCAAATCGATTTCAGATCTGCGCAAATGAATTTCCTATATGATCCAGATGAATTGGAGATCTCCAGTTGAATTTAAGATCTTTTCAAAGTTGAGCTTGTGACAGCTACCTGAAGTTCAGCTAGAGAAATCTGAAATCCATCGAATGTCTGAAATTCATTTGGAAAGATCTGAAATAGACATGGTAAAGGTGCAGCTGGTACCAAAAGTTAACATACAGGGATGATAGAGACGTTTTCGGACTTTGAATATTACATAGTCTTTTCAAACGACTATGATAAGTCTCCAAAACAAAGGAAAAAACATCAATCACAGAAAAAGTAAATTTCAAAATTTTCCAATGGAAAATTTTCCAGAAAATTTTGAAAAAATTGGAAAATTTTCTGGGAAATTTTCCATTTGCATCACTATTGACCATAGACCCCAGATATTTAAAGCAGTCCACACTCTTCACCGGCTGACTCTGAAACTACATAGTTTCAGAGTTCTATATAGTTCTATATATATTCTACATAGTTCTACATAGTTTCTTGGGTCGGACGACAGATATTCGGTCTTGGAACGGTTTACCCTCAAGCCCTGCTCTCAAATGCTCTCCTCCATGCTTCCAACCTTCGCTCTACATCTTGATGACTGCTTCCAAATATTACGAGATCGTCGGCTACCCTCACGAAAATCGAATAATTTTTCTGGCATTTAGTTATTCAGGCTTTCGTAGCCTCGCCACGTTGCCCAAGAGCATTCCCACACCAAGCTCACAACACTATTTCAGTATTAGCAATAATAAATTATTATTTTTTATCATGATAAGATATGGAACTGTAATTATAGATATGTCTATTTTCAACATCTTCAATAATAATGGTAATTGTATAATCTTATTGTATATGCATCATTTCGAAAGTGCTGCTGCAGATCCCTATGATATATTCTATATTTTTGCTTCTTATCCTTTATAGACTAAACTTGGAGATTCTTATCGATATGAATAAGCTTTCTTATGACTCTTTCCTTCCGCGACTAGCATACACACCTTACTACTTATAAACTCATTTTCACAAAAACCTCATGAATACTCATGATTTTCCCATGAACGCATCATGAGATATCATCCTCATGAATGTTCGCATTATGACTCATTATGTTCTTATCAAAGCATCATGAGAACATCATGAGCTAAATATTTTCATTTGAGAATATCATGAGACTCATTATAATCTCATGAAAAATTTTCGTGAGGGAGCAAACTGAAATTGTACCTTTTAATTAATTGAAATTAACTGATATTAAAATATTGACAAATAACTAAATTTTCAGAGGTGTTAGCAATAATTTGAAGCAGAATTCTTGTCCATTCAAAGAATCATAAAATCTTTGCATTTTGAAAAATGTGTCGAAAAGTTCACACTGTTAGCCAATTTTCATCAAAAATTTCTATCGTGTCTATCCCGCTCAATTGTTTTTGAGAGGACTTCTCGCCAAAACTAATAACACTTAGGAAAGTGACATTATATGCTAATTTAATCTATGAGAAAAAATGAATTGCAACTCCAACGCAATTTAAAATATGGTGATTTGAGGCATTTTGTTAACCCTCCAGGCGGTGGGGGGGGGCATATTTATGCCCCCCCTTTGTATTTTTCGATCTAATTCATGAAATATGAAACGTATGATTCTGAAATTTTCAGTAGCTTATTTTTTGCGTATTTTTGACAATTTCCTGTAAAATTATTAAAATTGGATCACAGGAACGACCTTTACATGACCTTTATTGAAAAGTACTTTCGAAATTTTATCAAATCAGTGAAATTCTTCAGAAATTTTGTCTATGAATGAATTGCTATTGCTTGGAATCACTCATTACGTATAGAATAACTTATTTGACTGTAAATAACTTTATGCTTATCACGGTTTACCAATTCAAATTTGAAAATAAGCTGCATATACTACTTACAATGATATTGTAAGTACTTTATAGAGTAATATTAGTTTTTACATCTTTTTTATTACTGTTATGTATTGAAAATATATTCACATGTATATGTTATGTATTTTTCTACATGTAGGCATGTACATGTACTATTTGAACATAAATATATGGAATACTGTTTTCAAAATTTCAGATTTCCCTTTTCAACTTACATAATCAGTTGACCGAATAGTCTACAGAATCCTTGTCTGCCTTGGCAGTAGAGGCAATAAGTCTGCGTATCACGTTCAATCGCCTTCCCACTGCATCCTTTCATCACTTACAAACACGCCGAAGGCGCTATTGCTTGACTAATTTGACTGCATTGGAATCGGTAACAGATATCTTCATAATCAGCTCTAACCAAATTTGATCAACTTGAGTTGTATTCAACAATGAAAAACATTTGTTTGAATCAAATATGCTTCTATGACATTAGCAAAAAGCTCTTTTGATAAGAGTGATAAATGTTTCAATATTTTTAGAGTCCTCTCTGTTGATAATCTCAAAAAAAAACTATATATATAATTTTATTTGATAATAACTAAACAAATAAATTTTCAAAATTTAAAATGCTATTTTTGCATATATTCAAATTTTAAAGCAATGCGAACACCACCATTGTATTCAAAGAACTTGAAACATGTTTGAGTCAATTTTTGCGATAATCTGATGATAAAATTTCGCTAAAAACATAAAAAATACATTTTTCTGAAAAAAAACGCATTTTCAAATTTTGAAATGCTATTTATAGCATGAAGACAGTCAAATTAAGTAATGCAAATGGCACCACTGAATTCATCATGTCCGAAATGTGTAAAGGCCAGCATTTCATAAAATTCGCACACTTAGTTTAGGATATCCTGGGGGGGGGCATAAATATGCCCCCCCCACCGCCTGGAAGGTGGCTGAAGGGCCCACCGCCTGGAGGGTTAATATACATCGCTCTTACATTGCATGGTACTCATTGCTGCGCTACGTAAGCTATTGAGTAAGTAAGTTGTTGACTTATTATACTGCTAAGTTATTATTACTAAGTAAGCTATTGACATTTAAGAGTCAAACTTAGATATTGAATTCGACTATTTTACACGGAATTCTAAAAGATTTTGTAAACAATCAATAAGTTTACAACTGTGAACAATATGCATTACGTAAATTTCAAATTAAGTAACCAATCAATCCGACATGATAATCCATTTATAATTCATAAAATAACAAATTCAATTATACAGCAGAGTTGTCGCTTCATCTGACTGAATTTAGTCATTTCAGTAAATTGACTATTTATGGCGTTGGATAGGAGGAAGTGAAAAGATCTGAATTCTATTCCATGCGACTACGGGAGGGTCATTCACCTTTCATGCTCAATATAATGTAAAATGTAATGCAACTACCGCTTAAAGATATGTAGTAAATCAATTATTGTTAATTTGCAAGCAATGTAATCAGTCAATATAACCTAGATATGAGAATAGTTAAATAATTGCCTCTCGCTTCTCAAGAATAAGACGAGTTTTGATGTCCGATATTTCGTAGTTCGTATATATATATGCAAATTTATACAAAATTTACTGTTTACGAACTTTCTTGTACTTTGTGTCTCAAGAAATACATCGGTCAAACAGCGCAAACTATTCGCTCCAGAATTAGAGAGCATGCAATTTCGTCTGCTTCCACCTTTTGCCAACACATGGCTGAAGATCATAAAACATCACCCAAAGACAATGTAAGTTGGAAGGTTCTGAGTTTAGAGAGAAACATTAGCAACAGACTCGCTTTGTAGGCCCTACATATTCGTAGAGTTTTGTCTTCTCTTGTCAATGGTTGCAATGGGGAGACCCTACTGCCATTCTTATAAGTAGTAATTTTTTTGCCTTTCTTTTACTTAAGATTTGCAATTTGTCCTGCTTACTTAATTACTGTATATCTATGATTTGTGTATTGAATGTCTGGACATGTCATTAATCGAATAGTGATCATCCTGTTCTCTCATGCAATCTGCATCAACAGTTCATTGCTATTTGGTCCTTTGACAAAGAAATACGAAATATCGGACATCAAAACTCGTCTTATTCTTGAGAAGCGAGAGGCAATTGTTTAACTATACAGCTTTACAAGAATAGCCAAACCAGAACTAATAGATTTGAGAAGTTGCAGTAAAATCTAAGACCATGGCTTACAGATGATGTGGTAGGGATTCATCTTTGCTGTGAAATGAAGACTAAAGAATTTAAACAGCAACGAATGAAATTCAAGGTGATTTGGCTGCCGCGTATAGGTTTGATAGCAAATTACCTACCAGACCGTCGGATTTCACCCAGGCGGCCGATACCAGATGAACACGGTCTGGCAGCCAAAAAAGCCAAACCCAGTGGCGTCGCGTGCTCCCAGACCACAGGCCTTCTCTCGGCATTGGAATACTATTTCTATACCAGACTTTTTTTATGTTATAACATTAATTTTCATAAAAGATGAATTTTTAATAACAATTTCCCGAACATTTTTAATGCCAAGTGAATGTGCACATGAGAAGCGATTGCTCATGTCTCTTAACCACCTTACTCAAGGAACTGAGATTACTGTAGATATCCCCTCTGTCCATACCACAGTCATTTTCTCGAGAAAAAAGGAGGAAGGGAAACAGTCTCCTGCGTTTCTCACGGCTGGTCAGCCACTCATGTGTTTGAACTTTGATGCATTTAAATGTCTTGTGTATATCATTTCTTTCTCTGAGTACTTTCAATTTTTAAATCAGGTGTTGGCCTACCTTGCTTGACGACTGTCACCTTTTCAGTATATTCCCTTCGGACGAAAGGCGTGATTATGAGCTCATCTACACTACTAAACATAGCGTCACATCAATCACGTAAAAACAAATTATGGAATTCTGCCGAATCTGGCTGTTCGAGTCAGATGCATTACTCTGCACTCATTGGCGAACGCTCATCATCTGATCACAGTCTTATCTGAACGTCAGTCAGCTGCTATTGCTGACGTAGTGGCCTCTCCGACGAGAAACGAAGGACAGGAACAATTGGGTTGCGCTTCCCTTTCTATATTTAGGTACCGAGCCTCGATCAAGAATAACGGAGAATTTCATTGTAAAAATTGGAGAAGGCAAAGCATTATGTCTATCGGGAAAGCCGATATTGGTGCGGGCGCGTGCGCTTGCTGCCTCACACGCACACAACTCTCTTTCGCTCCGTCTGAACACACGACTAGCATGTGTGTCTGATCGTTAGAAGAAAACAGCTGTGGTTCGTGCACGCGCAGCAAAACTGTTCACTCTAAGGTTGAGCGTCTGATTTTGAGACGGACAGCTACTACGAGAAGCTATCGAATTTAAATGAAATATAATGAATGATGACACTTTTCATTTTTATAAATGCTGGTAAATTATTATTTAGGATGCGCCGAAGGCCTCGCAGGTACGGAGAAGACGCCACTGATACTTAACCATTGCAAATATCAATCGTTCTATTTCCATGTCCTGAAATAAACGTCTGCATACAACGAATACACATTGCATACAATAACAGTGCGATAAGAAACTTTAACAATCATGTAGCGATGAATTCTTCGATGATATTTATTGCGGGTCGGGCAATAATTAATCTTTTCAATGCCCGAGCAATTTAAAGTCTGATGAATTGCTTGTGTAATCTGCCATGCATTCGACACAAGTTTTGAAATTATAGTTGCTGAAAAACATAAAGCAATTTGCCTGCGATGACTACATTGGAAATAATGATAATATTCTAGTTGAATAATCACCTTCAATTCATTCTGTGACGCGAGCATGCTTGTCAAACCAGTGTCTACAGAAAAGTACGCATTTATTCTTCGTTTAGTGATCGAATTTCGCTTTCATCAATTTCTAGATGATGTTTTCTACATGTACTATGCGCCACAAAGCAGCCAAATGACGACATAGCGCCATTTTCCGCGAGGCATAATCATTTTCTTAGAGATTTTCCGCTACTGCTCAGTTGCAGCTGGCAAGAATGTCAGTTTCCCACCAGTCATTCATACCTAGCGTTTGCTTCACGGTTGCTGGCTAGTTCTCGGCTACAGATGGTTGGTTTTGGCCAGGATTCTGACAATTTGACGCTACTCACCCGCCACATGTAAAATGCACTATTGTGATTTATGCTGCATTTTAATAAGCAGTTTGCCATGTAAAGTGCTGATATTTGTTATGGAAATATCTTTAAAAGAAAATTATCTCGTTCGCTACTTCACCACCACCCACCCACCCGCAAATCGCTAGTGATTCGCTACGAGACGGTATGCTGGAAAGCCGTTTGCGCTGATAAAAGTTTGATGCATTCAACCACCACAGAGATAGATTCATCTCTGCTTATCTACAGATTTTTTCATAAAAAATGGATCACCCTTAAACATCGCCTTAACTTCAACTTTGTCTAACTCCGCCAAACTTGAACGAACTTCTCTGAAATTTGGAAGATATGTCAGTTGTGCTTACTAATATCATTGTTGGAAATTTCAAGCATGAATATTGAGTTGTTTCCCTGTTATAGATAAAAAAGTAGTAGATAATTTGATCTTCATTTAGCAATGTTACACAAAATCATACCTGCTCTTATAAAATTACATTTGTTTCCTTTGTTATGTGATATGTTGTTCTACAAGCCAAAAGCTATCAAGCAAAACAAAAATAAAGAAAATCGGTCAATCAGAGCCAGTATAGCAACATTATTCATCAACAATAATGTAACTGCTACATGTGATTAACTGGACTTCATGTTCCATAGCTTCCTGACTTCGTTGCGGTGGTGTTGGCAGCACTCCTGATTGCTTTCAGCTAGAAATCTATCTCTTACCGGTTAAAAACAATACAAAGCACAAATGAACAATAACGATATCGCATTCACAAAAGGCAAAGTGTCAGAACTAGGGTTTTCTTTGCGAGCTACAAGCAAGCGACTAAATGTCCCTTACACAAATGTGCATCGATGGCATAATGATGATTTTCGACTCTGTCGTAAAGAAGGCTCTGGCCGTCCACGCAAAACATCCAAACGTAGAGACCGCCTAATTTTGAGATTTGTTAAAGTTGATCCAAGTCTCTCGTTAACTGAGATGGCTGCACTATACTCGTCTATTTCTAAGTCCACTATTCGTAGAAGACTTCACATACAGCAAGGAACCATGAATTCTGAAAGCTATGTGAATGTTTTACGAATGAACATTGGCCAAATGACAGATCAACTTGGTGATCCATCGACTTGGTTATTTATGGATGATAATGCTACGTGTCACAGGAGTAGTAGAATCAACTTATGCAAGTCTCAATTAGGGCTTAGGACATTATCTTGGCCAGCTCGTTCTCCTGATCTGAATCCCATAGAAAATGTATGGAGTATTCTAAATCGTAACGTTCATCGTTCACTGCTACCTACAGATGGCGTATCACAACTTACGTCAGTTAAAAAGAGAGTGGAGAAAGTTAGATCAGTCAAAAATCAACGATATCATCGAATCAATGCCTAGACGAATTGGTAATGTCATTGACAATAAGGGTAGGGCCACAAAATATAAGCTTCTTAAGAACCGTTACTGTATCATAGCTTATCAGATTATATAAGGACATTTAAATATATTAGGGTTATGAAATAACATGAAAAATGCTTTCTGTATCATACTTATGTTTTATTTAGTCAAATTTTAGGATGATCCACTTTTTATGAAACGGACTGTATAACAATAACATGGCTTTTCATGTCGTTTTCATTATCTGTAGCTACCTACACTTCGGCCAAGCTACCGGTTACGAAGAATGTCGTATTTCTGCATACTGTTGGAGAATTGTGACCTAAAAGTCGAATCATAGTCATAAAAATGACAAAACTCATTTTGAGCTTTAAGTGAATGTCGGATCATTACGTTATTGAGTGTTTGTTTAGTGTGAGCGAATTTATATAGGACATTGAGAATGAGGAAGTTATTCATGTAAAAGTATATTGATCAGCTTAAGCTCTCGCTGTCTCTTTCCAAGCTGGTACGGCAGAAACTGAGATTTTCGATACTTTCATGCGATCAAATCATAGCGTAAAAAACAAATCATCGCGAGCGGCCGCAGTAGTGTGACGTCATCGTACATGTAGCCAAACTCTTTGACACAGATATCAACAATGAAGAAAGATAATGCGCATGCATGAATAGCGAAGACTTGGAACAATAAAATTAGAATTAAAAGTATACAGAAAAGGAAAATAATACTGCAAATAAAGTACCAGAAGTGCTATACCTCAAACTAACAGGCAATCAAATAAATACTCTTTGTGAATGCATAATACTGGAGAAGTGAGTCGAATCTGCACGGCCTCTGCTATGCGGAGCTCAAAAGAGGCTGGCAACGTTGCTTGCCAGCAATTACAAGCCAAAAATTTCTTCAGAATTGTCAGATCTTGTCGCTCCTATTTTGAGCTCCGCATAGCAGAGGCCGTGCAGATTCGACTCACTTCTCCAGTATTATGCATTCACAAAGAGTATTTATTTGATTGCCTGTTAGTTTGAGGTATAGCACTTCTGGTACTTTATTTGCAGCATTATTTTCCTTTTCTGTATACTTTTAATTCTAATTTTATTGTTCCAGGTCTCCGCTATTCATGCATGCGCATTATCTTTCGTCATTATTGATATCTGTGTCAAAGAGTTTGGCTACATGTACGATGACGCCACACTACTGCGGCCGCTCGCGATGATTTTTTTTGCGCTATGATTTGATCGCATGAAAGTATCGAAATTGTCAGTTTCTGCCATACCAGCTTGTAAAGAGACAGCGAGTGTTATTGAGTGTATCAAACTCGGAAGCATATGGATCTACATAAACAAATGATCTTTGACCCTCCATAACTTGCAAGACGGGGATCACAATTTGCCGCTTTACTGAAGTTGGGTGACGATCTACGAATTATAAATAATAAGAAGGTCGTGCGCGAATTTAGGAAGAAAATGCCAGTAACCACAGAATTTAATATTTTGTTTATCTGCTTCGGTTTGCTAGAAGTGTGATTAATTCGAAATCGCCGACACATCGAGGAACCTATTAAGTGGACAAAAAGGGATTCCTAATACCTTACAGAGATAGGAAAAAAAGTCGTGCGTCGCCTGCGGATTGCCCAGAATTCTATCAAAGTGCTTCGATTGCCAAAATTCCTTCAGATTCTAAGAATTCAGATCATTGCGCACAAATTTTCTCCATAATGTTGGCTCCTCCGATCATTATTAAAAAAAGTAGCAGGCGTACGAAAATTAGTTCACTTGATGATTTCACCATCGTGTTCTCAGCCAGTCCTTACTGCATAGTGCATACATTGAATCGAAGCCAAGACAGGGATGTGTGTTTTGGTGTGTGCGAAGTGATATCACAGCACGCACGTATCTCTCAATGGCTCTAATGTCCTCTGCTGACAGCTTATTGTTTGCCATTTCCAATAGCAAGCGATACACGAATGATGCATTCGAGAAGGAGCAACTTGTCTAATTCTCTGATGGTTCATTTCGATATTAAGGCTACATATAGGCTTGGCAACTAAGTTTTGACCGATGGAAAACTGCCTATTTCTCTTTATTACTTCATCGTATACATTAGATACTTTACGAACTCAATGCCAGTATCACAGCGAGCATTACAATATTACCTGTTTTAGCATGATGCGATATTTTCTTCCATTTTGAAATGGGTTAATTATTGAAATCACAAAGTCTTGTCAGATATCTAATAAATGTATCATTTCAAACTGAAGGCACATAGAATCTCGCGGCATTCTTCATGTTGCTGTGCTGCCCGTCGGTCAACATGTGACATCCACTGTTCATTGTGAGGAACTTGACAGGATGACGGCTACTGTGTGCGAGAAAAGACGTCGTGCTGACCTAAGTGGCTTCTGTTTTTTACAAGACAATGCTAGACTTCACACTTCAGCTGAAACGAGGAGAGATTTAGCCGATCTCAGACTTAGTGTGTTGGATCATCCTCCCTATTCGCCGGACTTGTCTCCATCGGACTATTATCTGTTTTCTCCGATGAAGAGTTCATTAAAAGGCATGAATTTTAGGAATGCCGATGAAGTGATGAGGGAAGTGAACCGTTGGTTCGATTCGAAAGACAGATCGTTTTTCGCAAAAACCTTCAATTTACTGCCAAGTAGATGGCAAAGGTGCATCGATGCCGATGGAAATTATTTCCAACACCTGGCACAAAATGATGAGTGAATTACAACGGCTTGCTGTTTTGGACTTTTTTGCTTTCTCTCTGCTAGGAACGTGGGTCTTAATAGAATTGATAAATTAACTAATTAATATATTATTCAACTAAAAAAATTATAAAAATATCATTACTCATAATCATCAACAGATGTAAAAATCTCGATGCGAAGGGGAGGAATGGCCCATCAGATTGAAATGAGGATTATAGTGTATGCGTTGTAGTAGGTATTGCTTTGGTAAAACATGTAATTCATACGATTTGTTGATGATAAAATATAGTCATTTTTGCATCGGTCAAAACTTTGTTGCCAACCCTATATAACCCTTCCTTTCTAGGAAACCGAAGCACGCGCAGATGAATCTAATTCTGTGCCAGTAGCTGTCGGACTGTGTATGTAGCTGTCTACGGCAAATTAGTAAAAGTCTTTACATGTATTTGATAAGGAGTCGGGATCCGAAACGTCCTAGAACAGCACCTGTAAATGCTTTTTTGATTTATTTTTACGACATTAAGTAGAGAGAGGATTTTATGTCTGGACATACACGACGAGAACAGAATCTTGCTCTTTTCTCCGTCATGATTTCAATGGAAATCACGTAATTTGAAATAGGTTTTAGTCAAGGTCGACCTCTTGATTTGCCAGCCCTGATTTGTTAAAACGATGAAATGGAAAGCCAAACGTTTCAAAATCTTCTTGAAAAGTTCTGTACGTTTCATTGAGCAATTCTGCAGGGAGTTTAGAATAGTAATCTTCCATAAGAAGAGAGCTTTTGATAGCACTGAAGTGAGCATTTGCGTTACGAGTAGGATACCTTACAAGGTGATCCACTCCAGCGCTCTTCAAAATGAAGTCACTGTCTTCGTCTATATGCTGGAGAGATCCAATGATGTCGTAGTTGATCGCACATGGATGGCACAGACGAGTCATTGATTTCCAATGCGAGCCAAGGTAGCCGTTACCGTCTACAAGATTAACATAAGTTATAAAGTCTTCAAAAGAAATGAATGCTTCTCCATCCTCTGCTTTTTGAAACTGATCTACATTCTTCCTCTTCGACCTCACTAGCCAATCCACAATAGACCTCCGTAGATACCTCAAGGCTGCTGAAGTAGGCCTAACTTTGTCTTGATAGCCGCTGATGAATCGCTCAAGTGGATCTCTAATGATCACGAATTTTAGATATGTATTTATAATATGCTGCCATTGTGATTTCGGCATGTCGGATAGCCGGTCGTAGTGATATAGATGAGAATGCTCCACTTCATCAGTCGACTTTGCTCGACCAGATAGCACCAGCAAGACACGCTTCCAATTCGAGCATCCTGCTTTTGGTATGTTGCAGTGTAAGAGCTTGTACTTGTGATCCAAAGTCAGAAACCAAAGATGTTTTACTTCCAGCTGATCAACATCGGTTATCATTGACTGGTTTGGTCTGGCACATTGTCGACGGACGTGATCTTTGACATCATACTGCCTTCGTAAAACAGATGAAATCAGCTCAGACGGCTCAAATGAGTTAGATTCGACTTCATCAGAAGAATTCAATTTTGAAATGGTATTCCATAGGGTTGACTGATTTTGAGTCCTATATGAATCTGAAACAAAGAAACATGCGTATTATAGTATTTATTGTGTCACAAGGCAAGTCGCTACACTGTAAACTGTCACCTCCTAAAATCGAAGAAATCTGCATCCTAAAGCGCGACACACTAGAATTTTAGGAGGTTGCGTGAAATAGAATGCTGACATACTAAAGAGACCAATAACACTAGTGCGCTAGTCTCCCAAAACGCTTTGTTTTAGGATTTTTTATTAGTTACGAATACTGTCTCGCTTCAGTGTGTGATTTTGGAGGTGCTGGTTTAGAGTGTAGTATCAGAGGCTGATGATAAATATAGTCTTGATAGGTGAAAAACAAATATTGCACATGATATGTACAACGCTTGTTGAACACTTTGGTGAGAATTTACGACAGGATTCAAATGAAAAATGACAACATCTTCGGGTAGCTCATCCTAGCAGTCAACACGTCCGAACTTTTCGCATTTCAGTTATGTTAGTGGAATTTATTGAAGTGCAAGCATTCATTGAAGCGCAGATATGGGTGATCGCACAGAAGCAGTGTTAGACAGTGAGTTGTTTGTGTCCACAGAGATGAATTGTTTTGTCAGCGTGTTTCGGTCTAAAGATGAACTAGTCTCCATGACCAAGAAGATCAATTTTCCATTGAGCGTACATTGAAAATCACATGCGAAAGATCCTTGCCAACATTTTTTTGGTACATTTCTGTATGTAGGTATGCTTTTCGCATGTTATTTCAAATGTGGTATGCTTTACATACTAAAGCCATACCATCATAATGATAAAAGAAAGCATCAATTATGTCTGAAGAACGCTGATTTAAGGACTTTTGTCAATAAAGATCATATAAATGTCACTACTGTTTTGTAAGTAGCGAGATAATGACATTCAAGCGTCATACTTTCAATACTGAATTCGATTTTGATACACGTAATTCTAAGGCATTTCATGAATAATCAAGTATTCAGCCATCAACGATTACGATTATGCATTATGTAATTTTGAAATTAAGCATATTATCAATCCGAAATAAAAACACATTATAATTCATGAACGCAAAAATATATAAGTCAACATGATTGCTCGAAAAATATAGTTCAAATGAAATGATGCTAATCAACTTGGTTCATAATCTAGAGCTGACTAAGCGTCTTGTTAATGTTACTAGGCAAGTAGCAACGACGACATATTCGGGGAGCATAAAATTCACAATAGATCTAATCTAGTTAAATATCACACTCTAAAAAAGAAATATTCACGACTGGTAGTACTGAAAAAAGTTATTTGACAGTAGCATTTAATACATGTATTTTTTGCTATGTGACTTAGGGCTCTACACACCAGAGACATACGAATCAGGATGAAGTTGCATCCGGTCTCGTAGATAAAGCATACCAACAACTCGCATTTTAGTGTAAAACAGCCACACCAATCACATGCGAAAGTAAGTGAGCTGTCGTATGAAAAACATACCAGATCTCTATAATAGGAACGATCTAAATCATGTTATATGCAACAATTCATTTCAAAAGCTGAAGTACATGATAACAATTAAATAAGGTACACATAGTAACTAGACTCAAATTAATTTACATTTGAAAAAAGCACCATCATGGTTAACTTGCTTATTCAAAGTGGGGTTGAGTTTTTTTATGTACATGGCTTCCAAAATATTTAGGTCATAAGTGTTGGGAGCTTGAGATAGAATTTTGAAATTGTCAACTTTACAGCTGCAACTGCAATTTAACCTATGGTCAGAAATGGCGGACATTTTTTCCCGATGTTCTTTTATTCTTAAGTTTAAGTGTCTTGTAGTTCTACCTATGTAGGTAGTGCGAGGGTCCACCTCACAAGCGAATTGGTAAATGACATTAGACCTAAGAACTTTGGGAGTATGATCTTTGTTGGAGAAACCACTTTTTAGTTTATTGCATGTGAAAACCCAACGGATAGGAGATTCTTTATCTATTCTACGGAATAGTGATTGTAGTTTCTTTTTAAAATAAACCGATTGAATGCCAAAAAATGGAATTTTGACAGTATGGAGGTATTTGGATTCATCTTTTTCTTTTGGAGCACAGAATCTTTTGTCCAGATACTGTTTGACCACTTTTTGTATAAAGTACAACGGATATCCGTTGTTTTGAAAAATTTTGGTCAATTTCTCTATTTCATCATGGAAAGTTTGCCATGACGAGCAGACGATGTAGGCTCTGTTGATCAGAGTGCTTAAAACAGAAATTTTTCATTGCATGGGGCATATGGCTCTGAAATTCAAGGTTAGACCGGTGTACGTGGGTTTTCTGTACACCTTAGTAGTTAGCGTGTTGGATGAAACGTCCAGGTCAATATCTAGAAAAGGTAGCACTTTACCTCCTACCTCTGTGGTGAATTTCATATTACTATGCCATTTGTTAATATAGTTGAAGAAGGATAAGTGGTCATCATCTTCAAAGATAGCTAAGATGTCATCTACATATCTGACATATAATTTTAGGTTTAGTTTATCATTTTTTAGGAAAGTCTGTTCTAAGTGTCCCATAAATAAGTTACTGAGGGTTGGGGCTAGGGGGCTACCCATGTTCAAACCATCACTTTGACGGTAGAGAATGTTGTTGAATGAGAAAATGCCACCAGTGGCGAATTGAAGTAATTTTTTGAAGGTGTCCTTACTATACGGTGGTTTTGTGTTATTGGAGCTATACACCTTATCACACGCTAGATCAATGACTTCTTTGAGAGGGACGTTAGTGAAAAGTCTAACAACATCGAAGCTGATGAGTTTCGAATCCGATGAGAATTTGTAGCTAGCGAGTTTGTCTAGCAGATCAGCGTTATTTTGTACTGAGTACTCCGTAGGAATTATAGGAGTAATGTACTGGTTTAGGTACTTGGCAAGGTTATATTCGGCCGTGCCATAACTGGCGACAATAGGTCTAAGAGGTACATTATTTTTATGTACCTTGGCAGAACCGTAAAGTTTGCCACTACAGGACCCACTAGGAGTAATTTTAGTGAACACTTGGGAGTCCACGAACGGTTTCACATATTTGTTCAAAAAGTATTTTAGTTTATTCTGTTGTTTTATAACAGGGTGATCGAGCATCAATTCATTTTGGTTGTGTGGGATAGCAGTAAATTTGGTAGTATCTTCAATGATAGCATTGAGCTTGTTTACATATTCATCAGCATCTAGAATAGCTATACCATTACCTTTGTCCAATGGGACAACTTTGATGTCTTTATTTAGTTTAAGGGACTTCACTACATCTTGGTTATGTTTGGCTTGTGGCGTCTTGGTAACGTTAAACATACGCTTATTGTAATTTTGTAACGCAAGTTTCACCTCATTGCAATCTCTCTTAGAGATTTATTTTTTCAGGCGCTCCACCACTTTTTCCAACGCGCAAGTCAGATGTTCGCTTCCATTGCCGTTAGGACTGCTAGGGTGCTTGAGTCCTGTCTTAAAAATCTCATTTTGGTCATGCGTGAGGGTCACCTTGCTCAAGTTGTGTACCGTACCGTTGGGGGTACTTAACTTGTTTTCTACATATAACTTGAGAAACTTTTTTTGATGGGTTTCTGAAATGGATTTTAAAAGGTTTTGATTTTCTCTGGTAAACAACTTTATGAAAATCATTTGGTCCAAGTAATTCAACTTAGAGAAAATAGTTTCTCGAATCTTAGCCAACTTACTACGGAGGTGCTTGACCTTAGATTTGTGTTGTGAAATTAGCCTCGAAACCTTACGTAATTGGCGATCATGAATAATGTCACGGTTCAATAGGTTATTCTTGTCTTTGAGGCTTAAAAATTTGGGAATCAAGCCATATTTTGAGCATTTGGACAGGAATGTGATATCACATTGTAGTTTTATAATTTTGTGGTTGAACTTTTCGAATTTACGACTATCATTGAGTTCGATGTTGTATTTGGTCTTTAACTTATGAAAGAAGGTTACAATATTTGTAATCCTGAGTAACCAAATAACAGCTGCTAACATATTGATAAAGTTAAAAACAGATCTTGTGAATTCAACTCGTGCACTTGTACGTTACCAGCTGACGAAGATACTGGTTTGATCGTAATGGGATTAAAACAAAAGCATACATGTATTACAGCAAAACTTCTTGTTGCAATCTTTCGAGTGTATTGTCTACGCGTTTCGGCCCATTCCTTCTGGCCGTCATCAGGACAAGGTTAATACATTAAGGCATCACCTGGAGAGTAAGAACATTAAGCTAAAGGAGGTGAAAACAATGATAGGAACGATCTAAATCATGTTATATGCAACAATTCATTTCAAAAGCTGAAGTACATGATAACAATTAAATAAGGTACACATAGTAACTAGACTCAAATTAATTTACATTTGAAAAAAGCACCATCATGGTTAACTTGCTTATTCAAAGTGGGGTTGAGTTTTTTTATGTACATGGCTTCCAAAATATTTAGGTCATAAGTGTTGGGAGCTTGAGATAGAATTTTGAAATTGTCAACTTTACAGCTGCAACTGCAATTTAACCTATGGTCAGAAATGGCGGACATTTTTTCCCGATGTTCTTTTATTCTTAAGTTTAAGTGTCTTGTAGTTCTACCTATGTAGGTAGTGCGAGGGTCAACCTCACAAGCGAATTGATAAATGACATTAGACCTAAGAACTTTGGGAGTATGATCTTTGTTGGAGAAACCACTTTTTAGTTTATTGCATGTGAAAACCCAACGGATAGGAGATTCTTTATCTATTCTACGGAATAGTGATTGTAGTTTCTTTTTAAAATAAACCGATTGAATGCCAAAAATGGAATTTTGACAGTATGGAGGTATTTGGATTCATCTTTTTCTTTTGGAGCACAGAATCTTTTGTCCAGATACTGTTTGACCACTTTTTGTATAAAGTACAACGGATATCCGTTGTTTTGAAAAATTTTGGTCAATTTCTCTATTTCATCATGGAAAGTTTGCCATGACGAGCAGACGATGTAGGCTCTGTTGATCAGAGTGCTTAAAACAGAAATTTTCCATTGCATGGGGCATATGGCTCTGAAATTCAAGGTTAGACCGGTGTACGTGGGTTTTCTGTACACCTTAGTAGTTAGCGTGTTGGATGAAACGTCCAGGTCAATATCTAGAAAAGGTAGCACTTTACCTCCTACCTCTGTGGTGAATTTCATATTACTTTGGTTTGTAATATCTTGTAACCTTGTATCATGATGCAATTCCAATCTATCAAAATTCCATTTTTTGGCATTCAATCGGTTTATTTTAAAAAGAAACTACAATCACTATTCCGTAGAATAGATAAAGAATCTCCTATCCGTTGGGTTTTCACATGCAATAAACTAAAAAGTGGTTTCTCCAACAAAGATCATACTCCCAAAGTTCTTAGGTCTAATGTCATTTACCAATTCGCTTGTGAGGTGGACCCTCGCACTACCTACATAGGTAGAACTACAAGACACTTAAACTTAAGAATAAAAGAACATCGGGAAAAAATGTCCGCCATTTCTGACCATAGGTTAAATTGCAGTTGCAGCTGTAAAGTTGACAATTTCAAAATTCTATCTCAAGCTCCCAATACTTATGACCTAAATATTTTGGAAGCCATGTACATAAAAAAACTCAACCCCACTTTGAATAAGCAAGTTAACCATGATGGTGCTTTTTTCAAATGTAAATTAATTTGAGTCTAGTTACTATGTGTACCTTATTTAATTGTTATCATGTACTTCAGCTTTTGAAATGAATTGTTGCATATAACATGATTTAGATCGTTCCTATCATTGTTTTCACCTCCTTTAGCTTAAAGATCTCTATAAGTATACGAGAATCTCGTATCAGGTGTTAGTTTCTAATTGTATGTGATTTTGGTACATGTTTGTATGTAATTTTCGTATTCAGCTATTTACAGTGTGATGTAAATTCAAGTATGAATTCTTACGATGCGGAAGATTGATGATCTATCGATCTAGCTAAGATTGGGCCTGCTTCATAAAATAAATCAGTGTTATGTCAGTGTTTTTATCAGCGTGGAAAATTTCTTGCGTTTCATAAAAATAGATATAAAGCAGTGATTTAAAGCAGTCGAAATTAACAAATAAAAAACATCAGTAGAGCGCGAAATTTGAAAGTTGGGGTATTCACTGATAGAGATGATAAAATTTTTATCAACCTCTTGTGGTTGATTAATATGCGAATGATCATTGAGAAGTAATTGAAAATCGATTGGTTGTGCATCGGTAATATATCAAAAAAAACTGTAGCTTCTTCGATGCTGTATATTGTTATTTTCCAAATTTTAGACAGAGTGTCAGTCTTGTTTGTTTCCATTGAAATTGAAAATTGAAAACACTCCCTTGTAATGGCGATGTTTCCAATTTTTTAAGATAAATAAAATTACAAACCGCCCGACGTTTCGTCCGCCGCGGACTTATTCATGGACAAACTGGCATTGGTGAGCGATGGTTTAAATATCAAAAATGAATTCTCGTCAATTCGTGTTTCCTATTCATAGATGGACAATGGATCCTAATGTAATTCGCTTCAGCCACCCTAGTATGAATAGGATTGCTGAGGTGATCGATGATATCGACATCAAAGTCGTCTATAGAAAAAGAACGATCAGAATGACGTAGGACAATATGATCTGAGATGGCACTCGCACTGTCTAGATTATCAATGCTTCTACGATGTTCAGCAAAACGGATGCCGAAGGGTCGATTCGTAGAGCCAATGTAACACTCATTGCATAATCTGCATGTAAAACGATATACAACATAGCGCATGCTGCAATTATACTTATTAGGAAGCGCTTGACAAACTTTGCAGTCACATTTTTCATTATAACTAAAATTGAAATTGTTGCTAATTTTAGTACCAGGTTGATTTATCACTCTAATAGGTAAATCGTAATTCTTACTTAATTTATTAATTTTACGGGTAGCTGCG
Source organism: Prostheceraeus crozeri (assembly GCA_907163375.1). Classification (NCBI taxonomy): domain Eukaryota; kingdom Metazoa; phylum Platyhelminthes; order Polycladida; family Euryleptidae; genus Prostheceraeus; species Prostheceraeus crozeri. The sequence continues at coordinate 60,872 of CAJQUW010015341.1, read as the reverse complement.
TCGCTCACAAAATTTAATTTTAAATTGATTTTGTTAGAGCAGTTATGGTTACTAGTCGTAGGCTTATTAACGTTGGGGTACTTGAAAGGGTTGAACCCATTGACTTTTAGCTTTAGATCCATTTTAGTTTTACTATTTTCCAAATTGTTAGCGTCTGAACAACGATTTTCTAGATATTTGTAACTATTGCTAACGAAGTTCGATTTTATATGAGACGGTACCCAGCTATCTATATGCATAGAATTGCCGGAGTGACATTCTTTATTATACCAGGTGAAGTCAATGCGGTCATTAACAGTTATACTCAGATCTAAAAAATTGAGAACGTTGTCCTTTGGTACTTCGAGAGTAAACTGGATGGAATTATGAATCGAATTGAAAATATTTAAAATTTTACTAAAAATCTCACTATCGTTAGTAGGGAATGGTCCCAGGATAATGTCATCAATATAGCGCTTGTAAAGACAAGGAGCAATATTATGCGAACTAAGTATTTCCAACGCTCTCTGTTCTATAGGAAACATGAATATAAGTGAACCCATTGGACAGCCACTAATTTGCAAATAAGTTTTATCTTGGTATTGGATTTCATAATTATAGCTAGCAAACCTTAAGAAATCTTCAATATCGGTTATTTTGAAGCCATAGTTATCGATGACATTCCAGTTAGATCTCGCATAACTAACAACAGCATTAATGCCTTCCATTATGGGAATGCTGGTATATAGGTTTTTCACGTCTAGAGATATGAAAGTTACATTATTGTGAGGTGAAATTTTAAGAGAATTTAGGTTACCTATAAGATCATCGGCACCACTAATATTAGTAGGAACCAATTTCACAAGTTGGTTAATAATTTTACTTAGCAGCCAATCGATCTTATCCGTCGGAGTGCCTATAGAAGATGCGATCGGTCTCAGGGGATACCCTGTGGCTGTTAGGGGTTTATGGTCTTTCACTGTGCAATAGAACTTAGCCGGTTTACTACCGCAAGATATCAAACGGTTAATGTCAATATCTATATTTTTACATTTGGATCTTATTAGTGTATTCGCTTATTTTTCGATGGATTTACATCTAGACTTAGTTACAGGCTTATAGGTTACAGTATCGTTCAGTAAGAGAAAGACACGAGCAATAAATTTATCCTTCTCAGTAATAACGACACGGTTAGTTTTATCAGAGGAAACAGTTAGTAAGTTATTTTCTTTCAAGAATGATTTAGTTTTACTTACAGTTTTGTTGTAGTACTTATATTTAGGATTCTTTTTTACATAAGCACTTTCTTTCTTTAGAATTTTTTTGGCTTCATGTTGAAACAACATTAAGTTCTTTTCCTGTTCTTCGTCCATTCTGGACGGGAAACTAACAGTGTTTTTATGATAAGGAATGTGCAATTTTTTACTGCTGTTAGCATTGCTAGTTACCTCAGCATTATTGTCAGTATTGTTAAATTTAGAGTGCCATCTCAGATAATAAGTCAAGGAATCAACTGAGAGATCGTTGTCGTTACAAAACTTCGTACTTATGCGGTTAGGGATGCGAAAACAGTGATTTGTCGTCAAGTCCTATTAGCTTGCCTAATTATCGCATCACTAATGAAAGTAATGTCAATATTCCGAACGATATTTGCGATCTTTTGGAAAAGGGTCCCAAATTTCGCATCCCTAACCGCATAAGTACGAAGTTTTGTAACGACAACGATCTCTCAGTTGATTCCTTGACTTATTATCTGAGATGGCACTCTAAATTCAACAATACTGACAATAATGCTGAGGTAACTAGCAATGCTAACAGCAGTAAAAAATTGCACATTCCTTATCATAAAAACACTGTTAGTTTCCCGTCCAGAATGGACGAAGAACAGGAAAAGAACTTAATGTTGTTTCAACATGAAGCCAAAAAAATTCTAAAGAAAGAAAGTGCTTATGTAAAAAAGAATCCTAAATATAAGTACTACAACAAAACTGTAAGTAAAACTAAATCATTCTTGAAAGAAAATAACTTACTAACTGTTTCCTCTGATAAAACTAACCGTGTTAGTTTATTACTATATACTTATTTTATTACTGAGAAGGATAAATTTATTGCTCGTGTCTTTCTCTTACTGAACGATACTGTAACCTATAAGCCTGTAACTAAGTCTAGATGTAAATCCATCGAAAAATAAGCGAATACACTAATAAGATCCAAATGTAAAAATATAGATATTGACATTAACCGTTTGATATCTTGCGGTAGTAAACCGGCTAAGTTCTATTGCACAGTGAAAGACCATAAACCCCTAACAGCCACGGGGTATTCCCTGAGACCGATCGCATCTTCTATAGGCACTCCGACGGATAAGATCGATTGGCTGCTAAGTAAAATTATTAACCAACTTGTGAAATTGGTTCCTACTAATATTAGTGGTGCCGATGATCTTATAGGTAATCTAAATTCTCTTAAAATTGCACCTCACAATAATGTAACTTTCATATCTCTAGACGTGAAAAACCTATATACCAGCATTCCCATAATGGAAGGCATTAATGCTGTTGTTAGTTATGCGAGATCTAACTGGAATGTCATCGATAACTATGGCTTCAAAATAACCGATATTGAAGATTTCTTAAGGTTTGCTAGCTATAATTATGAAATCCAATACCAAGATAAAACTTATTTGCAAATTAGTGGCTGTCCAATGGGCTCACACTTTGCACCAGCGTTTGCGATTATATTCATGTTTACTATAGAACAGAGAGCGTTGGAAATACTTAGTTCGCATAATATTGCTCCTTGTCTTTACAAGTGCTATATTGATGACATTATCCTGGGACCATTCCCTACTAACGATAGTGAGATTTTTAGTAAAATTTTAAATATTTTCAATTCGATTCATAATTCCATCCAGTTTACTCTCGAAGTACCAAAGGACAACGTTCTCAATTTTTTAGATCTGAGTATAACTGTTAATGACCGCATTGACTTCACCTGGTATAATAAAGAATGTCACTCCGGCAATTCTATGCATATAGATAGCTGGGTACCGTCTCATATAAAATCGAACTTCGTTAGCAATAGTTACAAATATCTAGAAAATCGTTGTTCAGACGCTAACAATTTGGAAAATAGTAAAACTAAAATGGATCTAAAGCTAAAAGTCAATGGGTTCAACCCTTTCAAGTACCCCAACGTTAATAAGCCTACGACTAGTAACCATAACTGCTCTAACAAAATCAATTTAAAATTAAATTTTGTGAGCGACGCAGCTACCCGAAAAAATTAATAAATTAACTAAGAATTAAGATTTACCTATTAGAGTGATAAATCAACCTGGTACTAAAATTAGCAGCAATTTCAATTTTAGTTATAATGAAAAATGTGACTGCAAAGTTTGTCAAGCGCTTCCTAATAAGTATAATTGCAGCATGCGCTATGTTGTATATCGTTTTACATGCAGATTATGCAATGAGTGTTACATTGGCTCTACGAATCGACCCTTCGGCATCCGTTTTGCTGAACATCGTAGAAGCATTGATAATCTAGACAGTGCGAGTGCCATCTCAGATCATATTGTCCTACGTCATTCTGATCGTTCTTTTTCTATAGACGACTTTGATGTCGATATCATCGATCGCCTCAGTAACCCTATTCATACTAGGGTGGCTGAAGCGAATTACATTAGGATCCATTGTCCATCTATGAATAGGAAACACGAATTGACGAGAATTCATTTTTGATATTTAAACCATCGCTCACCAATGCCAGTTTGTCCATGAATAAGTCCGCGGCGGACGAAACGTCGGGCGGTTTGTAATTTTATTTATCTTAAAAAATTAGAAACATCGCCATTACAAGGGAGTGTTTTCAATTTTCAATTTCAATGGAAACAAAAAGGAATTTCCTCCCGTACAAATCTATCAACGAAGAGTGTCAGTCATCTTTCAGGGTAAGTGATACAATTAAGGTTGTCACTCTTCTCTTTGTTTAACTTTCAGTAAATTCCCTGTTATTCCTTTATTTTATGATTAAGGAGCTTTTTTAATTCATTATTTTTGCGTATTTATCTACTTATTTGTTATTCGATAATTTGCATCAAAATCCATGCAATACTTTGTCCTACAAGGCCTACACAATATAACCGATTTAGTTGAATTAATACAGACACACGGGTAGTCAGAGCTCGTGTTCCTCATTGCAGAAAATTTCGTACACATATACTAATGCTCGACGATGCCTCACTCACTTTCAAATATACAGCATTTTTTATTCATGCATGAATATTCATAATTGCCTTAATTACTCAATCACACTGATACTCGTACATATGCTCGCAAGTATCTCTATCAATCCGAAATTTTTAATAAACGCTATATGCATTATTGATTAATTTTGAATATTTAACCTGTCGTATACTTATTGTCACTGAGACAAAGTCAGCCAAAGACACGTATTTTTCACTTGTCAAGCCTGCCTTCAATCTGACTATTGAGGTTCGTGTGTTGTGTTTGATGAATATGCGAGCTGCTTCCGCAATGCGCACGCTTGATCTTATCAGCCAAAGATAGACAGATTTCTTCCTATCAATTTCTACTGCTTGCGACCGTAGCATAGAATGGCTGCGATAAAATAATGTCCGCTCTAGACTAACCTACACACTAATAAATCTGTCTCTGTGTTTGCGTGTAACAAATCTCTATCAATTGTTAGAGACATATTAAGGCCGGTTCATATTTATGCGCGTTGCGCGTTCGCGTGAGGACGTATGCCTCAAGCGAACAAGGAAATCCACTGTGAATCTGAGCGTCAGAGAGGAAGATTGCATTAGAAAGTCTCGCCATGGCGATTTTTCACATTATTGCAGCAACGCTATGTCTGCGCGGAAGATGTTGGCAGTCGACCAAAAGTTAACTTACTCCGCGCTGCGCGTAGCTAATCTGTAGTCTGTAGGTATCTAGTCGGAGCGACCATGTCAACGTTAGGACCATAGAGTAGGGATATGTAGGTAGAGTGTCGACTGAAAAAAGTATCTGTATACAGTGAAAATTTTTATATGAAAAGATTCATTTTTTTGCGGAGATTACGTTCCCGTGGTCCAAGAAATTATTTGAGCACTTTTGAAAAAAGTCAAAATTTGCCAATTTAAATACTACCGAGATGACGCCCCTATACAAGTAGCATGGAACAAGTTGGATATCAAAAGGAGTGAATATTTGCTAGTAAGCATCCTAACTAAGCGGAAATCAAGCTGATTATCAAGGGAATTTCATGATCCGTATCATAATGGAAGTCTTCATGAAAAAGTCGCGATATTATTCGTGCTTACTTGATTGAAATTTCAAGTCTTTAATTCAATTTTCACTGGTATGATTCTATGATTCGATCACTAAATTCATGTTTCATTTCTAGAATCTGAATAGTGATGGGGACCCATTACATCTTTCAAAGTTAACTGGTAACTCCGCATTTATTAAGTACCCAATGTGTATACACTTTCGATTTTATTAAATGAACTCGAGGGGGACATGGCTGTTAGAAATGCAAAATTTTGCAGTTCTGAAGAAATTGTCACGGAATTGAGTGATCATGATTATAATGCAGAAGTAGAGATGGCATTTTACAGATTCTCAGTGTTATGACAGCCTTTATGATTTAATTTTTGATAAATGAGAAATTCGATGGGTTCCTATTACTTTCATGCTCAACCTCAAGAGTATTTTCTTAAGCGTGATCATATCACAGGCAACCTGCCACTTACAGAGCAAAATCACATAATCAAGAACTATGAACAACTGTGTTGACTAGCTGCTTTTCTGGGAAAACTAGACGAAAAAGACTTATTTAGATCTAAGCGCACACAGTCAACTACCAGCTGTACACTGACTCACTAAATTTGGCCTCGTGTCGCGCCCCTTATTGATATTTCATCATGTTAGTACTGAACAAGCATTATAGTGCTACTGTCAATTAAAGTTCGATGATGTTAATACTTTTCTGCTTATTACTCAGATTTTTACTTAAATAGGACTTAATGATTTTCAGTGTAAAATAAACCAAAAACAGTACAAGAATGATGCACGAAAATATTTAGCAAATCTACTGCTTTTCTACACCATGCTTTTGTTTTCTGGGCCATCATCTGTTGGCTACAGGGACGGAACAATATAAAAGATAACCAGCAGCTTATAGTTTTTTTCAAGGGAGATTTACCAAACGAGTTGGAACTCAAAAAAATCTACTGCTGTTGAATACGTCTATCTACCCGTGTTTGAAATACAGAGCTGATCATAAAAAACGGACCATCTATTTTCCGCTAAATTCAATCGACTCTCGTAATTTCCGAACATTTTCTGAGCTCTCTTTCGCTATACTGGTCATCAAAATCGGTGAACTAGGAAAAAATCAGTGATATCGTGAAGTTATCACAAAAACCAGACTTTTTTTATGGCTAAAAATGTTTATTCTCGCTTTCAGTGGCGTAGCCTGCTTCAAACCGCTTCCGGGGCTAAAGTCAGTCTTGCCATCGGTGTACCTTATAGCATGCAGCACATGTGCAAAGTACCCGGTGGGTTCTGTTCTAATCTAGAAGTCACTTTGATAAAAATAATAAAGAATTCAAATAATGAAGAAGTGAAGGTATGCATGTGTAAACAATTAGCTACGCGTTTGTCAGACACGCCGTGATTAGCCAGTCACTCGTAAAGAATTCCCTGTCTTCGCCCCACAGAACAGGGTTCCTTGTTCTGTGCGCCCGGGTTGAATCACAGAGATGGATTGCTTCTCCGTGTGTTGCATACAGTGGCCGCGCCGAGCTGTTCTGGCGCGTGTGAACGGCACATTGATAGATTGGCTGAGTTGTCGATGACATCAACGAGACATTGCTGATCATGTGTGGCTCGTGTTAGATTTTGGCCAATCGGTGCAATCTCGGCGACACTCCGGCGACTGTCCCTGGGAGAGGAAGAGAAATAAAACCACCGACAATTATACATGCATCCGTTGGAAAGATGAATAAAGACTTAAGATAGGATGTAGCGTTTGGTCACTGATGCACATTCTACAATGTACATGATTAAAATATGTTGCGGAATTTATTTAAAAATACATTCGGGGCACTGCGCCGAATGCCCCAATGGACGCTACACCCCTGCTCGCTTTTCCATGAACAGTGTTCATGTTTGGTATCTTCAGAGTCCTCGCGATGAATGGAATGCGAATATGTAAGTTATATTCAAATAAGTTCAACAGTTCTTTTTCAAACTTCAACATTTTTCTCATTTCAGCATAAGTACACAAGCAATGAAGGTAAACAATTCGCAGTCAGGGTGACAGAACAAAGACATGCCTTTGCTAATTGTTCTGTTTTGAACCTTCGTTCACCTGATATTGTCTTTGTGTACTTTAGCGAAAATGCGAAGATGTTGAAGAAGTTTGAAAAAGAACTGTTCAACTTATCTGAATAAAACTTAGGGGAGGCCGGGGTAAGATGAAACAGGCGCAGTTCTCTGTGATCGGATACACTGACGTTTTGACTAAGTTTGTCTGGCCAATCGTATCACTGAAAGGGGAAAGCTCACTATTTCTCATCATCGGTGCGTGAATATACTCGACGCAGATAAGGGAAAATTCATTTTGACCTGAATTCTGCTACAAATGAGGTGAGTGACGAACTGTGCTCACTTCATTGAAAAGTTGATGAAAAGATTATGACTCCTGTGATTTCTTTTACCCTTTATATGCTCTATTAGCCAACACTGCACCTGTACTATAGTCGTATTCCATCATTTATTTACAGCATCGTTTTTAACAAGTAGTGACCCAAGCCTGTTTCATCATGCCCGACTATAAGAACTATTGAACTTATATGAATAAAACTTGTATATTCGCACTCCTTACTTCACCAGGATTCTGAAGATGCTAAAAATGATCATTTTTAATGGAAAAGTGAGAACATAACATTTTCAACCAAAAAGGTCATGACTTTGTGGTAACTTCACGCATCACTATTTCGTAGTTCACCGATTTTGATGAACAGTATATCAAAAGAGAATTCAGAAAATGCTCTTTCTCCCCGTGCCTGATTCATTATCATACTTACATGTCTTCTTACTGAAAGCTTGCGAATTGTAAATTGAGTGATTTTCATATAATAGAGGATGCAAGTCTATCATAGCTCATTTTAAAGCTGAGAATGCAAGGTCTCGAATGATGCATGGCACGCTGTTGTGCGGCACGATGAGAAATCACGAGAAACGATTGAATTTAGCGGAAAATAGGTGGTCCGTTTTTTATGATCAGCTCTGTACTTATCTACGGTAGGCCCATCTGCTTATTTTCAAATGGTAATGGGATGGCGTGTTGCCGGTGCGTAAACTGATGTCAATAATTGAGGTTAAGCGTATTGCTATGTAGAATGTCCGAAAACATTTCAAAGTTTATGCACTGTAAATCGCTCAATGCCAATCACATACGAAGGATGCATACCAAAATATTTTTTGGTATATTTCTGTATTCTCTTGGTATATATTTGCATGCTTTTCGTATGTTATTTCAAATGTGGTATGCTTTACATACTAAAGCCATACCAGCACAATGTTAAAAGAAAGCATAAATCATGTCCAAAGTATCTTGATTTGAGGCCTTTTGTCAATAAAGATCACACTAATGTTACTACTGTTCTGTAAGTAGTGAGATAATGACATTCAAGAGTCATACTTTCAATACTGAATTCGATTTTGATACATGTAATTTTAAGGCATTTCATGAATAGTCAATAAGTATTCAGCCATCAACAATTATGCATCATGTAATTTTGAAATTAAGCATTTTATCAATCCGAAATAAAAACACATTATAATTCATGAACGCATCATAGTTCAGATATATAAGTCAAAATGGTTGCTCGAAAGTTATCGTTTATTGAAATGATGTTTTATCAACTTGGCTCATAAAGTAGAGCAAACTAAACGTCCTGTTAATGTTGCTAGACAAGTAGCAACGACGACAATCTCATGGAGCATTTAATTCACCATAAATCTAATCCAGTTATATATCACTCACTTTATCAAACAAAAAATATTCGCGACTGGTATTACTGAAAGAAGTTATTTGACAGTAGTATGTAATACACATGTTTTTTATGCTATGTGACTTAAAGCTGTACATACCAAATACATACCAGAGGCATACGAATGAGGACCAATTTGCATCGGGTCTCGAATATAAAACATACCAACAACTCGTATTTCAGTGTAAAACATCCAATCACAGATAGAATAGTTCGTATCGCTACATACCAATCACATACGAAAGTAAGTGAGATGTGGTATGAAAAACATGCCAGATCTCTGTAAGCATACGAGAATCTCGTATCAAATGTTAGTTTCAACTTGTATGTGAATTTGGTATATGTTTGTATGTAATTTTCGTATCCAGTGATTTACAGTATGGATATTATAAAATTAACAAAACGTTCAGTTCAATGCTACAAAATCCTATAAGGCCTTCTGTTTGTACATCCATCTCACTGAGAAACACCTGAGAATCATGACTTGCCAGAAATGGCACGGTGAAGCAATACCCATCGTGTGAATAGAATGTTATTCTTATTTTAAACAAGATCGGAATTGGAATATCGATATTTCGTACGATCATTGCTTCTAAACAACACAGACTAAGAACACTGAAATTCTTATATTACCTGAAATCTGATAATCATTATAGATCTTGGAGATGGTAATTGTAGCCACTAGCATGAAGATGAGGAGCAGCAACAACTTTGGGAAGGATGGATTTCCCATTGATATTTGCTGATTCTTCTAAGCGATAATGACTTCACAAGCTGTCGAAGACATTGACATTATGTAAACTACTATCATTTCTGAGCAATTATTGGTCAACTTAAGGAGCAATTAGGAAGCATTATTCCCGTGATCATTTAATTCTATAGTCGGAAGGGGGAAATCCTCACCCTGTCAATTTGACATCCATGAGAGCTATGAAAATGATTAATTATTACTGAATTATTGAATTAAGCAGAATTCATTGAGAATTTCATTCGAAATCTCCTTAATCATAGCAATACTGAGTAATTAGGGTTGTCAGCCGATATTTCACACGTCATTTTTCTATGAAAGTCGTTCATATATCTAAAATTCCAAATTTGACGGCCTTAATTGCATGATTAAGGAAGGGGAAATCCTCACCCTGTCAATTTGACATCCATGAGAGCTATGAAAATTCTCGAATATTACTGAATTATTGAATTAAGAAGAATTCATTGAGAATTTCATTCGTAAACGATGTCGGAGGCACAGGTCGGCGGCAGCGGATACTTGAGGGGGCGAGCTGAAATCTTGGTGGTGGAGAAGACGATCTTCGGCTCGATGGCATAGAACGCCAGAGCTGTTGCCGCACGGACTCTCATTCTCACTTCGCTTGAGAACTGTTGTCCCAAATACGGAACCATCAGGTAAGCTGGCTTCTTTTCAGGTCCAGTAACAGCTTCTCTTTGCCTTTGCAGGCTGTACTTTTCGATGAATGAGGATGGATAGCCATTATCGCGTAAAGTTTCAAAGAGAAACTTTATTTCAGCATTGAGATGCTCGAAGCTGCAGATCCGTCTCGCACGATCGAAAAGATTTTTTAGTAAAATATTCAGTTTAAAGATTTAGCACCACCAAGATTTCAGCTCGTCCCCTCAAGGATCCGCTGCCGCCGACCTGTGCCTCGGACATCGTTTACCAATTCACATGTAACTGTGGTGACAGTTACGTCGGACGCACGGAGAGGTGGTTGGCCAAGCTAGCTGATGAACACCTTCCACAATGGCTGATGAAGGACAAGTGAGGGCGATCTTCAGCAGGACCGACAACCGCGGTCACGCGTCACACGATGACTCCTACTTCAAGCAGCTGGTTCGCGCTCGCCACCCAATGTTTGTTGCTACCATTTCTCGAAGCGACAATGATAGCATCATTCGGCCTGTTTTATGTGTCCAGAAGCAAACTGTATTAACGCTCGCTCTTCCATGGCAGTGACTTCAACTCCGTCCTTTCTTTCATTTTAACTGTATATAATGAATGACTTGATTTTTATTTTATTGTACGCGTTCCGAAGTGTTGCCCGAAAAGAATCGGCGAAAGGCCTCGCATCTAATGACATCGTTTTGTCTTATCTTCATTGAAAATTCTTATCTCAATTGCGTACTACAGTCCCCGCCGCTTAATGCGTGCATGACCTCAAAGCTCAGATTTGCACACATTAAGCGGCTAAATTGAAAACTCGAGTTACTCCATTAGAAAGGCTGTTATTCATTCGCATTTTCACAGAGTCTCAAAAAAATCAGTTATTCTAGGCTGAGAAGCACTCTTAAAAGTTGCTAGTTTGAGCACATCTTGTACTTTGTTCACAGCTTCACGGCTTCAGAATTTGAAATTGTTTCGATGTGTTGATCTTCTTCATCTGATTGGATTTGAAAGAACAAAGAAAATTTATCTAATCGGTCGATGGAACTGGTTAATCGAAGATAAACTGGTTGGTTCAAAAACTCCTCCAAATCCATTGTCGTCGCATGAATTTCTTCTCTCTCTTCTTCTCGGCTTGTGTTCGAGGTCATGTCGTTGCAGGAGTCAATGTCTTCGAGTTCTACCACCTCATCACTGAAGTCATTGGACCAACCAGCGTGTTCCGCACAGTTTTGGATGACGTTTGACGTTACGGCTTTCCATGCTTTCTGCATTATCTCAATGGCTTGTCTCGCTGTAAAACCTGAGAGAAAATCTTTTCATGTTTTCTTTTCCTCGATGTAACGCATGGCAAGTTTGCTCAAATGAGATCGGTAATGAGACTTAGACGAATGAATAACGCCACCATCTAGTAGCTGAAGTCGACTTGTAACGTTTGGTGGCAAAAAGTAGAGTTCCACATTCGAGGGGAGTGAGGAAACCTTGTGAGACGTGGCATTGTCCACTATGAGAAGAACACGTCTTTCGCCCATTTCCTTCTTTATGCGTTCTGAAAAAAGGGTAAGCCATTTCGAGAATAGCTCGCTATTCATCCATGCGTTTCAATTGCTCTCCCAACTCAAAAGACCAAGTTTCGAATGGTCTTTAGGGAACGTTCTAGGATTTTTGCTTTTCCCGATTACGAATAGAGGAATCTTGACTGTGCCTTCCATGTTGCAACATAAGACGGCAGTCCAACGATCCTTCTGACATTTAACAGAATTTCTCGGATCGTCCTTTGTCACAAAGGTGCGATTGCTCTGAGCTTTGTAGTAAAGAGCAGTTTCGTCCATGCTAAATATCGCTACACTGGCATAGTTAGCTCTAATCAGAGGCCATGAATTCGAAAGCCAGTCGTCACAGACACTGCGATCTACAGCTTTAGATTCGCCATGGAGAGACACAGTCTTTATGCCCTCTCTTTTCAGAGTTCTAGTAAGCCAACCATCAGTTGGATTAAATTCGTCTCCAGATGACTTGGCAATTTCTGTTGCTGCCACCATCAATCTCTCACGACCTAATCAGAAATTGCCATTGCGCCCCTGCTTGATGAACTCGACCAACTTTTTCTCGACATCGGGAGCTTTTCCTGTCCGTTGTCGTTTTCGGCTACTGTTTGCACCATCAACAAGGGCCCTGTGGATAAATGAACAGCTTTCAGAATAAAGTCGCATCAAAATAAGATTTTAAAAGTGCATACCTTATGTTGCTATCCAAATTTTTTCTGCTTTTGGTGACGGTGTTTCGGTGGACGCTAAATTTTGCTGCAATTTCCGCAATCGTCCCATCTGCTTCACCTATGCTTATCCTTTTTATCAGGGATAAATCTGTGCGCTGCATACTGTTAAAGCGACTTGAACAGTTACACTTCAGAATCACACGGTACGGAGAATGTGATAAACGGATAACGCCTTGCGATGAGTGAATCTCGGAGCACTGCATCATTAGAAACAACAGCCAATGACAAACGAGCAGAATATTCCCTATTTAGAGGGTTGTTGAGACGCCAATCAATGATGTGACAGAAAACTGTGCACATAATAAGCGGCATACACACACTAAGCGGCCACACAATAAGCGGCGGAGACTGTATAATAAAATGGCACTGTCAAATGTCAACTGTCCAACAACAACAAACCATGAAAAATCAACCAAGTTTAAATACATGCCATCGGCGTACTTGTCATCTCATTTATCGATCATACATCTACTGTTCAACTAGTTTTAAAAAGCCATTTTTGAAAAAAGAAATCGGCTAACTCTGCAAGATTTTCATGACTTTTGTCTTTAACTGTTCCTTGTTCTCAAATTGTTCTCCTCTTAAGTCGTTCTTCAGTTGGCGGAACAGATGAAAATCTGATGGGGTAAATCAGGACTGTTTGGAGGATGTGGTAACAGCTTCATTCTGCAGTGGTCAATGGTCGCTGTCGTCAAATTTGCGTATTGACCGGTGCATTATGATGTAGGAAAAACAAGGTCTTGTTTCTTGACTTCCACCTGCTTGATTCGGCTTTAAGCACAAGATCGGAATAGTACGCCTTTCTTTCGGTAAAATCTACAGGAATAGGACCTCTTGAGTCCCAAAAGATGGATAACATGAGTTGTTTGCGATGACTTGTGTCAGACCTAATTTTCTTTGACGCTACTTCTCCTGGTAATTTCCATTCAGCAGATTGTCTTTTGCTCTCTGGCAGATAAAGTGACAGAGGAGCTGTGAGGAACCGAGGCACGAAGCGGGAGCATAGCTTTCCTACCCCCAAATCTTTCATCATTGTATGAAGTTGACCTTTTGAGACATTGAGAGCTGTAACGAGATCTCTAGTCACAATTCTTCGATTTTCTGTGCAGATCTTCATTAGTTGTTCAGACTTTTCATTGCCGATTTCTACTGGACGTCTACGTCGATCGTCGTCAAAAACGCTTAGCCTTCCGGTTTTGAATTCGCGAATCCAATTGTAAATGGTCTTTTTACTTGGACTTGACTCCTGATAAACTGTCTGAAGCTCAGTAATTATGTATTCACAGGCCCGCAGCTAAGGGGGGGGGCACGGAGGCGGTGCCCCACCTGCAAAATTTTTCGCCCCCTAGAAAATCATGGTGAAGATACTGTTAAATGGACTGGAAACTATAATTTTTAAGTTAACATTTCAATCTCTAAAAGATTTTATCAATTTTGACTGTTAATAAAATTTCCGCTTTCATCCTTCATCTGCAGACGATGCGGCAGGGGGTATGATGCAGGTGATTATGTCATTGACAAACAAATGAAATCAGTTAATCCTCTCCAACTTCCTGGGTCGGAAATTGATGTATCTTAGTTGATATTTCTGGAAAATGGGCGAAGAGCTCCGTATGTATATGTAGTTTTGCTTTTATTCTCGGTGAATGAAATGTTCAACACCTTTGTTTATCATGATTAAGAATCCATTCAGCGAGAATCGTTGCGACTTCCTGTTGAGATAACACATTTGGAGATTTTGGGAAATGATGAAAATGGACGTCTTCACATTTCCGAAAACTACTTTCGTTTTGCTTTCTTTGTATAGAGTAATTTTCGCATAGAGATAACCCTGATAATCATGAGTTGATACCACATACATCTCATAAAAATCGTTTACTCATATGGAGTGCAATAACTTTTTATTTTCATATTTTATGGCTCTATATCTCTCTTCGTATTTGTTAAATAAATGCTAAATCTCCCCGATTCCCATTGGAGATTTCTTGTTTTGATCTGTTTTTCAAATAAACTCTTATTTGTTTATTTATTTAAATAGGATTTTGCTTCTTATTGCAGGCACAGTGGTAAATACGTTATGGACAAATTTGTTATTAGAAAATCTAAAACTTCGTCAATTACTACAAGGGGTCAAGAACTAGGAAACGATGAAAGTGGGCTTCCTAGAGAAAGTGGAACAGATGAAACTGTTTTATTATTTAAAACTATCTACTTTATCTACTATCTACTTAAAACTATCTACTTTTATTATTTAAAAGCAGCACATTGGTCATTTTTGTTTTAAAAATTCATCAGAAAGTCGCCCCCCTTAAGAGCAGCGTCTGGCTACGAGGCTGTGTATTCATTTGAACTACCTTTCAAAACAAAACAATTAATAACACTGCGATATTCTACACTTGAAATCATGTTCATTTGACTAGGGTATAAGACTTCCACAGAACGCTTCCAAAATTCAAAAACCAGCATAGAAATTTTATTCCATGATATTTTTTGAACCTTAACATTGGTGTATATCTCTCATTAAAAAGAAATCTTACGCAGATTATTCTATCTGTGGTAGTGCAAAGACTTATTGGGCGCACCATGTACACCCTATGCCTACTACGAACTGCACGTCTGTATTTTTGATATAATGAAACTCTGTCAGCTGATGATTTTGAACAACAAGAGTTTCTACTGAGCTAATAGTCCGGCAGCTAGAACGAGATTCTGCATGGAACGAGGCCGAAAGTGAGACTTTCACCCTATGCCTATCACAAATCTGCTCGTCTGCCGAGTTCCAGTGAGTTCCTCTTCTTGTCAGACACGATCAAAGAAAAACACATGTCAATCCAATGGGACGCAGATCGCAGTTTAATTTTCTATGTTTTCTCTTATCTACTGAAAAGTCTAGAGCCATAATTTTTTACGTGGAATGTCTGCAGGTCATTTCCTATCATGCGCATGCGATATGATCATGCTTCTGATCGGCGATGTATACAAGAATGTGGTTCAATGTGGGTCAACATGTTGTTGTTTGCCGACAATAGGTTGCAAAATATGAATGCGTGCAGCTACACAGATAAATGCTTATATACATGATATGTAATGACCTGAAGACATTCCATGTCAAACATTACGACTGTAGACGTAGTACTTTTAAGTTGATAAGTGAAAAGATGGAAAAGCGGGGTGTCAGGGGTGCCCTTGTTAAACTGCTAATAACATAATCTCCACAATTGTATAAATTGCTCATATCCAACCAAACTACGTACATTTGCTGGAAGCAAGGAAGCTAGAAGCTTGTCTTTGGAGGCTATATCTGAAGCTCGCTGGTCATGTCAGTCGAGCAGACTCGAACATGCTGCGTTTGCAGTCGTGTAGTGGCATCAATTGCCTAATCTGCTTTACACTGAAGTTCGTGAACCACGCAAAGCGGAAATCGTTTTTGCAAGAATTCTATCAGTAGAACTCAAAAATAATTTTACCTCTAGAAAATCATATGATTCGTAAAAACTTCGTCTGCTTATTTTGCAGAACTCAAAGCGATTTATCCCATAAAGGCAAAATGAAGAAGGAGAATATGCGCAGTGGTCCATTATCTTGTAAAAAGAAGAAAAAAATCTTGAATGTGATCAACCACGGAACAAGTCATTACCTGAGCCATTTCGAAATACCCTTACATAGAGAATGATACCTGAAAATTTGGATTAATGCTCCATAGAAGTCAAAGCATCTTGGAACGGTGCAAATGATGGAGCAAATGATGAGCATGATGGAACGGAGCAAAAGAAATACCTTGGATATTTGTCTACGATTGAAATGGGTATGTAATAAATTATCGGGAAAGTGCAAACTCTCTGCAATGAAACACCTGTACTATTTCAGTATCAGCTATGGATGTGAGCGAATCTTCAGTATCATCAGTACCAAACCGTCTTTATTTATGAATTACATTATATTTATAATATAATATCATTAAAATCCATGTTAATGTGATAATGGTATTCATTACGTTATTGTACATGCTCTGTTACCATGCCAGTTTTCTCATCAATTTCCACCACTTCAACAGTTTCTACATGTAGTCTGGTGGGAGGAATCACATGAAATTGAATTCAAATTTGTCTAAATTAACAAAATCGGTAGGAAACATTCATTCATGGCAAATTGAATCAACATGAGTCTATTGGACATGGAATTTTATTGAAATTGGAGATGCACATCCAATTTTACATTGAAATGAAAATCACAAAACTACATAGTCTGGTGAGCTGATGAGGGCTAGAGAAAAGTTCACAATATTTATGTCACAAAGCAAATGTGAAGACATTTCAAAGCTCTTAATGTTGTAATGATTGATTAAGCAATTATTCTAGACTTAATGTCGTTAATGGTCACCATGGGTCCAATTGAATCATGCGGCCAACCCTGGTAGGCGGCGTGCAACGCGCCATTTGCTGGCTATTGGCCGGCAAATGATAGTTCATAGTGAAATGTAATTTTTCTTAAGCAGCATAATTTAAATGATAAAGTAAAATGATTTAAGCCAAGCTGCTTATTATATTTTATATTGATTTATAAATTTTCGCCGGTATAACGGCCTGTTCACATATCAAAGAATCTAGCACACAAATTTCAAATATCATCAAAATATGAAGTTATCAAAGATATCAAAATTATCAAAAAATTCAATGCCACTAAAGTATACGCACGAATCAAGATATCAGAATAGCAACGATTGGTAGGCTCTGCACTCATCCTTGTTGTTCAGGGCAGGTTTCATGGATTTTATTAACATAGCTTCCCTGAACCTCAGATTGATGGCACTGATATCGGAAGCCAAAATTTTTACTGAAAATGGGAAGACTGAATGGGGAGAGCATGTTTCTTTATGCTTGAATACACTAGACTTGACTTTACAATAACGATCAGTAATGGTGAAGTGAAGTTCAACTATTTCCAGAAGACAGCGAAAAAACCTCTCTTCGTGAATTTCAATTCTGCCTTACCCATACAGCAAAAGATGAATATAATAAAGAATGAGAAACAAAGACGTCTAAAGAGGTGTATTTTTTCGCAACTTGGATCTTCCAATTGAATTGCCCACCGTTTCTACACCTCACGTATGGCATTGTCTTCAAAGAATGCGACTGATATTCCAAACTGTGACCTTAACAACTGTACCATATTCAACAACAAGTTGTGTCAATAAACAATGATAGTTTATGAACTAAAGTGTAACATATGCAGGGAAATTTACATCGGTAGCACAGTACGCCCACTCCATGTGACAGTCAAAGAACACAATACTCAGAAGAGCTCTAGTGTATTCAAACATAAAGAAACATGCTCTCCCCATTCAGTCTTCCCATTTTCAGTAAAAATTTTGGCTTCCGATATCAGTGCCATCAATCTGAGGTTCAGGGAAGCTATGTTAATAAAATCCATGAAACCTGCCCTGAACAACAAGGATGAGTGCAGAGCCTACCAATCGTTGCTATTCTGATATCTTGATTCGTGCGTATACTTTAGTGCCATTGAATTTTTTGATAATTTTAATAATAATAATTTCATAATAACTTTCATTGATAATAACTTCATATTTTGATGATATTTGAAATTTGTGTCCTAGATTCTTTGATATGTGAACAGGCCGTTTTACCGGCGAAAATTTATAAATCTATATAAAATATAATCAGCAGCTTGGCTTAAATTATTTTACTTTATGACAGTTCATAAGAAACAAACCTTTATTCACAAGAAAATCTTGCGTTCGAGAAACATCACATCGAGCTTCGTTGCCTCGACAATCTGCGTATCAACACGAGTTATGCAAAGACACATTGCTGTAACATGTAATGAGGTTTTCGATAGTAGAAATTGTGCCTTGATTTCGCTTTCTCGATGGCCAGATCAGATTAAGAACGTGGTCAATATTGTGCTGATCTGTTATCAAGTGACGTCTTCAAAATCCTTTCATTATATGCCTCGTTATAACAAACAGCTGCAAAAATATTGCTCTGATTAGCAACAGTTAGCGTTCACAAGAAAAATAATTGGAAAACATGTTGTTTGAAAGAGAAACAAAGCGCCAGCAAATCTTGAATTTTCACCTTTTCATTTCATGAGATTATGACAAACTGTGACCTTATCTGATTTCAGGATGGTTCCGGTACAGATTAATGGAGACTTATTCCTTAATTCTATCCACTTCCGTCTGACAGCTGCTTTGTTCAGCTGATCATCTAATAGAGATTTAGACAAAGGCCATTTTCAGACGTGAGCGACACTAAATCGATAGACATTCAGATAGATGTCAGTATCTCCTAAAATAACGTACAAATGAGCATTACTGCTATTACATATTAACCAACCATCGTAGCTGTCTTTCACATATGCATCGGTTCTGAAAAGTCGCTTGTCGAATTTGAAAAAAATTTGAAAATAGGTACGTGAGCGACACTGCTTTTTTCGGACACATTTCTAGTACTAACCAATGCAACCCCATTTTCTGCTCGCATATTTATGCTACGAATACAATTCTGCTCATGCATTTCATTAACGTTCCAATGTAGATGTATCCGGTGTACGTCAGTAGAAATATTTCGCTGAAGTCATGTGAGAACATTTTGTATGCCATGAGCGACACTACATAGAATTGTAGGTTTTCAGTTACATGTCGAGTCCATCTTACTTAACTTGGATGGCTGATCACAAACTTACTGGTTAATCCTATTCATTAAGATATAATATAATTTAGAATACTGAAAGGCTATTTTGTATTATCAAAACAAAGACACTTTGATCGGATACACCAAAACGCAAAAATGCGATTATGCTACAAAGGCAAATCTTTTCTGAGGTCAAATGAATATTTTACAATTGAAATCTGTGGAGATCGAACTGATTTGAAACACTTCGATGTATTGTGGTTCGAATATAGTTTAGCATCTGTGATAAATAACAAATTAATTTTTCAGCCGCTTTGGCTGCTGTTCTTTGGAAAGGGCCAAAAGCATTGGAGAATTTGCTGACAGTTTGAGAAGCATGCAACAGATTATCCAACAGGATGAAACAACAGTCAAAATAATGAATAATTTCATTCATTGAATTATCAAGGTGAATAACCCGGTCCCAATGGGGAAGGAAAATTTACCAACATATCATACGTAGCTATTTTCTTGAGAGAGGAGACATGAACTTTTCCAGCTATGTTGCATTGCTCGAGCGCAGTCAAGGATGAACAGATGGCTAAGAAGGAAACGTTTATTTCGTCATGAAAGAATGTAGTTTTTCATTCTATGACTTATAGATATCTGTTGCTGATTATAAAATTGATGGTTGTCCAGCGAAATCTGTTAATGAGCTAATCCAGGAACTATATCTATAGCTTGGTAATCTCTGGCTAATCACGGATTTCTATGATTTGATCTATGTAAGAGTTTACATGGCATAAGTTGAATACGGGAGGAAAAGTTAGCTTTGTGATCCGTGGGACTGAAGAGTTGATTTTTCCTCCCGGCAGCTAGGAGAGATATCGTTTCATTCCCATGCAGGATGGGAAATATTTGATCTGCCTTGTGAAATACACGCACATTGCATTGACTGTGTTAATTAGTTTCGCTCTCACTGTAAACCAAACTGTGCCCAATATGTGACCGATTATGTGCCTGACGCATTTATGATGATTCATCATCGGTCACATGGAAGTCACATATGTGACCAAATGTGACCGATCTGACGATAATCATCATAATATCACATTGAACTTGGTTTGATTAAAAAGTGTTTTAATGAGGATAATAATTGTGTAGTTTAAAAATGTGACACATTCTACGTCACATATCGGTCACATTTGGTCACATATGTGACCGATGATGAATCACCATAGATCATGCATATGCGGCGAGTGCTCGATGAGAATAATTCAAATTGATTTTCCGAATACTTTGCGGTGTGTTTTGTTCAAGGACATCACTGACAAGAAGATATTGTCATATTGAAAACTGTTTTAATCAGGATAATGATTGTGTGATTGAAAAATGTGACACATGTCTTCGTTTAATCTGCTTGATCTCGCCGGGAAGTTGTATCATCGTGTTGTAAATGAAGTTGTGTTATCTTGCCTAGACAGGGTGAAACAAATGAGCTTCATGTCAATGATCTGCTTGATTATTACATTGAGAATGACAAACTGGGAGAAATTACATAATGACGTCCTATTCCCAAATAGAATCTTCAATCGCAATGTTTTGAGAAGTGAGTCTATAAAAAATTGAATCAATGTATAGATGGTTCAAACAATTTTATTGGTAAAAACAGCAATAGATGCTGCCACAGCCATCGATTCGATGTATTTTTGTCAAACCGACGTATGACGAAATTTTTGAAAATTGAGAAAAATACATTTTAATGATCTCCCGTTAATGTCTGATAATAGTAATATATCATAAATGCATATTTATAATTGCAAATTATATTTTCATTAAGTCACAAAATGACGTATGTCAAATTTTGCCAATGGTGTGTTTTGTCAGACCGACGTATCAGTTCGAATTTTCAATACATTATTGTTTTTATGGCGATTTCATGCTCTTATTGACGTTATAGCAATGTCTGCCGGCCAAGTACACGATTGATGCTTCGTAAGGTGAGATATCTATGCAAGGTAACAATAAGACAAGTGACTCATTGACTGAAGAAGAATATCGAAAACAGACTGACTTCATTTTAGACTTGATATCTGCATTAGCATGACGTCGAGAATGCAGCTGAAAAACGCCGAGAGGATAGCTGAAATGATAACGAATATGGACGATAACTCCGATAGTGATAATAGTGATTCAAATGTTTCTTCTATCTTAAATCAAACGCCAGAATCATTTATCATTGAGGACCCTACACCTGAAGATAGCAATGACAACACATGTAAGAAACGAAAATCAAGTAGAAGAGCGGAAACAATAGCAAAGAAAGCAAGAAATGATGGATTCGAATACGTTTCAACTGCAAGTGGTAATATCAAACCTGTTCGACGTGTTCTGGGAGCACCTTGTGATTCTTCTTCAAGATATGTTACGAGAAACTTTAAATGCAAAAACATTTCCGACGAGCAAAGGACTAAGCTTAATCTGTTAAATTGCTACTACGACCTCCCGTCTTTGGATGAGAAAAGAAAGTATTTACAACCGCACATCTTGCTGGAGATGCCTTCGAGTGTGAAAGGTAGGAGAACGAGAACCTTTACATATTTCTTGACGATCGACGGGGAAAGAATGCAGGTATGCAAAATTATGTTCCTCTCCACACTCGGAATTACGGAAAGACAAGTCAGGACAATGTTAGATAAAACTGACAATAACGGTGTCTTACAACCTGAGTTAAGAGGTGGACGAAAAGGTGAGCGACAAAGTTCTGATAAGCAATTGACTGAAGCAATTGAAAATCATATAAATTTATTTCCAGAAGTGGAATCGCATTACTGCCGGCGGGATACGTTCAGTATGTTTCTCTCCCCGTGTTTATCAGTTCCCATTATGTACGAAATGTACATGAAATCTAATGATAGAATTGACTGCTCGTACAGCAAGTACTTCAAAAGCCTAAACTTACGTTTCCACAAACCGACGAAAGACTTGTGTAAAATCTGTGAAACTTTCCATCAAAGCAGCGATGAAGAGAAAGTCGTACTTCAAGCAACGTATGATTCGCATATAAAAGAAAAGGAAGAAACAAGAAGAGACAGACTTGAAAATAAGTCAAAAGCGTCCACTTTCGATACTCATGTGGCAGCATGCTTTGATCTTGAGCAAGTTATCTACCTGCCGAAGAGTAGCAGATCAGAAATTTTCTATAAAAAACGCCTATCAAACTTTAACTTCACAATATTTAATTTGAAGGACTCATCAGTTGACTGTTTTGTGTGGCATGAAGCAATTGCAGGAAGGGGCGCCAATGAAATTGCCTCTTGTATATATCAATTTCTAGTTGAGCAAGATAACAAAGGAATGAAAACTATTGATCTCTACTGTGATGGGTGTGCCGGTCAAAACAAAAATTCTATATTACCTGCAATGTTCCATCATGTCCTTTGTGAATCAAAGAACATCAAAGAAAAAAGATTGACAATTCTTGTTCCAAACCACGGACACAATGAAAATGACTCAGTACACGCTTGTATCGAAAGGGCACTGAAGATAAACACAGAAATTTTTGTCCCATCACAACTTGGAGTAATTATCAGTGAGGCCAGAAAAGCAGGCAAAAGGTACGCTGTTCACGAAGTCTGTACGGCAGATATCTTGGACTGGAAGACGCGGTCGCAACAAATAGGCTTTCTTAGGAATAGAACTTCTATCAAAGGCAATGCCATCAATTGGAAAAAGATGGCACAGATGCATTTCGACAAAGATAGCCTTACACAGATGAACTTCAAAGAAAGCCATCTGGAAGAATCTGACGGCATGCTTCTATGCGAAAGAAGACGACAAATTACTCCCTCAAGCATCCCACAGTCTGCATACAACGGTCCATTAAAAATAAGCTCTAGCAAGTACGATGATTTGAAATCTCTGTGTGTGGGACCTATGCCCGTTGTCAGGCATTCTGACTATCAAAAATTTTTTCTCGGTCTTCCCCACTAATGCAGTTTTCTTGTAGTAAAATATAACTATCAAGTGGAATTTGAAGCTTTTATATTTTAATTTGTATGAATGGTTACAGCATAGATGATATCAAATAGTTAAGCAAGAGTAGGTCTAATAATAATTCTTTTATTCTGCTTCATATCGTACATATTTAAAATATTGGGGATACTCAGTAGGTGCATTCTGCTACAGCGATGCTATGATGCCTGAGCTATTCGACAATGTAACATACTAAAAATTATTCATTCAATTAATAAATAAACTATCTTGATATATTATTTGCTGTAAATATACATGTAGGGGCGTAGGCCTACAGAAAAATACTAAAGTAACTCAGTAGGCCTACATGTACTTGTTGTACATGTATACTACTGTTACAATACAATGTACATGTATCACATAACTGTAGGTGTAAGAAATAAAGTTATGTTATGCATGCAGGTTATTATATTAGTTGCTGCTGATCTAAGGCAGACATAGATAACTGACTAGTTACTGAATAGAGGTTAGTGTAGGCATAGGCCTACTACTATTCTCTCTTTTCCCCCACTTTAGAAGTAGGTTTACACTATCGGGTTTCTTTGCTTCAACAATGGATACTCAAATATCTAAGCTACTTCAACAGCAGGATTGTAGATTGATTCAGTAAAAAAACATAATTTTATGTCATTGCTTCTTTTAGCTGTTAATGCACTCAGATAATCAGTAATTATCAACTGAAATAATCCACTCTAGATATCAAAGGTATGTCGTGAATTCATTAAAATAAAAATATACATACCTTTGTTCATATATTATTACACTTTCAGCAATTCAACATTTAGTAGGGAATCAAAGTAAATGACGTATCAGAAAAAAATTATCCAAAAATTTGTGTCAAACTGACGTATCACTAATGAGCTAATTAACCGTTAGAGTAATTTGTTGAAAATAAGTAATCCAAGCATTGACATATATTTGATGACATATCTGATAATATGGAAAAGTTTTGAATGGTCAATCCTTATTTTAATTGATGAAAATTCATGTTGAAGTTGATCAGTTCGTTTATTTGTCGCTAGTTTAAAATGACAAAAATCATTATACGTCAGTTTGACAAAAATGCATCGGATTGTTTCATTGGCGTATAGATAAGGCGTTTATCATATCAGATTATCTATTTGTTTTTGAACATCAGGTGGTGAATGGCGTTGAGCAAAACACTGATTAAGACATTCTGAATTAAGCATTGATGGTTAATTCAAAAGTAAATGGAAAGTAGAATATGTATCTAATGATTTGCAAATATTGTTGTTCTTTCCATAAGTTCCTCAATTGAAAGTATGGTCTTTTCTTCCCACCAGGAAGTGGAATCATATAAACCATAATTTATAGCTCAATTTAATTTAGACGCAGTGCTTCTACTCTCCAAAACCTAAACAAGTAGTGGGTTTCAATTATCACAGTAATTTGAAAAAGCGATAATCATGAGCGGTCGGCAGATATTAGTCACATATTAGTCACATTAAGCCACATATCAGCCGTGCTGCATGTGACCGATTTGGTCACATATCTGCCGAGCTGAATGTGACCGATTTGGGCATATTTGGTCACATAAAGGCAGTGGCAAACGTCACATGTGTTGGGCACAGTTTGGTTTACAGTGTGACGCATTTTTGCATGCTGTTCAATAGTATTAATTTTGCTTAACGGAAGTCCATTTGAATGAATTTTATTCAAAAGTACATTTGCAAAATTGCGAAAGTTTTCTGATTTTCTTTGTTGGTTTTGTCTTTTTCAATTAGATTTGAAATAAATTGCTCCGATCATTTGAAAACATATCAATAGCTTACATTAATCTCGCTTGCAGGATCGTATAGTAGAAGGTGTGAATTGCACCTAATCTACACCTTCAATGCCACCTTCAATTTTTGACTCTTTTAGGAAAATACTACTTTCAAGCCCAAAACATAATTGACTATTGATGGTGAAACTCACACATCATATAATAACACATCGGTGAATAAAATGGGCTCTACGAATATAACATGCTTCACAAATCAATAATTTTTTGGCCCACCTCGATTTCTGATCACCTCTTGCAGTCGTTGAGGCATAGATGATACCAACTTCTCACTAAGTTTGGCGGAGATTGCAGTGTTCCAGACCTTCCTTATAACGGAGATCATTTGATTCAAATTTGATGGGTAATTTGGAGAAAGTTTCTTTTCAGAATATTCTATTCTTCAAAGGATTTAAATCCGTGCTGTTTCCCGGACAATGCAATAGGGCAATCCTTTTTCTGGTAAGCCATGCCGACAACACACGACATCGATGGCATCTTCCATCTTGCATGAATATTGAAAATCCCGAAAAATCCATGTGAAGCTGAAGCTTCTCCTTCAATATGTTGAGATGCCTTCGGCTATTCATCGTCGAATTTGGCGGTAAAATAGTCAGAGCACTTCGTCCTAGACATGACATGCAGTCCCGTATCATCACCGATTTTGAATCCTTGACGGTCGAAACTGAGTACTGAGGGTTTCGACTCTGTCCTGGGGGTCGACGAACACGTTACATGCGTGAACCAAGCTGATGCAGTATCGACTCGTCGAACCACAGAACTCTGCTACACATCTCAGGCGTCCAGTGAGCATATTGACATGCAAATGAAAGTCATTTGTCATTGAGGTTGTGAGCAATGGTTTCTTTGAAGGTCGATGAGATCGAAGATTGAAATCTTTGTTCAATCGACGTGAAACAAACATCGAACTCACCTCGACACCGTGGCACCGTAGCTCATGTAGTAGTAATTCAAGCATGTGTATGTAGATGGCTGATGCCTGCGATTGTTCACGAAACATATTTGGTGATAATTATGACAATAGCCATAGAAATGCTTTTAAAGTCGTTTTACCTTGTTTTCAGTGAGCTTAGAAATGGGATTTCGGAAGTTAATTTACATCACACAATGACTCTCTGGTATGAAGGCATCATAAAGATGACGTCTCTATTGCTTTTGTCATACCCTAATGCGCTTTGTGTTTGTGCTTAGGATATTCAGATGCCAACGATTCGCCCCTCTCCCTGATATCAAAGAAAGTACTTCCTAATAAGAAATTTTGCTTTCAGTTGAATACGTCGTATAACATATTTTGCACCACACAATTAGATGTCCCATCTCTTAACCAACTTTCATGCTTCAGATGAAGAGCCAGGTTCTGGCCAAACCTGAGTTCGTCATTTGCCTACATATAGTCTCAAATGACGACATTGATTATATTTAATTATTCCATTCACAAGTGAGAATGACATACACTAATATGCGACAAAATTCCCTTTTTTCCAGGGATGTGTGCAGCTTTATCTGCTTGTACGCCTCACTGAACTGCTTTATCGGTGACTTTAAACAGATACTTTCTTCATTATCAGAAGTTACATTGCTCTTAAGTTTTATGTTCAAACAGTATTGTATTTTTCGATTTCCATTTCAAGAATCAAGAATCTTCTCTCCTCTCTTTCTCTCTATCTCCAACTCTCTCTCTCTCTCTCTCTCTCTCTCTCTCTCCCACTCTCTCTCTCTCTCTCTCTCTCCCACTTTCCCTCTCTCCCACTCACTCACTCTCTCTCTCCCACTCTCTCTCTCCAACTCTCTCTCTCTCTCCCACTCACTCTCCCACTCTCTCTCTCCCACTTTCCCTCTCTCCCACTCACTCACTCTCTCTCTCCCATTCTCTCTCTCTCTCTCCTACTCACTCACTCTCTCTCTCCCACTCTCTCTCTCAGAACTCAGAACTCAGAAAGTTTATTAGCCTTTCCAGGCAAAACATTACAGTAAGTAGGAAGTAGTTTGTAAAATGATACATGAACTTGAAATAAATGAAGATGAGGAAAAAGAAACACTCTTCAACTTTGGCGGAGAGGAGACTTTCTGGAGCAAATCTGAAACTTCATTCGTTGCACACAAACGCAAATAATTCACAAATTTGAAAAATCTCTATTATGATAGAGAATTATAAATAGTTCATATCAATCGCATTCATATAATGTAATTATGGATCCAGTAAATGTTCATAGCAGTTGTTTGTTATAACTACTACCAATACACAGATGCCTCTGTACATATAACCAATTAATCACATGGATGGAATGAATCGCAAGTCATATAGAAGTCATGACATATCGTAAAAGGATCGTCTCTCTCCCACTCTCTCCCTCTCCCACTCACTCACTCTCTCTCTCTTGGTATAAATATCTCTTGGAGACTTGGTATAAATAATGCAAGAAGACTTATCTGTCACAAAATATCGTTTATTCGCTTTTGCAACGTGTCGCAGGTCATGCTGCTTCGTCAGACAATACTAACAGGTCAGATGGAGACTTAATGAGTAGGAACCTGCTGATTTGTAGCTATCAATCAGCGTTCGAATGCGCTATGTTATCACTATCAGTTAAACCCGACATTGTCTGCAGTTCATGCAAATCGAATAAGTATCTGATAGTGTTTGCAAACTATCGCCTGAACGTCAGTGCTGTCTCTTGTTCTCCTCTCATCTCAACGTTCTTCAAGAGGAAAGAAAAATCGGCTTCATCGAATGTTTTGATATCATTTTACCTTATAAATCAGCAGCACAAATTCTTCTACACCAGAAGTTTCATTCCTTCGTACTCATTTATCTTCAATATTTCCATGTTTTAGCGATATTCGCTCGATTTCATTCAATTTTCTTTGCGAGTCATTTCGCAATGCCTCCATTATCGCAAGTAGATTGACGTCATTCTGTCAGGCAATACAAAACTTACGCAAAAATTAATTTTCATAGTACTTTAATCTTTGTTATCAGTAGAATTTTTTAACCTTAACATGTGCTCACGTGATAATTTTCTTTATCGATTTTCTTCGGTCGTATGATGTGAATGTTGCGCTGTACATCTTCATTCGTGCATGATTAAGCCTTTGGGGCGAAACGTCGCACACGCAATAATAATCGCTTGGAAGTACCCGAAGAATCTTTTCTTTTGAACCCTTTATATAAAAGTTGATTAGTTTGTCATTCCTTTTAATTGGTTATCCATTCATTCAGGAAATGTATGAAGGGCTGTGCGCTGTCATCCACAAAGTCCCGAATGAGTACAAAAGAATACAGAACCTGAGTACTAACTCTTTGGGTTCGAAAGCATAGTACTAAATTCGTGCTCATTTCAGTACTCATTAGCGGTTTTCATAGAAGTAGTGCCTCCACCGGTTGATAAATGCAATACGGCAGATCTAACTCGCTCAATCCATCTATAATGTGCAGATCCCTCTGTAAAAACTGTGGTGGCAAGTAAACACAAATGCATTCGGAACAATAAAATTATATTCATCTTGAAGAAAATGATTGAAAGCAGAAATAATACATAGAATTAAAGTTATGATAATACCATGTTGACATAATAGCTCTTAGGAAGAAGACACATACAAGGGGTCATTTTCAAGTAGTGCTGTTTTCATTAACGAAGGCGATAACAAAGATTTTTGATTTTGCTTTGGGAGACATCACAGAAAAGCGCCAATTCTTCTACTGCTGCCAAAGTTAATTTTAATAGGAAGCGTCAATTATTGTTGACATCAAATAGACCATATATGTCGTGACGTTCGTCTTTGTTGATTGCTTCCTGTTAATAAACATTCGTGAAATTCTTGCAGTGTCATCAGGCGCGAATAACAACTAGTCGACTTAAATAGTGCAGCAGACCTTGAAAATTTCACATTGATTTTAAATTGAGAGTTCATGGAAACTGCTATTGCTTTCATCTCAAAATTATTTTCTTTTTACCAGTTCAAGTGCAACTTGACGCAAAGAAAATGGTCCACTAAAAGAGCTAGCCGGTAAGTGACTCATCAAATATATTCATCTCACATATTACCTTCCAGCGTGATGCTTCTCAAAGTCTTTAATCGAAATTACATGAATTATGTATAGTGATTTTATGCACTGTTAAATGTGGACAGCTCCTTTGACGACTTCATGAGTTTTGTATTGAGTTGTTCATAATATCCGAATGATAAACCCCAATGGAGAGTTTACTTACGTAGATGGGCACGTTTGCATTAAGTTTTTGTAAGTTTAAGCTCGATTCAGATGGATATCATTACAATCAGCATAAACCGACTACGAACTCCATTTGCACAATTCTTTGCACTGGAAACAAGCATTCTTCTTCTTAATATTATTAAGACAAGGGCTCTCTGTACACGAAAAAATATAATGGTCATTGGTGCAAAAGGCGAGTATCGGGGCGCTCTGGACAAAAAGGTCGCTCTGCACAGTAGTTGCGAGAAAAGTACGCTTTGTACATTTTTGAAAGTTGGAGGACGATTATTGGTCATAGAGATGTGAATAATGTACTTTCAGGATCCAAAATTGGAAGGCCGCTTTGCGCACATTGCGTACATGGCGGGCTTACTGTAATTAATGGCTGAAATTTTGAATAAAACAATATAAAAATATGTAGTAGTCCTGCATGTCTCAACACTAAATTAATACCTAGAACCTGACGGTTGCCACAATAATACCTTTGCAACTTTCAATACACTGTCTTGTGACTTTTGCGTAAATAAAGAGCTGATGTAGGCCTCATTCATCATTCTTTTGTTTAACCCTAAGAGACCTGAGCTTTTTCGGACCCTCGGAGACCTGAGGGAGGGACCCCTTTTACAAATTCTTATTTTACCTGCTTTCATCGATATCAAATCATTAGGAAAGTTGATTTTAAGTAAAATAATGATGTTTGCGTGTAGCAAGTCGACATAACTAATCCTTTGAGTGACTTTCAGCCTTCTCAGCAAACGTATGCGAAAATGTGATGTTTTTGTAATTCAACGACATTTACCAAAGTATCAGGTGTACAGACAGTCGGTTTTACGATGCTTACTGTCAACATATAACTTCAGACGGTTGATTTTAATCAAACTGATTTATTTC
Source organism: Prostheceraeus crozeri (assembly GCA_907163375.1). Lineage (NCBI taxonomy): Eukaryota > Metazoa > Platyhelminthes > Polycladida > Euryleptidae > Prostheceraeus > Prostheceraeus crozeri. The sequence goes on along the minus strand of CAJQUW010015341.1, from coordinate 30,571 downwards.
ATGTAGCATAACCTTTACATTTGGCGATTTTTCAAACTTATCTATACCAATCGGAAATAGGCCTAAACTGAGCCTTAATTTCTGCATAATTACTGAGAGTCGATTTTAAGATGTTTGCTGTCGCCATGTAACCTCAGATAGTTGACTTTAATGAACCATGCAGCATAACCCTTACATTTGGCCATTTTTCAAATTTATCCTTGCCAATCGGAAATATGCCTAAACTGAGACCCTCAAAACAGCTGTGGAGATCTCAAGCTCATCAATTACTGCTACGAAAACTTTGCCAACAGTCTGTTTTTAGTGTTGAACTATGAATATAATGATAGCTTTCATTGTGAACACTGATTTATGCTGATTTGTTCATGTATGCCAACCAGTCATGCACGATCATGTGCGAAAGCAAAATATTCACATTTTGCGATCTTCTAGCACAACGCACATGCACGAGCATGATATAAAGATTGAATAAGTAAATTTCACATATTATGAACCATCGTGGACATGCACAAAATCATTTTTCATTTGATAGCAAAATTTTGATAGCTACCATACTTCTACTGATTCAATTATATTGAAATAACACATGCAGATTCACTGTTAAAAATGATGATTTCACATGGCCATGAACGGTTAATGTATCCTCAGCAGAAAAAGTAAAATAGAAAAATACGGCTCCGCGGGGTCCACTGGACCCCCTTCAGCTCCCTGAGGGTTAATGACCAAATACAAGCAGCAGTAAGAGAATTTAGTGTTGAAAACCATGAAATCAATTCGACTAAAAATATTGGGATTTGCTTTGCTTCTGGCAATGAAACAACGATTGACGAGCACTTTCGTGATAAAGGGACCATTTAAAATCTACGTGATGAATAATGATGAATACGGCCTAAAACTGTGCATTATCTGTGGAAACTTATAGACTTATTGCTACAATCTTGAACTTTGTCTTCGCAAGGTTGGTGACATTTGTGTAATTGGTTTGTATCAGATAGTAGTGAAGTATTTCGCTCATGCCATATTTAGGTTCATGTGGAACAAAATAAGCAGTGCGTTCAGTGCTTCGAACAATTCAACTTCCAAAAATCGAATCCCAATGATTGTGACTCACTGATTGCATCTCTGTCTGTTCATCTCTACCCATAGCACTCAACCACATCATTCCTACGGACGAATTCGCTCATCCGGCACATTACTCTGTTCGGAAGTAAAGATGAAGCTGTCTTACTGAATACTGCGAACTCGCTTGATAGAATAGCTTAGAGCTATATCTATTCCTGACAGTTTGTTGCGGATAATACGGTGGACGAGCTGACACGTTCTTTGCTTGTGATTACTAGCATGTGATTGCTTATTAATTACTAGCATAAATCGTCAGCTCTGACACAGATTTTGAATTTTCAAAACAGTGAGGGCAAATTAAAACAACACGTTTGTGCTAAAATTGATCACATAGAACATTGAAGATTGAATTTGTCAGATACTTTACTTAAGATGGGAGCTAGCAGTCTACAAGATCTTGGTCATCATGAATAATAATAATAATAATAAACTTTATTGGTTCACAAGCTGCATGCAGAATCGGTGAACAATACAAATCGAGCGATGACAATATGTGAAGACACGAAAGCAATGCAATGGTTACCAGTATCAAAAACCAAAGTAAGAGTAAAATCAACAGTAGATAAAAACGCGAACTATTTACAAAACTTGATGAAAGAATTCTTAAAACGACAGGTTTTCGCAAAGCTAGGAACCACATCACTTGCATTGCGAGTAGATATGTTGCGGACAGAACGGAAAGAAAACAGCTCACAAAGGGAGTGCGAGTCACTTGCACAGATTGATTTGTAGAGTTTTTGACACGAACTATTTGCAGACTGAATTACATCCTGATCTGCATCAAGAGAAATGCCAATGATTCTGCACACTCTTTTTTCGACACGCTTAATCCGATACAACAGGTAGTCAGGAGCATTGCAAAAGCAAGCAAAAGAATACACCATAACGGAACGGATAAAGGCGATGTAGCACTTTGTTACTGGTGTCACAGCCAGCTCGCCTCAAGTTTCGAATTATAAAAATTCGTCGAGAAGCCTTCCTTACAATGTGCTCAATGTGTTCATTCCACTTCATGTCGGACGACAAAACAATGCCCAAATAAGAAAACGAATCCGCTTGATTAAGAAACAGACTGTTAGCAACACGGATAGGAAGCAAACTTAAACTTTTTTTAGTGACAACATCCATCACAAAACATTTTTGATCATTCACAGGAAGACCGACATTTGCTGTCCAACAAGTGATGTTATCCCACTTTTTCTGCAAATGATCATCATCATTGCAGCGCAAAAAATGCAGAAATGAAAAATCATCAGCATATTTTATCAGCTTGGTATTCAAGCACACAGGAGACAAGTCATCGACAGAGATTGTAAAAAGTATAGGGCCAAGCACACTGCCCTGAGGCACACCGCTTGTAGCATCACACCAATCGGATAAGGAATTATTATACAACACTCTTTGTGAACGAAAAGATAAAAAGCTCACAACCCATTTAACAAAACATGGAGGCAATTGAAACTTCTCGCAAGCATTAACTATAGTGGCAATGGGGAGCATTATTGAGCATATTGGAATGCTTCAATAATTCCCATATCGATGACGTTCATGTGATAGTGATGATGATGACGTAGCGGATGTCGAAGACGAAGATGCGGAGACCACAATCGACAACAGCTAGCACGAAGTAGCGGAAGAAGCAGAAGTCCCATCTGAAGTCTTACAATTCTACAACCTTTCTGAACCTAACTTGGTACTTATGGGTTATCCCTCCCCCACGTTTTCAAATTTGTCTACAAATCGTAGAAATAAATCAATCATTACAAAACTGCAGACACGTATTTGAGTATATTGGCTACTCACATGCAAAATTTAATGCAAATCCGACAAGCACTTTTTTAATTAGAGACGATGATGTGAAGTGCAGCGATGTCAGCGGCTTGATCTGACTTCGACGGACCTCATCGTCAGAGCAGATAGCACTAGGTCAACAAAGTCATTTTGCGACAATTCTTGAAGTGATAATGACCAAATCCTTTCCATTAATATGCCTAACTTGAGAAAGGTGTGGTAGGATACTGGTCGTCGGAAGATTTGTTGGTCGTGGAATATTTCTTCGCACGAGATGAGAAAATAAGTTACGTGGGAACTTGGAAATCGTGAAGATGTTTATAGAGGCTAACACACCGTTGTCGTAGGAGTGACGATGATAGACTGTCCGATACGATAAATAAAGTCCATGTCCAATATTGTACGGTGAACGAGATGAAACTTGTTATCGGTACAGTTTCTTCCTTAATTCCCTACTTTGTGGCTAATTCCAGGTAGCGTTTACATGTACTGCGTAATTATCTAAGACTTGTTTATTCTGTAACTGTCTGTGAATTGGTCAGTGTCTGTGATGGGCAATTTTACTTGATTGTTGAGAGTGGAAGACATTTGGAAGACAAACTCCGCAATGTCAGGCTTCGAATTTGTCAGCACTCAGGATATTCAAGACAGCCTTGCAAAAGCTACACCAGCTAATACGAAACGAGCCACCAACTACGCCGTGCCTGTTTACGAGGAGTGGTTATCGAAAAGGAATGAGACCTTCCCAGAAAAGCCCTTTCCATCGATAGACGACCTGACAGCTGTTAGCTGCGACGTTTTCGAGAATACTCTATCTCACTTCGTATATGAGATCCGACGGAAAGATGGGAAAGAATATCCCGCGAATAGTATCCGCGGCCCGACCTTAATTTTTTCAAAGATGACTCAAACTTCTTTTTCCTGCGTCGCTGTATCGATCGTCGGATACAAGAACTGACAGAGAAGAGGGAGTCCACCTCCAGAAGCGCCAGGCTGATCCAATTACAAATGACGACGAAGAGTTATTGTGGTCCTCAGGCGCATTTTCGCTGAACTCCAGCGAAGGACCACTGTCGGTAGTATATTTTTACAACTGCAAAGTCTTTGGACTAAGGTCAAGAGATGAGCATAGAACTCTGACCTTAGAACAGTTTAAATTTGGAGAGGACGACGAAGGTCGTTTCGTCCAGTTTATTGGGAAAACTGACAAGACAAATAAAGGAGGTCTCCGTCATCGAAAAGTAGCCGAGAAGAACATCAAACACTACGATACTGAGTCCCAAGTAGCTACATATTAACTGTTGAAATTGTATTTTGAGCGTCTTCGTGCGTGCGGGATCACTGAAGGTGATTTTTATCGAAGACCGTTGATGCCTCTGTGTGGTCAGAGTGGGAGTTCATAGTATCTCTCAACTTTTGCCAAAAGCAGCAAAAAAAGCAAAAATATCATCAAAAATCATCACCGGACATTCTGGAAAAGTGACTTGTGCCACAACTCTGTATCAGAGAAACGTTGATGAACAACTGATTCGCGATCGTACTGGTCACAGATCAGACGCCATACGAGCGTACAAAAGAACTTCGACCACCCAACAAAGACAAATCAGTGAGCATTTGGACTTTTCTTACGTTGTGAGCGATAACCCGACAACAAGTGGAAGTACGTCTAATATAAAAGAAGAACTGCCATCAAGTCGAAATTTGGATTCCCACGACATCATAGATTGTTTTCGGGTCAGCAACTTTCTCGATGTTTCTTTTGACCTAAACGTTGATCTAGCGTGATTTGCTTTACACTAATTTTCAAGTGATTTCTTACATTAATTTCCAAAATGATTACATTATAGCTTGAGTGAAAAGTCCTGTATTCCACCTGTATTTCTATGTTTCTGATTATTTTAGATTCAATGTCATATGGTATACTATATATTTTCTGAGATTTTTGTGTAGTTTTAGATGTATTCCTGCGTGCATTTTTTATTGACATCAAACATGCATAATGTTTCTATTTTGTGCATATTTTTGACACCAATTTAGTATTTTCAGTATATACAGTGGACTCCGCTTAATAAATCCACGGATGATAAATCCAGCCGGCTATTACATCCACTTTGTCTTGGGACAGTTTTTTTACATAGTAAAATCCGCCGCTTAATAAATCCACACTCCGCTTAATAAATCCATTTTTTTATTCTGCTATCAACGCGACAAGTCATAATCAACCATTTCAGAGTGATCATTCCTTCTCGGAATAACCTCTTCACCAAAATGGCATCTCTCTCTATCACTCTCTCTGATTGGCCGATACACATAGCTAGTTCTCGCTTTCCCCTCCTTCCTGATTGGCCATTGTCTCGCACTCCTCGAATCAGGTGAACTGTAGTTTTTAAGTTGAACTCATCACAAGGTCAACTGTTACTTTCCATTTTTTTTTTTGAATAAGTACGGACGTATTCTGTGAGCCAACATGAAGAGAACTCGACAAGAGAAAACTATGGCGGAAAAGGTCGAACTGTTGAACCGATTCAAGGACCTACCTCCACTCAGTCAGCGAGAAGCAGCGGAAAAGCTCGGCATTTCACGAGGCTTCCTACAAAACCGGATGAATAACGAGACCGCCATTTGCGCCGAAGACCAGGGATCAAGCGTTGCCAAGCGGAAGAGAGCAGGGAAAGATCAGGATGTTGAAGACGCTCTATACGAGTGGTTTAAGTTTGCACGGTCGAAAAATGTGCCAGTCAACGGGCCTATAATTATGCAAAAAGCAAACAACATCGCGGTTGATGCGGGTCGCGATGACTTCAAAGCCACAGACGGCTGGTTCTCTCGTTGGAAGAAGCGCTACGGAATCACATTTACGACTCTGAAAGGTAAGAGTTTTCGTCTTTAATTGCTGAATCGCTGAAAGATGTTGATCATGTTTTTATTTCTATGCAGGTGAAGCAGCGGAAGCCGACGTCCGTGGAGCAGAGGAGTTTCGTAACTCGTCGTGGCAGATCTCCTGAAGACTTACTCTCCAGAGCAGATATACAACGCTGATGAAACTGCACTTTATTATCGCGCCCTTCCAGACAGCACCTACGTGGAGAAAGAGAAAAAGGCTCAGAGAGGGTTCAAAACGGCAAAGGACCGCGTTACACTTTTGGTGGTTTGTAACATGAATGGCGATAAAGAACAGTTGCTTCTGATTGGACAGTCCAAGTCTCCCAGATGCTTTAAGAAAGTAAAATCGCGTCCGATACCGTACGATTTTTCAGCAAATGCATGGATGACAGCGGGTATCTTTGAGCGATGGCTGAGGTCTTGGGACAATCGCTTGCAGCGATCAGGGAAGAAGGTGGTTCTTCTTGTTGACAACTGCTCAGCTCATGCAAAAGTCAACGGCCTGAAGAACATCGCTCTGTGTTTCTTTCCTCCAAACACCACATCCGTGATTCAGCCGTGCGACATGGGCATTATCAGAGCCCTCAAGGCCTATTATAGGCACGAGATGCGTCAGAAGAACATCGACGTCATTGACGATTCTGAAATTGAGACCGCTGCTCAGACTGTCGCCAAACGAATCAATCTCTTCGAAGCAATGTGCATGATAAAGAACGCATGGATGAAGATCACATCAATGACCATAAGGAACTGTTGGATGAAAGGTTTCGTATCTTCTGTTGTAGAAGAAGAAGACAAGGACACCAGCATAACCTTGCCGGAAACACCAGTTGGGCTCATCCAACATCAGTTTGATGCCTGGGTAGCTATCGACGATGAGGTTCTGGTGACTCAAGAAGTAACAGAAGACAAAATCAAGGAGCTAGTAACTGGGATCTTGGAGAAAGACAAGTCCGAACCAGTCTACGAGATCGGAAGTGAGTCAGATGACGAACCCATGGAAACGACTCCCTCCGCAGCAGAAATCAGACATTGCCTACATCGCTTAGGTGTCGGTCTCGAGAGGCTGGAATTCGACGACCTTGATAGCTTCTACTCACTGAAAAACAAAGTGATTGAGGACTTAAGAAGGAAGTGCCCGCCTAAGCAAACGACCATTAACTTTATGAATCCCTAACTTTCATTGTCTTAGTCAGATCTACATGTATTGCATATTTTGTGAATGCATGTACGAGCGTACCTTGTATCAGTTCGTTTGAATCATACTATACATACTGTTGTACACTGTTTGTTCTACAACACCGCTTGTTTTCCTTATTTGTAATAGAGTTTGTTTTACAGCCTATAGCATGTGTTTTCCTTATAAGCAACACGTATCCCTATACAGTGTATAGTTTATCGGTTCTCTTAGCGATTATTATAGCAATCTTTTTGCGCCTCCGGTTAATAAATCCGCCGCTTAATAAATCCACTTCAAGCTGGGACGGAGGTGGATTTATTAAACGGAGTCCACTGTACTACCAATTAGTTCCTGCGTCGCTGTATCGATATTTGTATTGACTGTACTTTTTATAAGAATCTCCTCATGGTTTTCGATACGTGTATGTTTAGGATGCTGAGGTTTATGAATATCTGCATGTTTTTTTACTTGATCTTGATGTACGTTTTGAAATTTCTTGATCTGTGCTTAATATAATCCCACACTTTATTTGTGTGTTCTCAATATTTTTTGTCAATGGATTTATAACCAATAGATTTAATATCATTTTGCCAAGCAGTATTGGACAATGGCTTTTATTTATCTTATCGGACAGTCTATTATCGTCACATCGACGGCAATTTATCTCATAGATTTGCAGAAGAGTTAGTACAAAATATGCTAGTTAGATATTCACTATTCAAACATGGAAATAAAACACGCTTATTTGACAGTGTGCCTTCCTGGGTCTGACTCATAATGACACCACTGATTATTTTGCAATGTTGCCAATCACTCTTCGATGCATTTGACCAAGCAAACATCGATTCATTCTGAAATAGAATATTTAAAGTCAAGCTGATGACACTGATTGATAGACCGCCGCATTATCTCAGAAAGTTTCCCTTTTTACATCATTGGACCGCTGCAACTTTAAAATGAATAGCACATCAAACTCGACGCGTTATGTAATAGAATAGCGTTTCTTTCGGAAAAAAGGGAAGCATACTCCTACGACAAAACAGTTATCGTACAACAGGACGTACTCGCCGCTTCGCGGCTCGTACGATCCTCTGTATACGATAGCTATTTCTTGGTGCACAACTCCTCCTCTTGAAATGCACACAATCTGTTCGACAGCTTCTTAAATTACATAAGCATTTTAGGCACCGGTGTTCTGCTATTCATATTCTCCATTCACTTATTTTCCTCGGAAAGTTAAAAGCCTACATTGATATTCATTGATTACATTGATGAATTGTACAATATACACTGTAATCACACCACACAGTTTCTCCATACAGGCGGTTGACCCCTGCCGGGCGGGAACTGAATGTATGCACTCACCTTCTCCTCGAGAAAATGATTCCGTGAATATTAACCTCATGACTGTGCACTAGTCTGGAAAATCCAGGCCATAGAAATAGATAGAAATCTCTAGAGGAGCGGAAATGTAGTTTCTTTCAATGCATAATGTAGCATTATATTATGGATTTTCAGGGCAGAAATATCAAACATAGACGAGGGAGGCTGCGCCTGATATTTCTGGTCGTAAAACCCATTATATAATGCTATTGTATGGAACTCTTATGAAGTCTATGAATATTGCAACTCTTGATCGCAGTCAGTAACAGATAATGGAGAGATGTGTTAGATATTCTACGAATATTGGAATTATTGGCATAGAATGTCCGAGGCGCGTAGCGGAAATGTGTGGTATTCCATTCAGCCGGTAGGCTTGCACACAATTGAGTCTATGGTTGGCGACATAATGAAAAAGGCCGGATACAGTGGATATCATACCACTCATTCTTTGCGTGCTAGTTCGGCAACTCGTATGTTTGCCGCAGGACGTGACAGTAAAATAATAATGAAAATGACAGGTCATCGTAGTGAAAAAGGCGTTAACAGCTATAAACGCATTTCAAAGGACCAAACAAATACCGCATCCTTGATAATTCAAGGAGCAGAAAAAAATGTCGATAGCAACCAGATTGATTTGAATAATATTGGTGATGGACATTCACGAAAAAAAATAAAAATTATTACTTCCAGTGGGACTATACTCGAAATCGACCAGTAAACTGTACGAGTGCATGAACGGTCAGTTATCAATAGCCATTGATTATTTGCCATGTATATTAATGACTTATTCAATTATAGAAAATGTTGAAACGTGATACTCTTTTTTAACTAGAATGCAAATTTCTAGGGTTACTGTACATATATTATATTGTCTGACTAAAAATAAGCCAACAACATGATATTACATCTAGCCTATCGAGAAAATTACATCAACTGTCATCACATTTCTTAGATCAAAACGTTAACACTTTAAACGATGTCAAAAACAACTTGGTCGGGCTCCTCCTGACATTTCAATACCACTTGCGCAATTTACGCAAAAAACCGCTAGTCTGATATTATATCTCTAGGGTTCTTATGCATATAGATATTTTTCCGGACATTATCTGCTTAAGCATTGAAATCCCATTGGAACATACTGTACTGTGATAATGTACTGTCTCCATTGCCGCAATGCAAATTTTTGGATTATGCATATAATAATTTGAAGCTGATAATGTCCTACTGAGTGATAGAAGGAGGTTATGAAGCAATCTTCGATTGACTTTTATTGAAGTTTATGAACCAAATTTTCATTGAATTTTTATTGAAACCAAAGCTTGCAATATAAACATGCGCAACCAAGCACCTCAAAAAAATATCTGGGTGTCATTTTTGCATAAATCACATCATAAATCAATCTAGTCTGCGCTCTGTATAATAATGCAACGGCTAGAATGTTTTTACAATCACTATGGGCCTAATATAACTTGCTATTTACGAAAATTCGATTTAGATAGTGGGCCACAAACATTCTTTGTCTGTTAGGTTCTTCACAATTCAGTTGAAGTTGCTGTCGTCGTTATATTCTATCTGAATCACTTTAAATGCTCATTATAATTCTCTGAATATTGTTACATATGACTGGCAAGCATTGAAATATTCTGTGAAAATCAAAGAAATGATGTTAATTAATTGACAGCTGCGTTGAGTTAATCGACAACAATATTAACAAACTTTGCAGTCAAGTTCCTTACTAAGAAATTGAAATGAATCTTCAGTCATTAAACCAGTCAATTCAACTTGTCGACGTCTTAAAGATCTTCTAAGATGTAGAAACTCCATGTTTGCTCTGTAAATTATACTGAATTTGAGTTCAACAGGGTGAGAATTCGTATTGTCACTTGAAAACTTGCTAGTCCATGCTATAAGCAATGTTTCAGATGATATAACGCAAAACTTGCACTAAGTTATTGATTGAAATGAGTACAAAATATCCGAGATTTGAGTAGCACAATTTTCCAAGGACAAAATTTGGCAACAATACAAGCCACTTTCTGATTTTCTACACAGATAATCCATTTTCTCGACGGTTGACAGCACTCTATATTTAGGAAGCATTTTTGAGATCAGACTAAAATAACATTGCAGCAATGCATATAATTTCAAATCAAACATAGAAATTTCCACTGTCATAGGAAAAATTCAGCCCACAGTCAATTCTCCACTCTTTGGGAGTTGTGTATCCGAGTTCTATGTCATATTGTTCATAGACATCCCTGATAGAAATTAACAATACCATAGAAAGTCTATGTACTATTATCTACTTCTATGGGAGGAGCTGAGAAGGTCTGTTGCGAGATATCATGATCGATTGCGAGGGAAGCAGAGATATCATCATTTCCAAAAGGTTAGATAACAATTTCTGTCATAAGATGATAATAGCATAATTTTCACCTTCTATAAATGAGCTTTCCCAATTTATTTACGACATTTTTAATGTTTCGATGTTTTCATATAGATTCGATTAACTAGGTAGTACAACTCAAATTTCAGACTGCTTCTTAACTTCTGTTGATGTAGTCATGGAAGATTTCACAAACTACAGCAATTTCTTGCACATTGACAGCGCTGAGTATTGATTCTCTATTTCATTCTCTAAGCCTGGACATGGTGTTTTTCTAGGACGTGAAAGAATCTAATGTATTGTTTTCAGTGGAAGGGTCTGCATGTAAGGTCTGAAGACGCGAAATTATTCTTATTTCTTATAATCATTTTACGAGCGTATGTTATTTATAAAGGATTGACAATTAGTTGATTATTAACCCTTTTCATATATTCCTCTTTAATTCTATCTGCCACGGATTCCTCCAACTTTATGATGCTCTATCGTCTGCTATCAAAGTCATAATCTGACCAGTCACAGATTACTGACAAGACTATACTACTGGAAAGCTTGTGCACAAGCTGGTGAAATTCCAATGTGTTTTCATTCTCAGTGGCGGGTGCGCTTCTGAATATTTTGAAATTCACTGATTAGAAGTTCACAGTAAATCTCTTGCATTACTTTTCATTAAAAGCTTGATAATTTCCATTAAACTTGTAAGAACACGACACTTAGTCTATTCAGACTCAAATGCAATTAATTATAACTGCGCTATTAATTAATGCGATACCATAATTGGAAATATCTGGGAAAACATCATAATAAGTAGGAACACATAAAAAGTCACAAACAAGGCATGAGAAGTCTTGATAATCTAACTATAAGACTACTGCAAATCTGCCATCATAGAAGTACTGCAAGTACATCATGTACATACAGTACTATAAAGCATATTACTATTATTTCAATTTTTTTGGTTCTCTTGGTCTTTGTCAATCATACTTTATCAAACATAGCTGTAGGAGTGTAGGTATTTGCCCTTTCTTCCATCAACAGTGAGATGATTCATAATTCTGCATCAATTAAATCAAGCAATTAGACTTATAAAGTTTGCAAAACATTAGCAAATCCAATAGATGGACGTCCTCAGACTTGAACAATTTTAGGCACAAAACCTCTGTGACAGCCTTAGACAGTACGGTTCGAAATGGCCCAGACTGGCTTAAAATATCTAGAACTGTCACTCTCTAATCTTCATGATTATCACTCGATGCGCAGGAGAGATAAACACAGAACAGCCCATTGTGCAGTCCCTTGGTCAGTGATCCAGATATTTTAGGCAATGCTGAGTCGTACTGACCAGTCCCTGTAGGGAGTAAAGCGCTGCGTCTTCTGCCGCCATGGAATTTCTGTGCTTAACAAGTCTGAGGACATCTTTCTATTCTATGCCCAACCTTCAACTCTACAATCTTCATAATTAGCGAATCTGCAAGTGCATTTGTTGCCGGGTTATGTTCACAGTGTGCATGTTAAATGTAAATCAGGCATTAATACGCATTGTTATCAATGTATTTATATGATTTCATGGCGGAGATATAATATCATAGGCACCTACTGTTTGACTGTCTTGACATCATGTAGGCCTATGATTCGTACAAATGGTGTACCTGGCATATGCGAACGTGTTTAATGCTATGTAAGGATTTCACACGGCTACTCTGTCTTGCTATACATGATCTCAGGTGCGAGTACCCGCGCGTTGCATTTATCTCAAACGATGAAAGAGTGAACAGTACTTTTAACTAATCAAGCAAATTTCATTGAGAAATCACATTGAAAAAACTCGCACGATTCCTGGTCAATTAAGAATCGCGCGCGATTGATCGTGTGGAATCGATCAGCTGCTCCCGCCACTGTGTTCAAGTACTTTTCCTTTTGCTCAATCCGTCTGTTGATTTGACTTTCATATAACAAATTTAAAGATATTGATTAAGCAAAAAAAAAGGTTTCATAGTAGAAATTCTGTCAAGTTAAGTCACCACAAAGCGGACAGTACTTCGGCGTCCAGCGCCTTCAATGGTCGAGGTGGACGGCGAGAAGTCACCGTGTGAAGCTTTATATAAGAGATGTACTAATTGATGAATGTTTATCAAATTGTGAGGACAGATTGTAGTCTGGAAGTTCGTGTTTTCTATTGTTGCGTCTCGTGTGTTGAACAGTTTGCTAATGAAGACGACCTGAAAGTTCCCGATGCCTCCTATACCGTCGTGCTTATCTTTGATATTTGTCGTGCAGATCTTTTTTGAAGTCGATCCTTGGTCAAGTCCCTTGGTCAAGTACGTGAATTCAAAGCTGCAAATCTAATTTAGTAGAATTTCACCTATTATGCATTATGTCTAGTCTCAAAAAGGGTAGACACACGTTTAGGAACAAGATTGAGATCAGACGTTTCGTCTACACAGACTGCGTCAAGAGTTGCAAGCAGTTGCTGTAAAAGCGGCTGTTAGTGAATACAGCTCATCTGTTCAGCTCATGATGTCTGTTTAATCCTGGCATGATCATCGCAATATAGAGGGCAGAGATGGAAACGGATCAGGTGGTGCGACCCGTGACCCGCAGACCCGCGGGTCTGTCCCGGGTCAGCAACAAAAGCTCAGACCCGTGACCCGCAATTGTTCAAAAAAGTACATGAACTTTAACTTTTATTTCATCTATCTTATAGCGATATACAGAGACTTTATTAAAAGATTACTGATGTGAATGCACGCTCACGTAGCGAATAGCCTACCAGTAATAATGTGATATTTGTATTGATAGTTCAAGCTATATTTCGAAATGACAGACGCCCAAACACGTTTCTGCTAGTTTATAAGCCTATCATTGCACCTCCACGTTTAAAAGTTAACAAAAAAATTATAACATGTTGTTTCGTAAGGATTAATGCCTATCGATAATCAAAAGGAAATGGAGATCAAGTTAATGAGATATAATAATCAAATCAATGTATTTCGACTGCTAATTTCTCCTCTAGCATGTGACTAAACTGACCTTATAGTTTTTCATATAGTTATGTTAATTCAATAAAATAAGTAAGTTAACAAAGTCGAGGTTTATAGAAAATTAATTCTTCAAGAATGGAAGTATTGTGAAATTGTCCGTCATAAATGCTATGCTATACATATTACCCGGCTGACCCGCCAGGAAAACGCCAGATGGGTGACCCGTGACCCGCAGACCCGTTTCCATCTCTGATAGAGGCATAGAAATAAACTGTTTATCTGAAGTTCGCTAGAATGGAAATTGACTCAAGGTCGCGGCACATCCGGGGGAACTAAGTTGGGGCATGAAGAACCAATTAAAGGCTTCAATTTACTCATGTGACTGATTCTAACCCAATGATACAGCCGTTGGCAGGTGCATCTAAGTGAAAATGCGTGCGATTTATGTGCCGTTATTGTGCATTGCATGAAGCTTAATTTCCATTCTAGAGGTTTTATTGTTGTCAATTTCTATGGATAGAGGGATTCATTCACTCTAGTAGAGGTTGCAATTCTCTGTTTATTAGTACTTCTGTGACCGAAATAGTTAATGGTCATCAATTTCAGCAATTTTAATTTCCAGAATATCGATTCAACTGTTGCTCACTGTGGTCATGATTCTTGCAATGTCCGACAAGGTCCGCAGTGGAGAACTTTCAGCAGGTGAGTTCATGTTCAGTGTACGTGTTAGTGTTTACTCCATTTACCCGAGCTTGGAGGGAACACCAATGTCGGGGTAAACTCTGAGGTAGAATATAAGAGATGGCTGAAGGCGGGAGGACCATTATGAATCAATAATGCGAAAAATGTCAGTTTTCTCTCCCGAGTAATTTTAATGCCACTAAATAATGACGAATAAAAAATGTATACACAGCCGACGTTTCGGGTCCAGACCCTTTCTCAAGACAAGGCAAGGCAAGACAGCAATGAAATGACAGTGTCTAAACTGGCTCGTTAGATACGCAGTATAGCTCCGGTTGTCTCATGACGTCTGTTCATTTTAGGATGGCATTTATTGATTAATCGCGATTCCACCACGCTTGTTTCAACATGAACATTTTAAGCAGAGAAGAAATTCAACATCAAAATCATCAATCGAACCGCTAACAAGGCAGGTCTTACTGTGTTCAGACAAAGCACTTAGTTCACTTTTATTACGAATACTGAGACTGTTTTCGTTGTATGTAATGTAGAATGGTCTAGCAGTTTTATCACTACACTTTCTACAAGAAAATTGATAAACAACACACGATGTCTCACAGTTATGATTTTGGGATAGCTTGTTGCATATTCTACAATCATTGTGTTTACTTTTTTTGCATTTTTTCTTCAAAACATTACGCAGCTTTTTGTTGCCCGTACTGACAAGACGGACATTCAACCTATGTTTTCTTATTTGGTAATTAATTTTCCCATTAAGACCTTCGCTTATAAACGGTAACCTCAACATAATTTTTTATCATCGTTGATTTTACTAGTTCTATTTTTTCACTACTATTTTACTAGCATTTTTTTGGGTACTTCTATCAGACACACTCAAATCCTTATTGGTGTATCCATTAAATTTTTAATTTTCTTTACATTTTTTTCTCCGATTCTATTTTAATGTTATCAGAGAGCGTTGAACTACACCGATGACGTGTGTCTCTTATGCTCTGTTTTACGAAATTAGTTTTGACGGAGCTCAGTAGCCAACTATCTTTTTTCGTAATTATTTAGTGGCATTAAAATTACTGTGGAGTGAAAACTGATATTTTTCGCATTATTGATTCTGAGGTAGAACCAGGTATGTTTAAATGAACGACACTTGGCAGCGTTTTCAGAAAAGCGAAATGTCACGTGCATGCAGATGAGATGAAGATTTATCATTATTTATTCAGTTGCCCGAAAGTAGACTGAATTCGGAACAATTGTATCAGATAACAAAGGACAAGTGAGATGGGTGCATTTTTTAATCATTCCCATTGCGATTCCAGAACTATCTGAACAAACGAAGGATCTGCTATAAGCAATAGTGTCGTTCCGATGCAGCATGACGGAAAAATGACAATTTCATAAAAGGACTGGAACGCTGTGAACTTTTCTAAATTTTTGGTGTCACAAACTGTTACTTATTCGAATGTGTACCGGCTCCTTCGATGACAGAGAAAGACCTAGGCAGCGGACGAAAGTCGCTATGCCACCTGGCTCTTTCTGAGACCACGCTGCGACAGTCCAAGCAATGTCACCGCCTTCACCGGCGACATTCTATGTACTATATCTTGCTGCTTCTTATACGATTGATGATTGCCTTCAGATTTCAGCGTAATTTTGATTCGTACCTGTATTTTGAGCAACAATTGACTGAAGCACTGTATCGAATCACTATTCGTTTTAAGATATCAAAGTAAAATTCTGCGGAGTCCAGAATGCACATGAGAACACGTGGTGGTCGATGGCATTTTACCATTTTACCAAATTTTTGTATCGATCCATAGAAGGCCCGTCTGCAGCGCATTTTACTCTCAACATTTTAGTAGAGCTTACTTCGGCGTAAGTGTCAACTCAACTTGAGTTCATGTCCGATGTTTGCGCTTACACCGGCTATGAACTGAGGTAATGATCAAAAATAACCAAAAAATCTCCACAAAGTTGAGGATTCGATAAGAAAAAGCTGCAAGCTGCTGCAAGATCTTTCTGCTAAGTTTAAAAATCTGAGAGATGAAAATCAGTTGAATTCGCATTCAGCTGACTGATGATTTGTCGTTCTAACGAGATGGAAAAATTTATGAGATTGTGGAAGCTTCAGAACTATACCATCATCATTGTGAACTGATTATCTACGGCACCTGTTTATCGTCAGCAGTCCTATCGCCGGCATGCATTGGTGGTTGGGTTCATTATAAAGTAGAATGCGTCAAATTCATTGCAATATTCTATGAAGCTTGTAATAAAGTTTGTTGAATATTATATAATCCACTGTGGACTTACTTTTGTACCTACGTTTCATTAAATGATATCTGTCATTCATAATTTGAAAACATCTTTAAATTGCTCCAAGAGGAAGCTGTCTGATAAATTTCCTTTCTATTTCAGGTGTCAAGTTGAGGTTTTGGATTCCTATTTGGGTCAAAGTGGATAATAAGACTGGCCATGTAGAGAGCGTTTTTCACGAGCCCTTCCCTTTTCCCACGACGAGGGTGGATGTACACCGCATTGACTTGGTGCCCGGCAGCCACAGCTTTACAGAATTGGTTCAGAAGATCCAACCGATCTTCCCTGGAGCAGAAATCAAAGGCATCTTGCAAAGTGTAGGATATCTGGACCGGAGACAAGTGGCGCTGGTTGTGGATGAGATACCGGTGATGGGTGCTGTCTACAGTGATGCCGATGGAAAGCTGCGGCTTACTTGGGCGATGATAAGAGGCAGAAAGAATAATCGTAGTACGTATCGTAGCAATAATGGCATCCTAATAGCTGGACATGGGAGGAGGACAATCCTTCAATTAGATTTCCATTTCCCTTCTCCGGACCTCCATTGACTTGATTTCATCTTCATGCACATGGTTCATCTTCATGGTTCTCCACAACTTCTAATGTTGTAATCACGAGCATTGTGACGATTTGTACCCACAATTTCCTACTCATCAAACACACAACATTGTCATTAAATTCTCATTCTCAAATATCTGCTGCTCTTCCTTCGAATCGCCTTTCTGGAGGAGGGTTGGCCGGCAAAAACCACCAGCTTTTGTAACCCTTCTTCGGCTAAAACTGGCTATAACTGGCTAAAACTATTTTTCCAACAAAGGGATCACCGCTCCTTACTTTATTAATGAACATTAGTCATAATAAGTTCATTTTCCTTTTTATCATTCGATGAACATTTAGGACTGCATTTTCACAATTTTCACCTCATCAATATCACATTTTAATCAAGAATATGTTCCAAGTAAAAGTGTAAGAACATGAATTATTATAGAAAATGTTGCTAAGCTCATGTGCATTCTTTAAAGCGCGCGCACGAATGTCACAATTGTTTGTCCCTCTCAGATTCTATTAACAGCGATCAATTTTGCAGCTTATTGGAAATGTTCTTTTGTAGAGATTGCAAGTGAAGCTGTTCAGACATACACTATACCTCACTTTATCAAGATTGCTGGTGCGAAGTATGTTGTCTAATTATTATTTGTTCTCCCAAATTATGATTTTCCGCTCCACTCACAAACATTAGTATATTTAGCACCATATACTATTTCTTAAAAAAGTAGAAATACATTGTAAGTGCTTGATTTGGGAGCTGAGACTTTCCGGTGCAGAGGCCTTTTGATAGAGTGCTTTCTCTATGTTCATGAGACCTCGGTACACATCTAGATCTGATGAAACATAAGCTATGCTATCAAAATACACTATGCATTCTTGCTGAACACTCAACACAGGAGAATGACAGTGGGATTATTAAAGCTCGTCTACATGAAGAAACGAGTTTGCTTAATTTAGTTCTATGTATAAACCAATTTATTCATACATTTATTTTCATTTTTTTGGATTTAAAATCACATTCTCTGACCTAAAACAGCATTCATTTGATGATAATTTCGAAAGTGTCTAACAACTTCTCTTACATGAACTAACTATAAATGGCCAAAATGGTGCTGAAGTCTACATTTGTTCTAAAGGCACAAGAAAATGGCAGGGCAATCGTAAGCAAAGACAACATCGCATGTTGTTCGTAATAAAACATTCCACATGGTTCAATCAGAGAATAATTGTCATGTTTTGGAAGATAAGAGTTCCAATCTGCAAATCTGCATGTACCGTAATACTCAAACCACTCTCTACAGCAATACTCAAATATTTCTCACTCAACAATCCTTTATCACTTGAATTTTGCAATTACAGTTAATTTCTTAAAGATTTAGAATTGTCAGATATTGAGAAAATTTTATCTTCAGACTGTAAATGCGCAGACCACAGTGACTTCATTCATCAGCATTATGAACACGTAATGACCGGCAATACGGATTTTGTAAGCAACCCAAATTTGAGAAATCTATTTTCTTTAGGAACTAAGCATCGAGTATCCAAACCCATGAAAATGCATGACTTGTATAAAGAAATAGAGAACTCTCTTTCCCGTCATGTCAATAAAGTCAGCCGTAGGTACAAAGTTCCATTGTCAGATTTTCAAGAATGGAGGACTAAAGTTATGACAGTCGTAGAGGATCG
Source organism: Prostheceraeus crozeri (assembly GCA_907163375.1). NCBI lineage: Eukaryota > Metazoa > Platyhelminthes > Polycladida > Euryleptidae > Prostheceraeus > Prostheceraeus crozeri. The sequence goes on along the minus strand of CAJQUW010015341.1, from coordinate 11,601 downwards.
TTTAAGATTCATGAAGAACACTTATGATAATAATAGAAATAATAAGAAAAGATTCCCTGAAAGTTTAACAAAAGAAGAGGAATCTTACCTTCAGTATTTACACACTAATTTTATTGTGACTTCTGTACATGAAGCAGCCAGCAATTACGCTTTTGTTTGTAAAAAGTTTTATGTCATGACATTGCTCAAGGAGTTGGGGTATGACCTGAGTTCCTTTTCGCCAATTGGTAACCTGACGTATACACCTATAGAAAGTAATGCTGCGTGTGTTATCAAGAACCATATTGATATTTTGCGAGATGAATTCGCCATAGTTTGCAACGATGAGAACTTAAAACTCCCTAAGCTATTTTGGATACCTAAATTACATAACCTCCTTCTATCACTCAGTAGGACATTATCAGCTTCAAATTATTATATGCATAATCCAAAAATTTGCATTGCGGCAATGGAGACAGTACATTATCACAGTACAGTATGTTCCAATGGGATTTCAATGCTTAAGCAGATAATGTCTGGAAAAATATCTATATGCATAAGAACCCTAGAGATATAATATCAGACTAGCGGTTTTTTGCGTAAATTACGCAAGTGGTATTGAAATGTCAGGAGGAGCCCGTCCAAGTTGTTTTTGCCATCGTTTAAAGTGTTAACGTTTTGATCTAAGAAATGTGATGACAGTTGATGTGATTTTCTCGATAGACTAGATGTAATATCATGTTGTTGGCTTATTTTTAGTCAGACAATATAATATATGTACAGTAACCCTAGAAATTTGCATTCTAGTTAAAAAAGAGTATCACATTTCAACATTTCCTATAATTGAATAAGTCATCAATATACATGGCAAATAATCAACGGCTATTGATAACTGATCGTTCATGCACTCGTACAGTTTACTGGTCGATTTCGAGTATAGTCCCACTGGAAGTAATAATTTTTATTTTTTTTCGTGAATGTCCATCACCAATATTATTCAAATCAATCTGGTTGCTATCGACATTTTTTTCTGCTCCTTGAATTATCAAGGATGCGGTATTTGTTTGGTCTTTTGAAATGCGTTTATAGCTGTTAACGCCCTTTTCACTACGATGACCTGATATTTTCATTATTATTTTACTGTTAAGTCCTGCGGCAAACATACGAGTTGCCGAACTAGCACGCAAAGAATGAGTGGTATGATATCCACTGTATCCGTCCTTTTTCATTATGTCGCCAACCATAGACTCAATTGTGTGCAAGCCTACCGGCTGAATGGAATACCACACATTTCCTCTCGCGTTTACTAATGGCCGAAGGTATAATCGCGAAACCCCTGGAGGACGATGACTTAAATATTTTTCAAATATATGGGGAGGGCTTTTGTCTATATCGTTTCGATTTTCAATCGCTCTCACTTCCTTTATGTCACTATTGATGTCTTTCGGTGTTCCACTGTGGTTCTTCGACTTCTTTTCGGTAAAAACAATACTTTCATTCCATCTTCATTTCAAACTTCAAATTGATCAATTGTTAAAAGTGATTGTTCGGAGCCACCACGTAAGGGGAAGTTCAGGCCAACAGTAAATAGGATGGTGTTCAGTAGTTTTTGTGGCGTGTCAGAACCCAGTAATCCCATTTGCCATAACTTATCCTCTTGCTCCTTGGTGATAATTTCTGCCTGTTTCTTTGGGATATTCATTCCCGCGGCCTCTGATTTCGCCATCATTGAATCAAGGCAGCCTCTGATGGCTTTGAACTTGCCATCACTCAAAAAATGATAATTTTCATTTTTATGATTCATGTTGATGTACTCGTACTGCTGTAGTTGTAATACCAATTCCTTCAAAGTTTTTGGTCTAAATATGCAACCCTTTTTATCTTTTATTTCGCAAATAATGCGAGGGATTGCAAAGTTAAAATTCTTCAATTGAAAAATCTTCTCTTGGTTTCTGAGGTATACGAAAGTTTTCATCGGGATTCTCATTCCCTTTTTGTCGCCAAGAATCAAAATGGCGATACGCCCATATTCTTTTGGATTTCGTGTTAAAAGGAATGCTTCCGAACGACAACTTTTCAATTTTTCCTCTGTTAAGAAATTAATATCATCTGCCGGTATATCATCAGCAATCAAACTACATTTTATGTCCAAATTAAAATCAGTGCCCGGTAATCTTCCTGGTATTAATATTAAAGCAGTTATTCATCTTGCTTCAGCAACAAAATGACAACAGTATTAAGTGTATGATAATGACCAGAGTAGAGGATTTCAATGGTCAGAATTTACGAGTTCGAAGGACGAGTAAATTTTGATACCATTGAAATCCGATACGTGGTCATTATTATAATTTAGTTTACGTTCTAAGAGCTATCTATGGCTTGCTTAGAGGTTTTATTATTTATAGATCAATGCAACACTGAGTTTTATCCTAGAAATTTCTCGTATTAATATTTCTAGGAGTCCATGTATAGAGGTTTTCAAAATTTAAATGATATCAATGACAATATATAAATACCAATGCAACATTTAGAATTCTATCATCATAGAACTCGGTATCATCCATCATGAATAGTGAAAATCTTTCAACTTCATCAATAGTTCAAAATGTCTGATTTGCTGCTACTACAAGAGAAGAAATGAGTAAAAGTTTGATCGAAGCAAAATCAAAAAGTACGATTAGTAAATCCAAGTGGGCAATGTCAATGTTCCAAAATTGGTTCAACCAATGGAAAATTCGTGTTGATGATGTACCTAAAGTGTTGAAAGATATTGAAGAATTTACACCTTCTGATCTAAACCATTGCCTTCAGTATTTTTTCTGTGACATACGTAAGACAGACAAAGACAGATCTATGTATCCTCCACAGACACAAACGGAAATATGTGCAGCTATTCAGTATCACTTCAATGATACAATGAACTGGCAAATATCAATTTTCAAAGATAAAGACTTTACTGAATCACGGAAAGTACTAGACGCACAAATGAAAAAAGCTGCGCGTCTTGGATTGGTGCAACAAAAGAAGAGAGCTAGTATTATTACGATCAATGACGAAGAGTTATTATGGAACAATGGAAGTTTCGGTTGGGCTAATCCACGTCAGTTGATCAACACATTGATCTATTTCATCGGTCTGCATTTTAGTTTACGAGCGGGTGAAGAGCACAGAAATCTTGTGTATGGAGAATCCTCACAAATCAAATTGTTGTGTGATAATGACGGAAATGAGTACTTGGAGTACACAGAACATTTTTCAAAAAACAAAACGTTTGGTCTGAAAAATTGCAGAATGGATCCCAAATGTACTAGAGTATATGCAAGAGAAAATAAAGAAAAATGTCTCATTGAAATCTATAAAAGGTACATCTCACATCGACCTGAGTCAAATGGAAAAAATGGACATTCTGCATTCTATCTTGCAGTAATCGATAATCCAGCTACGAATGTTTGGTACAAAGCCTCACCTATAGGTGTACATAGTATTAGGGATGTGACAAAAAGGCTTCTAAAATCGTTGAACCCATCAGAGTTTTATACCAATACAAGTCTGCGCAGAACTGCACAAACTCGCTTGACCGAAGCCAACATTGCCCCGGTGTTATAGTTCTCTCTCTCCCTCTGTCTCAGTTTCCTACCGGAAACTAAAACCATGGTTTAATATTCCGATAGGAAAATTAAACCCAACATTTTTAAGTGTGTTTTAGTTTCCCACTGGTTTTCCCCTGGTGTTGCGGCTTCTAGTTTCCTAATAGGAAAATAAAACCTGGTATCATTTTCCTACTAGGAAGCTAAAACCATGGTTTTATTTTCCGATCGGAAAAAGAATGTCAACTGTATTACACGGTGAAAGTGAATCAACAAAAACGTTAATTGTGAACACCGAAAGAATCGAAATTAATCCACCGGAAAAGAAGATGAGAGTCGAAATAGATGGGGAGAAGAATAAGATAATCATAACTTTTGACTAATTGTTACAATGACAACGTAAATTTTCTTTCATTGTTATAATTGCATGTTGAATTTAACTTTTAGTGAGCATTAAATGAAATATTACTAGTAACATTTCATTCAATGTCATAGATATGAAATATATTGTTTGATGATTAAACGGTCAGAATTTATGATATTTTATTGGGGAATGTATCATAGAACATAAACTAAATGTATGGAAATCTTGAATTATGAAATATTATTTCCATGTTTATAGCCCAGAACCATAGAAAGAGGTTAAGCTAGATACATATTGTACAACATCTATCACTTAATACCATAGAAGTAGATAATAGTACACTAGAACGGAAGTTCGATATCTTGCTTATGTACAGTGATGGCACATGGAAAAATCTATGGTTTGTACATCAGATTCGATCTTAAACATTATATCATAGTCGAACTATTTGCCAAGTTGGTTTTGGAAGTTGTTGACAACAAATTACAGGATCTTTATGAAGAGACTTTGAAGTGAGATGGTGGTATTGTATCATGTGAAATAGCCTACTATTCCATGGATTAATATAGTGTCTATTTGTAGCAGTCATTGACAACTATTTTCCAATTTTTCACTGCTGGAATGCGAATCAAAAATTGGTTCAGAGTCATATTGAAAGTGGTCGCTGTACTGATTGGAGGAACATCTCAAGAATTCACAGACTTCTAATTATTGGATAATTTCTCGGTCAAGCGGTTAAGAAACCTAGTGTTTTTCTGGAATAAGCACACTTAAAATCTTCTTCTTTACCTACAATCATTTCTCAGATAAAATGAATGTCGCTGGAACTCAATTAATCATTGAATGACTTATGTGATATAATTTGATGATATATTGGCAGCTGATATTCGAATGCATGCAGAGATTTTGAAAATTGTTCAAATATAATGAACAGGGGCCCTTCAAAATGAAATAAATGCTCTAACATTTCTTGGCCTCTGATTTCAAGCTGGAGTAATGCATGTTCTGTAAATCGACATTACAAGTTGCATATGTGTCTGATTATACTCTTGATAGATTATAGGAGCGATATTTCAAAATCATGACCGTACATAACGTTTTAAAGGATTTCCTTCTTTGTCATCCTGTCGGCGCAGTATTTTGTAAATTCACTATTGCTTTTGAGCACATGGTCTTTGGACAAGGGCAACAATCTACATCGACAATTGGCCTGATAAGTATGAATGCCAATCAGAAAACTTGGAAACAAGCTCGCACAATTTGCTTTTTGCCCCAACTAAGTTCCCCCGGCGTGTGCCATAATTTTCATGCAATTTCCATTCTAGGACTTTCTATGGTATTGTTAATTTCTATGCTTGATACAACTATATCAATTTCAGTTGGGCCATAGAAAAAGGTTATGCTAGATATTGTACTCATATTGGCACTACGCGCCTCGGACATTCTATGCCAATAATTCCAATATTCGTACAATATCCAACACATACCCTCCAATGCCGGGAAATAATGCATTTCAAACTCATTTCATTCATTTCTATGACCTCCAAAGCCATCGAGAGTGAAATACAATGCTATATTACAATTCATCTTAGCCTAAGATTTCTACATTTTGCCAGACAATGTAGGAATATAGACTGATCGTGAGGTCAATAATATATAGCAAAATAAGACGGCACGAAATGCCCGATTATTTTGCTTATTATTGACCGAAAGAGAAGTCTATATTTCTATTGTCATCTACTCGTACTTTGAAATGTAAAATGCTATGACACTCACTATCAGTCAATAATATGTTTCATGTGTTAAAATATACTATTAGTCAATAATATGCATCAGTCAATAATATGCAAATCAAATGTAATATCTAGGTAGATTTAAATGACGAAGACTCCTAGCCTAGGACATTGATATCTATCTAGGAATGCATGCTTCAATTATACAAAATCACTGTTATAGATTCATTTTAGTCTGAATTGACGATGTATGCCAATGAGCAATTTGATGATAATATGTTTGAAGAAGATTTATTAAGTATGGATCTCATCAATTATGAATTTGTGCCGACTGGTATCATTTCGGGTCTCACCACTGAACAACTGAATAATTTGACCCGTAGCACAGCAGAAATTACAAGAGAAAGGGATCAAGTAACATACCCAGAAGCAGATATCGTTCCACAACAAGAATATTCTGAGTTAGATAATCAAATTCAAGCGGAAATGAACAGAATAGAAGAAGAAATGAAAGTTCAGTCAACAGCACAACAAACAAAATCATATTCTAGACATTTACCAGACAATATTGAAACTATGCCTGTAAGTGTCATATCTTCAAATCTCCGATTCTACTATAGTCAACTTAGAAAGAAAGATGGATCCTACTACTCGTCACGTACTCTCATATGCATAAGAGCTGGTATACATCGCTATTTGACACAGGCGCCAGTTAATCGAAGCGTCAACATTTTGAATGGAGTTATGTTTCAAACTGCAAACAACATGCTGGCTTCAATGGTGGATCATTTTTTGCAGAGCGGACAGCCACCACCGCAGCAAACATCTGAAATTAGCGGAGATGACTTCAGACTTCTTTCAACATACTTTCACAGAAGAACACCTGAAAGGCTCCAGAAAGAAATTTGGTTTAATACCAAGTACCATTTTGGAATGCGTGGACAAGAAAATATGCGTCAATTTACGATCTCCAGCTTTGTTCTATGTTGTGACTCAAACAATAAAACATATCTCAAAATAAATGAAAATCTATTGTCAAAGAATGTCAAAGCGCCTTTGAATGCAAAGGAATTTTCGGATATGAAGCAAGCAAAAATGTATGAGGACAGAGATGAGCCGAACAAATGTCCAATTGTTGCATTTCTTCTTTATAAAAGAAAATTAGAAGATCGTGGGATTAACAAAATGTGGCCCAAACCTATAGAAAATGAGAAAATGATTGAGGCAGGATTGTGGTACTACCAGAAAGCAGTCACAGGGAAAAATCTTTTGGGTGAAATGATGAGCACCATTTCCGAGGAATCCAAACTCTCAAAGCGATACACAAACCATTCGATTCGAGCGACTGTCATTCATTAATCGACTGCGAGACAAAGGATTCAAGAAAGAGCAGATATGCAAAATTACGGGACAGAAAAATCCCAGAAGCCTTGACAGCTACTTCAGAAAACGATGTACCGATGACGAATCATTTTCAATGAGCCGATCATTACAGAGCTCTTTACATGGCACTGCAAGTACGAGCACTGATGATGAAATTCGCGACGACATTTATCCTGAACCTCAACAGACAGTGGAAAATTCTCACGTTCTTTAATTCACGAACAATCAAAATTTTCTTGTTGCTAGGGCCCCAAGCAACAAAAAATGAAGCTTAAGTGTGACGGTGAAACCAACATAGTTGAAATTGAGTTTATTTGACATTGTGATAAACATTTAGTACATCTGGTTAGTTTTCTCCGTTTCTTGTTGATGCCTTTATTATAGGCATAACAGTTAACCTATCCAGGAGTCATAGGGATATTTCGATATGCATAGACATCTAAATATAGATTTTCATAAAACACAATTATTTTTGTATATTATTGACCATTTAGTGGTAGACATCTAACATTAAAGTAGATAACAATATTGCTTTTAGTTGGTATATTGTCCTCGAAATGCTATGCAATTCATAAGGAAGCTAGTACATAGACTATTATATGTCCGATACCGTTTCCGTAATTCATTAATTACATTGAATTAAGCATTGCCGTTGTAGGCTATAATGTACTGTAATTGCATAAACGAATCGCAATGCAAATTCCTCCATGAGCAGAGAGTGAGATCCATTGGTCCACCATTTGGATCCACCCATCTTCCAATGGTGTTGATGCAAAGCATGGATTCAATACGTTCAAGTGCGAAGATGACTTGAAAAACATGAAAACATTTGTCTGGATTCGGAGATCATATGACTTCACATGTAGAATTATACGGACAGAGATTCGTCGGAAGAGTTGTCTCTAAGTCACCAGATTCCATTTACTTTTAGAATCAGCGAGGTTTTGTATGCACATGCTTCGTCCTCTGGTAAATTTCATGCATAATGTCAACATCCTACGATCATCGTGACATAAATTTTGATTAGAGTTTTAAATCGCAAACCGAATGAAGTTTAAGTACCCCTATTCACTTTTAATCACCAATTCTGTTCACGTCATGTAGATCGTACTCATCCGCACCCGTAAACAACGGAATATCTTTGATGTACACGCCTGCACCCGTGAACAGTGGAACATCTTTTGCCCGCACCCCCTGTACCCGTGAACAGTGGAGAATCCTTACCTGCACCCGCCTGCACCCGTGAACAGCGGAAACTCCGTCCCTGCACCCGACTGCACCCGTGAACAGTGGAGAATCCTTACCTGCACCCGCATGCACCCGTGAACAGCGGAAACTCCGTCCCTGCACCCGACTGCACCGGTGTACAGTGGAGATTCTTTGCCCACACCCGCCTATACCCGTGAACAGCGGAAACTCCGTCCCTGCACCCGGACTGCACCCGTGAACAGTGGAACATCTTTCCACGCACACCCTGTACCCGTGAACAGCGGTAACTCCGTCCCTGCACCCGACTGCACCGGTGTACAGTGGAGAATCCTTGCCTGCACCCGCCTATACCCGTGAACAGCGGAAACTCCGTCCCTGCACCCGGACTGCACCCGTGAACAGTGGAACATCTTTCCACGCACACCCTGTACCCGTGAACAGCGGTAACTCCGTCCCTGCACCCGACTGCACCGGTGTACAGTGGAGAATCCTTGCCTGCACCCGCCTATACCCGTGAACAGCGGAAACTCCGTCCCTGCACCCGGACTGCACCCGTGAACAGTGGAACATCTTTCCACGCACACCCTGTACCCGTGAACAGCGGTAACTCCGTCCCTGCACCCGACTGCACCGGTGTACAGTGGAGAATCCTTGCCTGCACCCACCTGTACCCGTGAACAGTGGAGAATCCTTGCCTGCACCCACCTGTACCCGTGAACAGTGGAGAATCCTTGCCTGCACCCCCTGCACCCGTGAACAGCGGAAACTCCGTCCCTGCACCCGCATGTACCCGTGAACACTGGAGAATCCTTGCGTGCACCCGCCTGCACCCGTGAACAGGGAAACTCCGTCTCTGTACCCGACTGCACCCGTGAACAGCGGAAACTCCGTGCCTGCTCCGCCTGTACCCGTGAACAGTGGAGAATCCTTGCCTGCACCCGCCTGTACCCGTGAACAGTGGAGAATCCTTGCCCACACCCGCCTGTACCCGTGAACAGCGGAAACTCCGTGCCTGCACCCGCCTGTACCCGTGAACAGCGGAAACTCCGTGCCTGCACCCGCCTGTACCCGTGAACAGCAGAAAAGGATTTATTGTATTATTTCAATATTAACTCACTTTTTCCTGTCTGAACATCGTCCGCTTTTCTGTCTTTAGGTGCATGGACCTCGTGGTCCTCACAGACCAATTGTAGCGGTGTCTGTGGTGATGGTCATCAAAGGCGAACTAGTCAATACAAAGAGTATGTATATGGATTCAAGATACAAGTATGGGAAATTGGAGAGCAGCAGGCCCTGATAAAATACAGGTGTTCTGGATTAAGAAACTGAATAAGTTACATGAAAGACTTGCCAAGTACTACACTGAGTTCCTGCGGAATCCAAGTATGATTCCAAAATGGATGGTCAAAGGTAGAACAGTACTTATAAAGAAAGACGAAGATAAACCTCCAACTCCAGACAATTTCCGACCAATAACATGTCTCCCAACCCTATGGAAATTGTTCACTGGAGTAATAACAAAAAAGATAAACCAACATATAAAATCACATAAGATAATGCACAGCGAACAAAAGGGCTGTCGTCCACACTGCAGAGGCACAAAAGAACAACTTGCCATAGACAGAACAATCACCGATGAAAGTAAAAAACGGAAGAAGAACTTGTCAATGGCATGGATCGATTATCGCAAGGCTTTCGATTCCATTCCACATTCATGGATGATGAGATGCCTTGACATGTACAAAACCAATAAGTCCATACAAAAAGTGATAATAACATCAATGAAACATTGGGAGACGAACATCACACATGGTAAGCAAGTTATTGGAGCAATAAAGATCAAAAGAGGAATCTTCCAAAGAGACTCACTCTCGCCACTGTTGTTCTGCCTTGCAATGAACCCACTGAGTGAGATCTTACATGGAATAGATAAATCGTATGCACTTACAAGGGGAAGACAAATCAATCATATGATATACTTGGACGATTTGAAACTATACTGGAAAACCGAAAACGACATTAACTGCCTCATCAAGTCGGTTAAGATATACAGCGATGATATTAACATGAAGTTTGGAGTCGAAAAATGTGCGCGACTTATAATCCATCGAGGTAGAGTAATTGAAACAGACGGATTTCAAGCTGAAGAAGCCCTAATAAGGGAAGTGACCCAAGATGGATATAAATACTTGGGAATTCTTCAGAGAGAAACCATACTTGATGATGTGGCAAAAGCAAGGGCAACAAAAGAATACAAGAGGAGATTAAAGAAATTGCTGAAATCGAAGTTGTACGCCAAGAATATGATTGAGGCTATAAATGCATATGCATTTTATTACCCGTAATCAGCTACACTGGAGGAGTGATGAAATGGACAGTGCAAGAACTAAGTGAACTCAACCGAAAGACACGTAAGATACTAAACATCTACGGTGCACTACACCCAAGAACCGATATCGACCGTCCCTACCTACCGCGGGATCGGGGAGGTAGGGGGTTAAAAGATCTGGCGGAAGTCATAGAACAAGAAGGCAGAAGCCTAACAGAATATGTACAAAACAGAAACGATGACCCACTGCTGGCAGTGGTTGAATCGGGCAATTTGTACAGGCAGCGACAAGATACCTTAGAAGATTGGAAGATGAAAGTTGTAGAAGATCGATACTATAAATGGAAAGATAAGATAATGCACGGACAATACACAAGGCAAATGCTGGAAATAACATCTAGGCAGGCTTGTTACGGTTGGTTCAAATCAGTCAATTTGAAAATTACCACAGAAGCGTTACTAACGGCAGCTCAAGACCAAGACATCAATACGAAAGCACATGCAACATACATCCTGAAAACCAGCAATGATGCAAAGTGCAGAATGTGTAAGTCAGCAGATGAGACAGTGTCCCATATACTCACAGGATGCTCAAAACTGGCATCAAAAGAGTACCTCAATCGCCACAATGAAGTTGCCAGAATGATACATAGAGACATCTGTCTACAGTATGACATCAGCGTATCAACAGAGCCATGGAAACAAATGCCGATACCAGTAGTTGAAACAGACATGGTGAAGATCTTATGGGACTTCGAAATAAGAACCGACAAGAACATTTCAGCAAGGAGGCCCGATATAGTGATAGTGGACAAAGAGAAGAAGATGGGATACATAATCGATATCGCCGTTCCCGAGGATAGAAACATATGCAATAAAGAGCGAGAGAAAATAGCAAAACGTACCAAGACCTGAAGATAGAAATACAGAAACTGTGGAAGATTAAAGCAAAAGTGATACCAGTAGTAGTTGGATCCTTGGGAGCCCATACTGACTAGGATTCAGCGGAAACACATG
>CAJQUW010015340.1:0-220234 GCA_907163375.1 Prostheceraeus crozeri | reverse complement strand
ATTGTTTTGTGAGAACAATCTCCATTCCATTGGTTTAGAGCAATAACTTTTTCGCGCGGCAAATGCATTTCCAAGTTCCCAACTGTCATACAAAAAGTCCAAGCTTGTCAGCTAAACTACGGTACATGGACTGACAACAGCCATGTCATGTCATCAGACAAATGGATGGACCACACAAATGTGTAGCTGACCTGTCGAAGCGCGATTCTTCACAGGGACGAATTTAACGCGGCCATGAACAACGCCCGCTTCTCCCAGTCGGTCTTCGTCCAAGCGAAGTTGTACGGCGATGAGCCGTTAATGGTGTTTCAGGCCTATCTTCTACAGCGAACTATCAGCGAACTGCTGCGGACGTGATCAGCCACCACCGGCTTGTGTCCTGGAAGAATCTGAGACTCTTGTTGGTGCTGTGACTGTCTATAACTGTGAACGTACCATCTTCCTTGTAAGGACTGTTTTGCACGCACCATTTATTTATTTTCACAATATCATATACCCACCAATTTTTCATTTACATTTTTCAATCATATGTTTGGGGAATATTAAGAAAATAATAACCCTAACATATATTGGCGACCCACGCCAGGCCCAGCTTTATGTTTTCACTGGCACAGCTCGCCTGATAGCCGTCGGTTCATCGAACTATAAAAAAAAAAACACACATAACACAAAACAAAACAAGAAAAAAAAAAAAAACAAAAAACAAAAAAAAAAAAAAAAAAAAAAAAAAAAAAAAAAAAAAAAAACAAAAAAAAAAAAAAAAAACAAAAAAGAAAAAAAAAAAAAAAAAAAAAAAAAAACAAAAAAAAAAAAAAAAAAACAAAACAAAAAACAAAAACAACAACAAAAAAACAAAAACCCTAAAACAACAAAATCACGAACCCACCCACACAACCACCCCCACACCACCCACCACCACCCCTCCAACACCCCACACCTCACCCCCCCCCCACCCCACCACCCCACCCGCCCCACCCCCCCCCCATCACCACCACACACCACCCACCACAACCCCCACCCCCCACCCCCCCCGCCACACTCCCCCCCCACCCCCCTCCCCCCCCCCCCCACCCCCCCCCCCACCCAAAAACCCCCCACCACACCACCCCCCACCCCACCCCCGCACCCCCCCACCACCACCCCCCCCCCCCTACCCCCCCGCAACCCCCCCCCACCCCCCCATCACCACCCACCCACCCCACCCCCACCCCCCCCCCTCCCCCCCCCCACCCCACTACTCACCCCCCCCCACCCACCACCCCCCGCCCACCCCCAGTCCCCCCCCCCCCCCCCCCACCCACCACCCCCCCCCACGTCACCCACCACCCCCACCCACCCCCCCCCCCCCCTCCCCCACCCCACCCCCCCCCCCATCCCCCCCACCCCCCCCCCCTACCCCCCACCCCCCCCTCCCCCCCCAACCCACCCCACCCACACCCCCACCCCCCACCACACCACACCCCATCCCTTCTTCCCAGTTAAGGTTCTGAACTTTTTCCTTTTTCGCTTCCTCGGTCCACTCTTTTTAAGTTAAGTCTCAAGGCTTAATAACTGTAGGCCTAAGCATAAGGCTAAAACATACCGTGGGCAAGTTTTGAGCTATATATTTCTCGATTTTTTTTTGCGTTTTTTGATCTTCCTAAATAAAATATAATTTTCTCGAGTTATTTAATAAGACGTAAGAAATGGACTTCGATGCTATAGAATTCCTTAAACAATTCAATGAAGCCCCAAATGTGCAACAGCTGAAGGAATTGAAGAAAGCGGAACTATTCGATGTTGGAATCCAGTTTTAATTGCCAGTTAAGATGACTATGCGAAAGGAGCAAATACTCCAGAGAATCAAAGGGCATTTCATCGAAGAAGGCAAGATAGAAAAGGATGTCCAAGGAGAGTTGCCGGAAAATTCCAATGTGGTGTTAGAATTGAAAAAAAATAGAATTGGAAAGAAAAGCGATTAGAACGAGAACGAGAATTGGAAGAAAAGCGATTAGAACGAGAACGATAATTGGAAGAAAAGCGATTAGAACGAGAACGAGAAGAAAAGCGATTAGAACGAGAAGAACGAAGAAACAAAGGGAGGCCGAAAGAGAACTCAGAGAAAAAGATATGAATATGCAAAGAGAAATTGAACTAGAGAGAATAAGAACAAAAGCAGAAACTGAAAAAAGAAAATCAGAAGCATCATTAAAAGAAAATGCATCTATAGTTCCAAAGCTTTCCGAAAGAGACGTGGAACAATTTTTCCTGTGTTTTGAGAGGGTTGCTGAAACGGCAAACTGGCCAAAAGAAAAATGGACCTTTCTGATGCAGACAGTTTTAAACTGGTAAAGCACAAAAGGCGTATGCAGCCTTACCTAATGGCGATGCCAAAGATTATAAAAAGGTAAAACAAGTAAACCTTGAAACATATGAGTTGGTGCCAGAAGCCTACCGACAGAAATTCCGTTCATGGCAAAGAATGAAAGAGCAAAATCATTTACAATTGCCAAAGATAAAGAAGTCTTATTTGATAAGTGGACGAAAGCCGAAAAACGTCGATACGTTTTGAGAAACTACGAAATGTCATCCTCATTGAAGAATTTAAGAACTGTTTGAGTCCACAAATCAAAGTATATTTAGATGAGAGAATGCCACAAAACATAACCGAAGCAGCAAGAATCGCCGATCAATATGAATTGACGCATAAAAAGCCACGGTCGTATTACCATTATGAAAAGCCAAGAAACTATTACACAAGAAGTGCAGAAAAATATCATGAAGACAAAAGACAGGAAAATTATTATGAAGACAACAGACAATATGACAATAAAAACAAACAGCCAGAAGATATGAGAAAACGAGAAACGCCAAGATGGAAAATAGAATGTGAACACTGTAAGAGAAAGGGACATACAAAAACAGAATGTTGGCAATTGCATGGACGACCATAAAAGTACGATAGAAAGCCCGTAACGCTTGTTCGTGAAACGAACTGCCATCTTGAGACTGAGCAGGAAAAATCCTTTCCTACTAGTTTTTATGGTGTTCAGGTCACTGAGCATGATAGGTATACTTCAGTCGACGAAAGTGAACAACTAATTGAAGAATGGAAGCAAGCTTTCACGAAAGACGGTCTAGTTGGTAATGATAAAGATTATTTATATCCAGTTACAGTATGGCAAGATACCGGAGCATTTCAATCATTAATAGTGAAAGACATAGTTCCAGTGTCACATGCTACATACACGGGATTATGTGTTCCACTCCGCGCGTCGGAGGATGTATCTCAGCTCCACTGCATAAGTTGTACGTAAAAACCGAGATAGTGGAAGGTACCTTCATAATTGGTTTAGTCGATCGAGAAGAAATTCCTATTGAAGGGATCGATTTGATTGTTGGGAACGACTTAGCCGGATGCAAAGTTCAGGTACCACGTATGATAACAGACATGAAAGAAATTGAAGCAAACGAAGGAGAAATAAAGATCATGAAGCGAAAGAGAATGAATTGAAAGAGATTGAACTAGCGAAAGAACAGTGAACAAACAACAGTATGTGCCGTCACAAGATCCATGAGTAAGAAAGAGAAATCAGAAAAAGAGAATGAAATTGATGAAAATATTGAAGAGAAAGAAATTAACATTCGTATCGAATATAGATCGGTGTCAACTAATAAAAGAACAAGAAAGCGATGAAGAATTACAAAATATCTCCGCAGAACTGAACGAGAGTGATAAGAATGAGCGCATTTACTTTTACAAGCAAAATGGTATCCTATTTCGTTGCTGGAAACCAAGAGAAGCCACTCCTGAAGAAACATGGCAAGAAGTACATCAAATTGTAATACCTAAGTCACATCGACAAAAAGTCTTAAGCGTTGCACACGAAAACGTATTAAGTGGTCATCTCGGTGTACGCAAAACTCACTATCGAATATTGAAGCATTTTTACTGGCCGAAAATGTACAAAGATGTAGCTAACTTCTGTCGAACTTGTCATACATGTCAGATAGTTGGTAAACATCAGTTAGATCCCCCGAAAGCGCCGTTAATTCCAATCCCTGCGTGCGAAGAACCATTCAGAAATATCATTATTGATTGTGTTGGACCTTTACCACGAACCAAAATGGGACATGAATATCTATTTACAATTATGTGTTTCGTCAACCAGATTTCCAGAAGCTATCCCATTGAGAAACATTAACGCCAAAAAATATTTGTTCGGCTTTGATCAATTTCTTTACTATGGTGGGATTACCGTAAGTCATACGCTCAGATCAAGGCACGCACCTTACATCGAAGATATTTAGCCAAGTGTCAGAAGTACTTGGAGTAAAACATATTTGTTCAACTGCTTATCATCCAGAATCTCAAGGTGCGTTAGAGCGATTCCATCAGACATTGACAGTTATGATGAAAACTTACTGTGAAGAACATCAAAAGGACTGGAATTTAGGTATACCAATGCTATTATTTGCCATCCGCGAAACAGTTCAAGATTCACTCGGATTTAGTCCATTTGAATTAATTTACGGTCATGAAGTTAGAGGACCCCTGAAGTTGATGAAAGAAAATATGCTCAGCGAAGAGAAGAAAAGCACAAATTTGTTAGACTACGTGTCTGAGATCAAAGAAAGACTCACTGAGATACAAAAGTCTGCAAAGGCTAACCTAATAAATTCGCAAAGTAAAATGAAGAAGCAATTGGACAGAAACACAAAAGAAAGAACATTTCAGCAAGGTGAAAAAGTACTCTTATTATTGCCAATCTCGGGAGATCCGATGAAGTCAAGGTATCAAGGTCCTTATATGATACAAAAGAAAATAAGTGAAGTCAACTATGTTATAGAAACTCCGGATAGAAGAAAGAAACAAAGAATGTGTCACATAAATATGCTCAAGAAATATCACGACCGAGACGAAGAGTCAACAACTGAGTCAAACCCTTCTGGTGCTGTGCCGGAGAGTCTGGTGTCAGCATCGCAGACGAATTTGCCCGCACTGGGTGACATAAAAGAAAATTCTACAGGCACTTCGATCACTATGATTGCGTCAGGGGAGTCTGCAGTGGCAACATCGCTGACGAACTTGGCATCGCCGGGTGATGCAGAAGAGGAAGTCAATCTCATCATGCCAAGAATGAATAATTCAAAGATATTAGAAAATCTTGATAGCCATTTCCAGCATGTCGATTCCGAACAGAAAGGATAAAAGAAATAATTAAAGAGCACAAAGGAATATTTTCCGATCATCCGCAAATAACTACGTGGGCAGAACATGATGTCGAATTATCTGAAGAAAGGCCAATAAAACAGAGTCCGTACAGAATCAATCCAGAGAAGAGAGAAATTATGAAAAAGGAAGTAAAATATCTGAAAGATCATAACATAGTAGAAAATAGCAACAGCAATTGAAGTTCACCATGCATTTTGGTACCAAAACCAGATAAAACTCATCGTTTTTGCACCGATTATAGAAAAGTAAATGAATTGACAATCGCAGACAATTATCCCTTGCCGAATATCGAGACTTGCATTGAACAAGTAGGAGATTCGAAAATAATCAGCAAGTTTGACTTATTGAAAGGATATTATCAAGTTCCTTTAACAGAAAGAGCAAAGCGAATTTCAGCCTTCGTCACGGAAGAGGGTTTATTTCAATACAAAGTTATGCCCTTCGGAATGAAAAATGCCGCATCAACATTTCAAAGATTAGCTAATAAAGTCATCGAAAATTTAGACAACTGCGCCGTATATATTGACGACATAATCGTTTATAGTAATGACTGGCCAGATCACTTGGAACAAATACGAAAATTATTCCAAAGAATCGGCGAGGGCGATTTAACAATCAACCTCAGCAAAAGCGAGATTGGGAAACAGTCGCTAAACTATTTAGGTTTTGAAATCGGACATGGGAAAATAAAACCTATTATGGCAAAAGTTCAAACCGTTGTAAACTTTCCTGTACCTAACTCAAGAAAGGAACTAAGAAGATTCCTTGGTATGGCTGGGTATTATAGAAAATTTTGCAAAAATTACGCAGATGTTGTACACCCTTTGACAAGCCTCACGAGCCCAAAAATAAAATATACTTGGAGTAATGAATGCCAAGTAGCTTTCGAACAAGTCAAAACAATGCTGGCATCACCACCGATTTTATCAGTACCTACATTTGAAAAGCCATTCAAATTATATGTCGATGCTAGCGGCCTTGGTCTTGGTGCATTGTTGGCTCAAGATGATGAGGAAGGGAACGAGCATCCATTATCATATTATTCGAAGAAATTCAATCATTGCGAAAGAAAATACAGTACGATTGAAAAAGAAGGCCTAGCTTTGGTTCAAAGTTTGAGACACTTTGCGTATTTCCTCAAAGGCCAGCGAGCTACTTTTGTTTACACAGATCACAATCCGTTAATTTTCATTAACAGAATGAAAAATGACAATCAGAGACTTTTGAGATGGAGTCTGTTGTTACAGGAATATAATATTATCATTCAACATGTACCCGGGAGAGATAACATCATAGCAGATCGTTTGTCGAGAAGTTAAATAAAAATGTGATTTTTATTTTTTTTTAGTGGGGCGTGTTGTGTGCTAGGCAGTTTGTCTTCTTGCTTTATTATGCATTTTATTGTTTTGTGAGAACAATCTCCATTCCATTGTTAGAGCAATAACTTTTCCGCGGCATGCATTTCAAGTTCCAATGTCATACAAAAGTCCAGCTTGTCAGCTATCTACGGTACATGACTGACAACAGACATGTCATGTCATCAGACAATGGATGACCAAACAATTGGTAGCTGACCGTGAGCGAATCTTCACAGACGTATTTAACGCGGCATGAACAACGCCCGCTCTCCCAGTCTGGTCTCTCCAAGCGAAGTTGTCGGCGAGAGCCGTTAATGGTGTTTCAGCCTATCTTCTACGTGCGAACTATCATCGAACTGCTGCGGACGTGATCACCACGGCTTGTGGTCCTGGAAGAATCTGGAGACTCTGTTGGTGCTGTGACTGTCTTATAACTGTGAACGTACCATCTGTCCTTGTAAGGACTGTTTGCACCATTTATTTATTTTCACAATATAATTTATCCACATTTTTCATTTACATTTTTCAATCATATGTTTTGGGAATATTAAGAAAATAATAACCCGTAACATATTTGGCGACCACGCCAGGACCCAGCTTTGTTTTCACTGACGCACAGCTCGCCTGATAGCCGTCGGTTCTTCGAACTACCACTTCTTCCCAGTTAAGGTTCTGAACTTTTTCTTTTTTCGCTTCCTCGGTCCACTCTTTTTAAGTTAAGTCTTAAGGCTTAATAACTGTAGGCCTAAGCATAAGGCTAAAACTAACCGTGGGCAAGTTTTGAGCTATATATTTCTCGATTTTTTTCGCGTTTTTTGATCTTCCTAAATAAAATAATTTTCTCGGGTTATTTAATAAGGATTGTTAGGAATTAGCTAAGAACGTAAGAAATGGACTTCGATGCTAAAGAGTTCCTTAAACAATTCAATGAAGCCCCAAATGTGCAACAGCTGAAGGAATTGAAGAAAGCGGAACTATTCGATGTTGGAATCCAGTTGCAATTGCCAGTTAAGATGACTATGCGAAAGGAGCAAATACTCCAGAGAATCAAAGGGCATTTCATCGAAGAAGGCAAGATAGAAAAGGATGTCCAAGGAGAGTTGCCGGAAAATTCCAATGTGGTGTTAGAATTGAAAAAAATAGAATTGGAAGAAAAGCGATTAGAACGAGAACGAGAATTGGAAGAAAAGCGATTAGAACGAGAACGAGAATTGGAAGAAAAGCGATTAGAACGAGAACGAGAAGAAAAGCGATTAGAACGAGAAGAACGAAGAGAACAAAGGGAGGCCGAAAGAGAACTCAGAGAAAAAGATATGAATATGCAAAGAGAAATTGAACTAGAGAGAATAAGAACAAAAGCAGAAACTGAAAAAAGAAAATCAGAAGCATCATTAAAAGAAAATGCATCTATAGTTCCAAAGCTTTCCGAAAGAGACGTGGAACAATTTTTCCTGTGTTTTGAGAGGGTTGCTGAAACGGCAAACTGGCCAAAAGAAAAATGGACCTTTCTGATGCAGACAGTTTTAACTGGTAAAGCACAAAAGGCGTATGCAGCCTTACCTAATGGCGATGCCAAAGATTATAAAAAGGTAAAACAAGTAATCCTTGAAACATATGAGTTGGTGCCAGAAGCCTACCGACAGAAATTCCGTTCATGGCAAAGAATGAAAGAGCAAAATCATTTACAATTTGCCAAAGATAAAGAAGTCTTATTTGATAAGTGGACGAAAGCCGAAAACGTCGATACGTTTGAGAAACTACGAAATGTCATCCTCATTGAAGAATTTAAGAACTGTTTGAGTCCACAAATCAAAGTATATTTAGATGAGAGAATGCCACAAAACATAACCGAAGCAGCAAGAATCGCCGATCAATATGAATTGACACATAAAAAGCCACGGTCGTATTACCATTATGAAAAGCCAAGAAACTATTACACAAGAAGTGCAGAAAAATATCATGAAGACAAAAGACAGGAAAATTATTATGAAGACAACAGACAATATGACAATAAAAACAAACAGCCAGAAGATATGAGAAAACGAGAAACCCCAAGATGGAAAATAGAATGTGAACACTGTAAGAGAAAGGGACATACAAAAACAGAATGTTGGCAATTGCATGGACGACCAGAAAAGTACGATAGAAAGCCCGTAACGCTTGTTCGTGAAACGAACTGCCATCTTGAGACTGAGCAGGAAAAATCCTTTCCTACTAGTTTTTATGGTGTTCAGGTCAATGAGCATGATAGGTATACTTCAGTCGACGAAAGTGAACAACTAATTGAAGAAGGGAAGCAAGCTTTCACGAAAGACGGTCTAGTTGGTAATGATAAAGATTATTTATATCCAGTTACAGTATGGCAAGATACCGGAGCATTTCAATCATTAATAGTGAAAGACATAGTTCCAGTGTCACATGCTACATACACGGGATTATGTGTTCCACTCCGCGGCGTCGGAGGATGTATCTCAGCTCCACTGCATAAGTTGTACGTAAAAACCGAGATAGTGGAAGGTACCTTCATAATTGGTTTAGTCGATCGAGAAGAAATTCCTATTGAAGGGATCGATTTGATTGTTGGGAACGACTTAGCCGGATGCAAAGTTCAGGTACCACGTATGATAACAGACATGAAAGAAATTGAAGCAAACGAAGGAGAAATAAAAGATCATGAAGCGAAAGAGAATGAATTGAAAGAGATTGAACTAGCGAAAGAAAGTGAACAAACAACAGTATGTGCCGTCACAAGATCCATGAGTAAGAAAGAGAAATCAGAAAAAGAGAATGAAATTGATGAAAATATTGAAGAGAAAGAAATAACATTCGAATCGAATATAGATCGGTGTCAACTAATAAAAGAACAAGAAAGCGATGAAGAATTACAAAATATCTCCGCAGAACTGAACGAGAGTGATAAGAATGAGCGCATTTACTTTTACAAGCAAAATGGTATCCTATTTCGTTGCTGGAAACCAAGAGAAGCCACTCCTGAAGAAACATGGCAAGAAGTACATCAAATTGTAATACCTAAGTCACATCGACAAAAAGTCTTAAGCGTTGCACACGAAAACGTATTAAGTGGTCATCTCGGTGTACGCAAAACTCACTATCGAATATTGAAGCATTTTTACTGGCCGAAAATGTACAAAGATGTAGCTAACTTCTGTCGAACTTGTCATACATGTCAGATAGTTGGTAAACATCAGTTAGATCCCCCGAAAGCGCCGTTAATTCCAATCCCTGCGTGCGAAGAACCATTCAGAAATATCATTATTGATTGTGTTGGACCTTTACCACGAACCAAAATGGGACATGAATATCTATTTACAATTATGTGTTCGTCAACCAGATTTCCAGAAGCTATCCCATTGAGAAACATTAACGCCAAAAAATATTTGTTCGGCTTTGATCAATTTCTTTACTATGGTGGGATTACCGTAAGTCATACGCTCAGATCAAGGCACGCACCTTACATCGAAGATATTTAGCCAAGTGTCAGAAGTACTTGGAGTAAAACATATTTGTTCAACTGCTTATCATCCAGAATCTCAAGGTGCGTTAGAGCGATTCCATCAGACATTGACAGTTATGATGAAAACTTACTGTGAAGAACATCAAAAGGACTGGAATTTAGGTATACCAATGCTATTATTTGCCATCCGCGAAACAGTTCAAGATTCACTCGGATTTAGTCCATTTGAATTAATTTACGGTCATGAAGTTAGAGGACCCCTGAAGTTGATGAAAGAAAATATGCTCAGCGAAGAGAAGAAAAGCACAAATTTGTTAGACTACGTGTCTGAGATCAAAGAAAGACTCACTGAGATACAAAAGTCTGCAAAGGCTAACCTAATAAATTCGCAAAGTAAAATGAAGAAGCAATTGGACAGAAACACAAAAGAAAGAACATTTCAGCAAGGTGAAAAAGTACTCTTATTATTGCCAATCTCGGGAGATCCGATGAAGTCAAGGTATCAAGGTCCTTATATGATACAAAAGAAAATAAGTGAAGTCAACTATGTTATAGAAACTCCGGATAGAAGAAAGAAACAAAGAATGTGTCACATAAATATGCTCAAGAAATATCACGACCGAGACGAAGAGTCAACAACTGAGTCAAACCCTTCTGGTGCTGTGCCGGAGAGTCTGGTGTCAGCATCGCAGACGAATTTGCCCGCACTGGGTGACATAAAAGAAAATTCTACAGGCACTTCGATCACTATGATTGCGTCAGGGGAGTCTGCAGTGGCAACATCGCTGACGAACTTGGCATCGCCGGGTGATGCAGAAGAGGAAGTCAATCTCATCATGCCAAGAATGAATAATTCAAAGATATTAGAAAATCTTGATAGCCATTTCCAGCATGTCGATTCCGAACAGAAAGGATAAAAGAAATAATTAAAGAGCACAAAGGAATATTTTCCGATCATCCGCAAATAACTACGTGGGCAGAACATGATGTCGAATTATCTGAAGAAAGGCCAATAAAACAGAGTCCGTACAGAATCAATCCAGAGAAGAGAGAAATTATGAAAAAGGAAGTAAAATATCTGAAAGATCATAACATAGTAGAAAATAGCAACAGCAATTGAAGTTCACCATGCATTTTGGTACCAAAACCAGATAAAACTCATCGTTTTTGCACCGATTATAGAAAAGTAAATGAATTGACAATCGCAGACAATTATCCCTTGCCGAATATCGAGACTTGCATTGAACAAGTAGGAGATTCGAAAATAATCAGCAAGTTTGACTTATTGAAAGGATATTATCAAGTTCCTTTAACAGAAAGAGCAAAGCGAATTTCAGCCTTCGTCACGGAAGAGGGTTTATTTCAATACAAAGTTATGCCCTTCGGAATGAAAAATGCCGCATCAACATTTCAAAGATTAGCTAATAAAGTCATCGAAAATTTAGACAACTGCGCCGTATATATTGACGACATAATCGTTTATAGTAATGACTGGCCAGATCACTTGGAACAAATACGAAAATTATTCCAAAGAATCGGCGAGGGCGATTTAACAATCAACCTCAGCAAAAGCGAGATTGGGAAACAGTCGCTAAACTATTTAGGTTTTGAAATCGGACATGGGAAAATAAAACCTATTATGGCAAAAGTTCAAACCGTTGTAAACTTTCCTGTACCTAACTCAAGAAAGGAACTAAGAAGATTCCTTGGTATGGCTGGGTATTATAGAAAATTTTGCAAAAATTACGCAGATGTTGTACACCCTTTGACAAGCCTCACGAGCCCAAAAATAAAATATACTTGGAGTAATGAATGCCAAGTAGCTTTCGAACAAGTCAAAACAATGCTGGCATCACCACCGATTTTATCAGTACCTACATTTGAAAAGCCATTCAAATTATATGTCGATGCTAGCGGCCTTGGTCTTGGTGCATTGTTGGCTCAAGATGATGAGGAAGGGAACGAGCATCCATTATCATATTATTCGAAGAAATTCAATCATTGCGAAAGAAAATACAGTACGATTGAAAAAGAAGGCCTAGCTTTGGTTCAAAGTTTGAGACACTTTGCGTATTTCCTCAAAGGCCAGCGAGCTACTTTTGTTTACACAGATCACAATCCGTTAATTTTCATTAACAGAATGAAAAATGACAATCAGAGACTTTTGAGATGGAGTCTGTTGTTACAGGAATATAATATTATCATTCAACATGTACCCGGGAGAGATAACATCATAGCAGATCGTTTGTCGAGAAGTTAAATAAAAATGTGATTTTTATTTTTTTTTAGTGGGGCGTGTTGTGTGCTAGGCAGTTTGTCTTCTTGCTTTAATATGCATTTTATTGTTTTGTGAGAACAATCTCCATTCCATTGTTAGGGCAATAACTTTTCCGCGGCATGCATTTCAAGTTCCAATGTCATACAAAAGTCCAGCTTGTCAGCTATCTACGGTACATGACTGACAACATACATGTCATGTCATCAGACAATGGATGACCAAACAATTGGTAGGTGACCGTGAGCGAATCTTCACAGACGTATTTAACGCGGCATGAACAACGCCCGCTCTCCCAGTCTGGTCTCTCCAAGCGAAGTTGTCGGCGAGAGCCGTTAATGGTGTTTCAGCCTATCTTCTACGTGCGAACTATCATCGAACTGCTGCGGACGTGATCACCACGGCTTGTGGTCCTGGAAGAATCTGGAGACTCTGTTGGTGCTGTGACTGTCTTATAACTGTGAACGTACCATCTGTCCTTGTAAGGACTGTTTGCACCATTTATTTATTTTCACAATATAATTTATCCACATTTTTCATTTACATTTTTCAATCATATGTTTTGGGAATATTAAGAAAATAATAACCCGTAACAATGTGTACACCAGCATTGTACATCACAGCTAATTTGATTACTATCAAGAAATTACACTTTTTCATTCTAAATGATGAAATGAGAATGTGAATAGTGAGAAGTAAATTCGGGAGCTTTCTTTTGTGTATAGGCCGCGCATTGGCTCCACTAGCGATACTCGTGTATACGATAATGCAGTTCGAATACGAACTATATTGGTGTAATAGCATGCAAATAATATTCTGCAGGAATTCTTGAAAGAGACGTTGGCATGTGAAAATAGCACATATCTTCACACGGTTGTATTCCTTCATGCATGGCCTACTTTATGTATTTACTGTACATGTATAGACTTATCGCAGCTTAGTTTATTGCGTAGTGGGCATCAAACTCAATGTGACTTAGCATATACTCGCACAGCATATGGCTTTTTCAAGTTTTAGTTTACATGAAAAATGTTTTCATTGCGAAAAGAACATGCTTCGGGCATTCGAGTATTATTTCTGTTCCAACATATATTGCTCATTTAGTTATTGACCAGTATTTTGAAATTCTATAGAAGATCTCTCAAACTTAGAAGTGCATTTCAAAGTTCAAAGTCATTGTGGGCCACTTTCAAATCACTGATTCAAATGATGTCCGCGCGCCACTTTTGATATGAGAATGATTGCCCATCAATGAGTAAAAGTTGCAATTTCTGTCGTCATTTGTGAATTACAAAGTCGATGCAACTTTAACATCAGGTTTGTCAACAAGTACAAAATGAAAGAATGACCACAATAGCATCGTTCTCGGAATGTTTTTTTAATAGATGTCAGGTTGAAAACTCATATCTACTGCTTCTCTAACGGATTCTGAACTCTTGATTTGCGAAGGTATAATTCTGTCTGTTAACGACTTTCTCTCCCTTCATGATTTGACTTTTAGAGTAAGGAAGGGATGGAAGCTGCTAACCGGTTGACTTTTTTTGACTAATATTGCTGAGCAGTTCGTCTATAATTGTTAGAATTGCGATATGCATCCTTTTAACCGAACAACCAACCAATTAATTTTGTACCTTAATGCAACTGAAGTAAGCTCGTCATAATCGAAAGTATCAATTAAAAGGTCAATTGCTATTGTCGGCAATAAAGATAAATAATCTTTAAATGATGTTCAGCAGTCAACATGCCATCGATCAATCATAGCATCAATGGGCAGGTCCTACAGAAATCATGAAGCCTACAGTGCATGCAGCACACATATTTTTTAAGTTACCCCGTTCAGAATCAATATTTCCATGCATTCAAGCTTTTGAATATGTGTACTCGCACCGACAAATGCCGGTACATAGTATCTGATACATTTCATTTCCAAAGCTTTTCGACTGATATACACGTATTCTCTGGTCTCAGAGTGTTACATCAATGTTGCTTTCCTGTCATCTCTACTCTTAATAAAAACTAGTATTTCATAATAGTAATAGTTCTTTATTTGACTCACAAATTTAAAATCGCTGAGCACATTGCAGTTCAGAAATGTAAGAAAAAGATGTACATGAAGAAGTCAAGCGGTTACATTAGCGCTACATTACTAAAGATTGTCGATGATAAATCCAAGCGTGCGATGCATGTGGGTTGAATAATGACTACGGGGACCGGTATAATAATGTTATGTAAAATCTTTTCAATCTCATTCAAATTCTCAATCGTCATTCTTCACTTTGTTTTTAGTTGAGATCCTGGCTAAGTGATTTACTAAGCCCATTGTATGAATTACGTTTTTCAATGCGAAATTGAAAAAAGATCAATTCTTCATTCCATTAGGTTGAATTCATTCATACCTATGTCATGTGCTTTGTACAACTCAAGATCTCGTAGATACTTAAAGTGAACTTTTCATCATCATGTATAAATTTGAACATATCAATCATTGTAACTGAGCCTCTGTGCATGTTGTGATTTTTAATCTTGATCAATAAACGCCGAATTATTAATTATTATTATTATTAGCATACACATGATGTTTCAACTTTATCAAAACGCTGCAATTGTTATTTATCTGCAGGGGTTAACACCGAGCTCGTGTAAGCGGAGTAAACACTTACCCCTAGACAGAATTTAGGCTCACGTTTGACAACAAGTCAAAAGATAACGAATTGTGACAATCAATCTAGTGAAATTTCATGTTAACACATTTGAGCTTAGATTCAGATCAATAAAGTCAGTAATGAATAGGTAGGGTGAGGATGTAGTGTTAGTGGATTGCAGCAATGGAATATGCATGTAAAACAGAAATGGCTAATTTAGAAGACACTATTTGTTCTGTTATAGAACAGAACTGTAGACTATAGAAGAATCTGAGTCTTGGAATGACAAACTTCAGTCAGCTGCGTCACAACCGAAAGATATTATGTAAAATCCAGAGAGCATTGTATTGAAGGAATTGAACTCAACACTTGACTTGTCAGCTTTTGTTGAACGTAAATCGTATGATGGAATACGAAGGAACCGAAAAAGCACAGCGTCAACATGTTTAATGACGACCCAAAGCGGAATTCCTTGTGAAGTTGAAGGATTTTTAGCCCGTTACACATCAACAGGTGGAAACATACGGAAGGTCATGTGAACGGAGCGTTACCATGTTCAGTACCTCAGAATTGGTTGGATATTCATCGCAAATTTATTTGTAGTTGCAATAGAATCATTCAATATCAAGACAGAATGCCCATAAGTTGAAATGCAATGATGTATCAAAGTCAGACAATACTGTTTTTAACAACATCACTAGAACTAATTCCGATGACTAATTCCATGGATTACAGCGTGTTATTCCACCCATCCTGTCTTGCGGCATCCCATGGGCACTTTGAGATCTGAAACAGGCGTTCAGCAAGGAGATCCACTTGGACCTTTACTCTTCTCTTTGGGTCTGCATGAGGTAATTAAAAAAATGTCCACTTCGATGCCACTTGCATTCCACGCATGGTACCTCGACGATGGTGTTTTCGCTGGTTCTATGTCGTCAATTATCCGGTTGGTTGAGTTGCTTTAACATTCTACCCCATGGCCTCAAAGTTAATCTATCAAAATGTGAGGCATATAGTCAAAATTACTTGGATAAGCTGAACTCGAATATCAAGAAATCAAATACTCAAGATCTAAACATCCTTGAATGTCCTATTGGAAGTAATAAATTCTGCTCTTCCTTTATTGCCAAGAATATCGACAAAGCTGGGGAACTTCTGAACGCTTTAACATCACCTCACAATCCCCAAATATTGCTCTCGCCATTCTGAGACATTGTTCTGGGTTCTGTCGTCGTGTCCATGTAGCAAGAACAACTCCAGTCGAACAAGCAATTGGTGCACTAACAGAATTCGACGAAAATTTGAGGAGAACGCTAGAAGAATGTACGTCAATAGAATGTACAGAGACGGCCTGCAAGCAAGCTCAATTGTCCTTGTGAAATGGATGTCTTGGGATGCGATCACTTGAACATCATGCTGGCGCAGCATATCCCTCATCTCATTGCAATAGTACGAGTATGCCTATGCAGACCACATCAGCACAAAATTATTTGCTGAAAACCTTGAAACATTTTAACTCACGCGTCACACTTGCTGAGAATTTGGATATCAAAAAAATCAACGATCAAAAGCTTCGACAGCACATACTCTCTGCAAAGATTGATGATGAATCCAAGCGAGCATTACTAGTTAACGCTACAGCGGCAACAACAACATGAATGGAAAATGTCTCAGCCCCACATGCTGCAGATTGGTTAAGATTGGTTTAATCACCTGGTCTCGGTCTAGTACTAGAGCCAAACGAGATGTCGGTAGCCTTAAAGTGGTGGCTTTGGCTTGGAGCTAAATGAGGCAACTGAGTGTCCATATTACTCTTCGGTTGTTCTAGACCCGTATGGACAACATGCTCTGACATGCAACAAAGGAGATGTACTAACACGGCACAACAGCATCTGAAGCATCCTTTACGATTCTTGTAGACGTGCTTTACCACGACCCCAACTTGAGAGGGGGAATGGACTTGCTTAGCTTAATCCGGAAACGCGTACAGCTGACATACGCATTCCTGACTGGTCTCTCGGCAAGCCAGCGGCCGTGGATGTGACTGTTGCGCACCCGCTCAACCACACGAATATAATAGGAGCGAGCCTAAGGCATCAGCCACACTGAAAGAAAAAAGCTAACACGAGCGTCTCGAGCAAACGCGAGCAAACGTATCTCCGTAAGCTATTAATCGCTCCGGTTTGCTTTGCTCGCAGTGTGGCAGTCTACAAGTGCTGCAATGATAACTTTATATTTGCTCCAAAACGCTTTGCTCGGAAACGCTTGGATAAGCTCGCAGTGTGGCTGAGGCCTAACAGTCCAACATGTGACAGCCACGGCCGAGGACAGAAAGCGGAGCAATAAGGCAGAAAAATGCCGCGAGTTGGGATGGATATGTCTCCCTTTCTGTCGAACACCATATGGTTCCCTTGGAGATGAAGTCACCCATCACTTTATCACTCGCATTAGTCACAGATTGTCGACACAATCGGGAGCGGCATTCAGTGATGTGACATTATCTCTCTGTAGCAGAATCTCCATCTCACTTGTCTGGGCAAGTGCGCAAGCCATCATCAAGCGAAATACTGCCTCTGTTGACCGATCAGAGATCGAACAATCGGTCAGAACGTTTTCTTGATGGTTTTCTTTTTCTGCGCTACTTCTTTCTTTTCACGAATTTTTACAGCTTTTTGTCACCTTTTAGAATATTGCTTGTTAACTTTGATGCATGTTGTCGAAAAATAAAATATCTTTGTCATTAAGTCAGTTAAATCCCTTTGATTACCAGCATATCTTCATATTTAAGCGATGCTTTGTTAAAAAGGCACAAAATTGTTAATCGTAATTTGATCATACTAAGCCACCAGTGATCTACCCATGATTCTCGGGCCACGTCCTTATACTTTTGTGGTAGCTATATGGTAAATAGAAGTTGGATGCAATTTGGTATGGGCTCTTCTATGAAGCAATTTTTTGCAAATTGGTCAAGGCAGATATCATAAAAAGATTGATAAATCGAAAGATGAAGGCTTCTGACATTTTCTAGTACTGTCATGTGTATCAATCAGTATCATGCAATCTTTTGAGGATTGTTGAGCATTCACAGTAAGCAACGCCATTGTATCATATGAATTAGTAAGTAAGTAAATGCTTTATTCAAGGTTTTACATAAAAAAGTTATTTAAGAACTTCCCATGTACCACTGCATGATTATTTACAAAAGTGATATTTAGAAGTGGAACTAAAGCTAGACAAAGTGAATGAATTAATGAAATTTTTCATTCCTGTAAGTTGATTATAATTCCTAACGAATCACAAACAAAAATCACATTGCTTCTGTCAATAGATGGAAGTGCTGAAAGCTCACTCGCAATATAGCGCGGAAATTCCCTGATAATATTATTTAGAGAGCTGCTCTCTGATTTGTTGACGTTTTCATTCAACTTTCTTGCATGGAAATGATTCTAAGCATTGAAGATGACTTCTAAGCAGCGTCTTTTCTGCGCTATAATTGTCATAACAATCCATACAGACAACCTTATCGTCAATACAGAGCTTCAAGCACATAAATTCTATTGTCAGAATGGTGACATAAACATTGGCATTCTCATATCCGTCTATTTGAACTGTCAACATTTTGAGAAGCACAGTATTTTTATACCTATCTTGATTTCTGACGCAATTCAAAAGATGAATGAAGATCCGCAATTGATATTCAAGCAACGCAACATTACACTTGGGTTTGTTTTCGCCGATAATTGTGGAAGTGGACTCATCGCTCTACATCAGGCAACACATTTTAAGCCAGCATGGGGCAAGAGTGCTTCTCGGGCATCCAACATGAATTATGAATTCTGCAACACGACTGCAGTCATAACCTGTCAGCCTATATATTTTGTTAGTGGTGTTTTAGGTGACCATTTCAGCTCAACGTCAATAAAAATGTCAAATTACCTTCAGCGGTACAGCATTCCGCAGCTCGGAACTGTTTCAACTGCAGTGACATTGAGTGATAGAATGTTGTTTCCGAACTTTTTAAGATTAGTAAGTAATGATGCAGTTCAATCTGAGGTTTTTGTAAAATTAGCTTCAGTGTTTCAATGGAATTACATTATGGTTTTATTCGTTGATGATACTTACGGAAGGGGATTGATGACCAGATTTACACAATTGACAGAGAACACTGTTAACTCGACCTCAATTTGTGTAGCATTCACAAAGAGCTTTACTCCTGGTGTGGCTGACTCAAGTGAGCTAAATGAGATACGATTGGGTGTGAAGAAACATATAAACAAGACAAATGTTATTTTCGTTTTCGGATATCAAGTTGAAAACGTTATTTTATCACTGAGAGATCTGTGGATACAATATGTTTTCAGTGACGGAGTAAGTGAACCGCTCGTTGATTTGCTTCCAGTGACCAAAAGCTCCATCTATATAGGTCTGAGTACATATCAGATGCCTTCAATCATTGAGAAGATCAATAATATGACCAACACTTCCGTTCTTGACGTTATTTTTGGTAAAGCCTATTGGGAGCGTATACATTCATGTTGCTACTCATCGTCCTGCAATGTGTCATGTAATAATTTTCCATCTTTGAGAAACAAGCTTGATCCAAACCGGGAATATCCGATTACATTCCCAGGAAGGATCTATAATGGAGTCTTAACATATGCTAAAGCAATAACAAATGTTATTGAAACTCATTGCAACAGAACCGGACGTGAATTTCTAAGACAATGTGTGACTGGCTCTCGGCTCTTCAACGCAGCTAAGTCTCTCAATTTCACACACTTTGGAGACCGTGTTGAATTTGACGGGAACGGAGATGGAAATTCAAATTTTATTATACGACAACTTATTGCTTCGAAAGAGGTTAATTTAATCGCGACTTTCAACAAATATTTGGGGTTTCAATCTAACAAGTCTCTCTTTCGTTGGTCTAACTCCACTATTCCGTATTCACAATGCAGCTCTGCTTGTCGAAGTGGCGAATTCAGACGCTATCAAAACAGTCGCTGCTGTTGGTCCTGCATTGCATGTAGAAATAATGAGATTGTGCTTGATAACTCTTGCGAAAGGTGCCCCTTACATTACTGGCCATCACAAAGTCAAACATGTCACGAGATACCAATGACATACAACACTAGGGTATCAGTTCAATCATTCGTTCTATTGTCTTTACACGGGCTTGGTCTACTTCTAGTCATCCTAATTCTTGTGTGCTTCATCGCCAAGAGGAATAACCCTCTTTTGAAGGCATCATCATTTGAATTGAGTATGGTTATTCTGTCAGGGTTGATCTTTACATGTGTGACGTCTATATTTACATTCTACGGGAAGCCTACAGTCGTGTTGTGTTCCATGCGTATGATTGGTATTTCTTTGCCAGTGGGCATCAGCTATTCCCCCATCCTGATAAAAACCATACGGATATATCGACTCTTTGATGCAAGCAAGAGAGGCACAGTACGACCAAGATTTGTGACTTCAAAAGCTGTTTTGACATCTGCGTCAATATCAATCATTATAGAGGTAAGTACTTGATGCCAATTTGAGAAATGACTTTGTTGAAATTAGTGAAGTAGGTCTAGAGCAGGTGTTCCCACAAAGTTTTATATGCGACCCCGTTTTAAAACTTTGACAGAGCATGGCGACCCGAATTTTTTCCAAGCCCAAATATGTACGACTTATCACCATACAAAAACTATGTACAATAAGCAAACAAAAACCACTATACAAATGCTAGTAAAAATACTAAGAGCTAATACTAACTAAATACTAAGCGAGCGTCGTGAAAAATGGCTGTTTCTGCCTTGCTCCCAAAGGCAATCAATAGTTGTATGCTGGCTTGAACTAGTGGCACGTGTTTGACGCTCGCGCGCGTCTCTGACTGGCTGATGTCGATTTTTACGCATACAACTGACGTGGAAGCGAAGGGCAGCTTATGAGAATCTATCTGTACTACAGTCCGTTTCATAAAAAGTGGATCATCCTAAAATTTGACCAAATAAAACATAAGTATGATACAGAAAGCATTTTTCATGTTATTTCATGTCCCTAATATATTTAAATGTCCTTATATAATCTGATAAGCTATGATACAGTAACGGTTCTTAAGAAGCTAATATTTTGTGGCCCTACCCTTATTGTCAATGACATTACCAATTTGTCTAGGTATTGATTCGATGATATCGTTGATTTTTGACTGATCTAACTTCCTCCACTCTCTTTTTAACAGTGACGTAAGTTGTGATACGCCATCTGTAGGTAGCAGTGAACGACGAACGTTACGTTTTAGAATACTCCATACATTTTCTATGGGATTCAGATCAGGAGAACGACCTGGCCAAGATAATGTCCTAAGCCCTAATTGAGACTTGCATAAGTTGACTCTACTACTCCTGTGACACGTAGCATTATCATCCATAAATAACCAAGTCGATGGATCACCAAGTTGATCTGTCATTTGGCCAATGTTCATTCGTAAAACATTCACATAGCGTTCAGAATTCATGGTTCCTTGCTGTATGTGAAGTTCAGAGCGGCCATTGGTCCAAATGCCAGCCCAAATCAGTAGAGTCGCACCACCTTGTACCCGGGGACGATGTAAATGTCTCGGAATTTCCTGATCAGATTTTATTCATAATCTCAATCGACCATCACTATCCTTCAGACGGACTGATGCCTCATCAGACCAGACAACCCGATCCCATTGATTTCGCCAGTGACAATGACTCATTGCCCATCTGAGACGTCTTTTTGTATGCTGATCTGATAATTCGATCTGAGGGGGTCTCTTACAGCTCTTGAAATTCGACTCAATAAGTCTTCTGCGAATAGTGGACTTAGAAATAGACGAGTCTAGTGCAGCCATCTCAGTTAACGAGAGACTTGGATCAACTTTAACAAATCTCAAAATTAAGCAGTCTCTACGTTTGGATGTTTTGCGTGGACGGCCAGAGCCCTCTTTACGACAGAGTCGAAAATCATCATTATGCCATCGATGCACATTTGTGTAAGGGACATTTAGTCGCAAAGAAACCCCTAGTTCTAGGAAGGCTGACACTTTACCTTTTGTGAATGCGATCTCGTTATTGTTCATTTGTGCTTTGTATTGTTTTCAACCGGTAAGAGATAGATTTCTAGCTGAAAGCAATCAGGAGTGCTGCCAACACCACCGCAACGAAGTCAGGAAGCTATGGAACATGAAGTCCAGTTAATCACATGTAGCAGTTACATTATTGTTGATGAATAATGGTGCTATACTGGCTCTGATTGACCGATTTTCTTTGTTTTTGTTTTGCTTGATAGCTTTTGGCTTGTAGAACAACATATTACATAAGAAAGGAAACAAATGTAATTTTATAAGAGTGAGGTATGATTTTGTGTAACATTGCTAAATGAAGATCAAAATATCTACTACTTTTTTATCTATAACAGGAAAACAACTCAATATTCATGCTTGAAATTTCCAACAATGATATTAGTAAGCACAACTGACATATCTTCCAAATTTCAGAGAAATTCGTTCAAGTTTGGCGGAGTTAGACAAAGTTGAAGTTAAGGCGATGTTTAAGGGTGATCCATTTTTTATGAAACAATCTGTATTAAGCAAAGCTTGCCAGGATTTCCCGCTTCCGGGTTCATTTTCAATGGCCGAGATGCGCTTGGGAAGTGTGTGACAGATACAAAGGGCAGGCAGAATGCTGGACGCTAGCAGTAAGACGTGTTACCAACCGAAGTGTTGCCCCCCACCTTGGGAAACACCCGCGAGAAGAGAGAGAAGGTAGGGTTACATCAACCCAATTAAATAACATCACGCTCGTAGGGCGGGTATTTCTCTCTAGTTGTGATCAAAGTAACCGCTAGCACAGGCGTTTTATTCATACTTCCCAGTAGTGCCTCAATATCTCAGGCGACCTCAGAAGTTTCAATCGACCCCAAAAAATCCGGTCGCGACCGCGCATTTGGGAATCACTGGTCTAGAGAATACTGCGATGATTTGCAAGGGCCATTTACAACTATATGTCTAAAAAACTGTACATGCTGGCTTATGAACGACGAAACGCGCTACTTCTAAGGCGGTCTTCAGGAAGAACAGAAACGCCTATTAGTTTTTTAATGTCTTACATTCCTATAAAAGTTGTATACTTTAAGATGACGTTATTATAACTGTGGAGGGCGGTCTCGGACCAGAATTCTGATTGATGTGATTCGAACTGTCAAACGAATATGATACAATGTAATCGCATTGTTAATTTTGCAACTTTTAGGTGATTATTTGGAGTCTTAGTCGTCAGAGGATTTACCATGACATTTTCTTTAGTTGCATGTGCTTTTTCTCAAAGATTTCATTCCGTTCTATAAACAAACTAGAACCCGACCCGCCCTGTTAGCAAATACGGCTATATTGGTTATCATCCTTTAGGTAGAGCTTTCCCGGTCGGAGATTAAATCGGACTAATTGATTACCTGCTGTTCAAAGACACCCCGGGTTTTCTAAGTCCGCTGCTGTGCTCACAGTGTTTACTTTTATCATACTTTTACTATGCAGGTGCTTGCGTTTACCATGCCATCTTTACCTTTACCTTTTTCCCCTCTCTCAGCTGCAAAATGAAGTTGTTTACATACACATCGGAAATCTGTGGAGAAATGTGCACCAACAAAGAATTAATTGCTGAAGAACCATCAAATAATTCAATTATTATTGAGAATTTTCAGAGATCTATCTTTTGCATGCATTTAGTGGTGCAAATCATAATTATTTTGTAGGCATAGTGTGCATGACTGAATGTGTTTCCATTGCCACATTATAATATCAGTAAGTAAATAATAAGTGCGTGCATACAAACTTACAAAGTCCCTGTAAATATTGAAAAGAATGCTCCATATTTCTTAGGATCGTTTTTCAAGCAATGAGGATTAAAAAAAATAAAGAAATAAAAATATTTCCCCTATTCAAAGTCACGCAACAAATCATTATATAAAACAGCTTTATTGTCTCTATTTTCAATGTTCTCATATTATATATTGAAATTCCCCTTAAAATGAAATAGGCTAATATAGTATAGGGATTCATAGAGGGGACTTCAAATTTTGAACTATGACATTTATGTGTAGTATTTTCTACATCTCTCTTTAATAAAACTTTTTAAAAACTTATTCTAAACTTTTTATCTTTGGAAATACAATTGGCAGAGTTAATCTACTCGATGACTATAAACGCAGTTCCGTGCAATTTTGATCCTCTTCCAAAATATTCATGGCCCGATCCCAATGGTATTTCGGGTATTTTCCTGTGGTGTACATTGCCAAAATCTGTGTGCTTAGGCCCGAAAAACCAAGATCAGTTTTTCGGTTTTTCTCGGATTTGCGATAAAAGCGGTAACCCAACCCGACCCAGCTTCAAAATTTTCCTACCAGTTCGGGTTCGAGTCGGGATTCGGGCATGATCGCTCATCTTTAATATACGTGTGCGCATATTTTGATTAATTAAACATTCTTACATTTTGATAAGTGAGTGTTATCTATTACAAATACTTATCGTTAAACAAACTTTTAGTTTTCGAGAATGATCTTAGTGTTATGATATAGGCAATATATATGTTATAGGTCTACATGTAGGGCTGTGTAGGCTATCCTGTATTCATAGCAATGTTCTGGATGGCTACTTTAAGGTAGCTCTATGGCATAAAAGTGGGATGTGAAGTTATGACCATGGACAGCTAGAAATCAATGGATTGATCGAAGTTATCCAGACAATACCACTAGAAGTCAATTATACCAAAATCAAGTAATCAAAAACAATTCTATTTTATCAAACTTCATCAAAGATGGATGTACAAAGAAAGTAAAAACACACGCGCAACATTTCTAATTTGCTCTGATTTTCCTTTTTTATTCTAGATTTCGAAGGATCCTTAGAGAGGTTCTTTGCTACACAGTTAAAGAACACAGATGAAAACTCTCACAAGAGTGTCATACCCCTTAGAAGATGAAGTATTCCCTGAAAGTAATTCATACATCGATTCATCAGCAAAACATTCGTCTTAGAAATTTCACAAAAAATCTTGGAGCAGAATTTGGCTATTATTCATTTAAGTAAAAATACACCAATATTTCAAAGAAATGCAATACAAAAATGACTCGGATGACGCAATCCTCCCCTGTTGACTGCATCATGATACTGTGCAACATTTTCATTTTCATCTACAGCATCAAACTGTGGAAATGGAGCTTCAGGGCCGTATGCTGAAAGTCACCCTTCACTTTCCCCTGACTTTCACTTTGTATTCACTTAGGAAAGTGTCACTTTTCTCTCATTTTCGTTAAATTTTATAATACGAAAAATCGTTGCATCAGATTAGCATCTCCGATAATCTGCACATTTATGGAATGAAAACCCTATCGATTGCTAACATGTTCTGCTGTTCTAATCGGAGCAGTCGATGGCTCCTATAACACCAGGGAAAACAGCAATATCGTAGAATTTTTGGCGTACCCCTGTCATTTGTGTAGCTATTGGGAAGGAAATAAATTTTGATCGTAGAGCTGCTACAGCCGGAGAAATTCGTTTCACAATCCGAGAAACCGCAGTTTGATGCATGACACTAAAGTCATCTAAAGGTATTTGATGAGTCCCGGTAACATAGAAGCGCACAGTCACGAGAACTTGCATCCAAATTGGGACAGACTCTTCTCGAAGGTACAGCGATGTCATTTTTTTCTTCAATAGGTTTGATGAGTTCAATTATATCTGTCCTTGGCATGCGGTAGCGCATCATGAATTGGGTATTGTCGAATTCTTCACATGGATTACTCTTATCTCTCAGGTGATGTTTTCGTAGATCAGCTGCCCTCTCTCCAAAATTTTCTAAATTTGAAGTTGTTTTAATGAAACGAAGTTATCCATCAGAAGACAAGAGGAAACTGAGAGAACCTTGTTTGATATGGACATCACAACATTACAATTAGATAAACTCTACTGGTACCGGTGCAAGTCAGTCATTGTTATGCAGAAAATCACGCAAAAGTGAAGCTTTAGGGAGGTCAGACCTTCACTATGCCTTCACTTTCATTCAGAGCCTCGAAAGTGTGGGTTAATTTATCATTAAGGGTCTGTTGAGTGAAAGTGAAGGTTGCGCATTCCAAAATTGGCGCAAAGTAGAGTGAAAGTGAGAGTGAAGTGAAAGTGGAGGAAAAGTGTGACTCCAGCATACGGCCCTTAGAATCAGAAACAAGAAAGCGATTGCATTCTGCGCATTGTTTGCCGACACTTTTAGCAACATAACCCGAAATATAGTACATAATACTTTTGCTGTTGAATCAATGGGCTTATATGTATCGAGTTCTTCATTTAATTTAGATAACATCAGATTTGATATATAATTTATGTCTTCGTCACGTGGAGTTGATTTAACATCGAGACATTCATGCATCTCGTCAAAATTGAAATTCAAGTACTTCGTCAAAGAAATAGCCTTAATTCGTTTCTTATTCTGCAATATTTGATTGAGTGACTGCTCTACGACGAATTCAATACCACGATTTGTCAAAATCAGGATCAGATCCACACAAATATTTCATCAATGTCGACACAGCCATTTCAATAAACGATTCGGGATTACTGCAATTCCAAATTAGTGACTTGAGGAATGCCATCAGATTGACAACTTGAGAAAAGAGCGTTGTCTTCCCCGATGAAGAAATATGTGAAAATTCGTTTTTGAATGCGATGGCTTTCATGCAGGTAGCCGTTACGTACATCTCATCGGAGATTGTGATGGAGCCAAGTAGTTTTGATATTCTTTCTACGGGGATTGCATAAATCATAACACCGTCCGGTAACCTATATAGTGGATAAAAACTCACTAGGGATTTCAGTAGATGATTTTGGAGCTTCAACATCAAGTCAGATGTTGACGAAATAGCATCATCCTTCAGGAATGATTTAGCCAGTTCTTCGCTAGCCTGCATCACCCCTGCCCTATGCTTCTCAGATGTATGTGGATTATCTTTATACGATGCGTTTTATAAGAATCAAGGTATTTCGGGAGAGTTGAGAACACTGATGGAAAGGCCCCGGATAGTATTCTAGATGTCCATGTTATTCATCCATATTGCACATGCTTTGTATGCTTTCCTTTCTGTGTATCTTGATTTCACTTTAATAGGATACGTGTATAATTTTACAATATAACAATATAAGCAAAATGAAAAATTCCAAGTATAACATCATTATTAATCTAGAAGAGTAATTCTAGATGTGCACTGCATAGACTGTAAAATGTCTGATAATTGTTGTTGTTGTCGTCTTGAGTGACCTAAAGTTAGGTGCTTGTGGATTGAAGAAGGGAGATCAACAATCAACAAGGTCTTCACGTATTCTCATGAATGCAAAGTATTCACGTATGTAATGGTCTGACTTTACTTCTTATGTATTTTTGCCTTCATTACATTCATTGGAGATTACAGATGACATCCTTTTGTTGCATATAGCTATATTCGAAAATACTAAAATGAAGATTTTTGACTTTCGATGTATATTTATTGTAGTGAATTAGTTCCGCAGATAATCACCGTTCGAAAAACATAAATATCTCGTAAACGAAGACGTATTCCTCAAAGCTAATCACACAACTGCAAATATGAGCTGATGCACAAGTGACCTACTAATCACCGGCGGGAGTCATTTTAAATAGGAAGACATTTATAACTACGGAAAAATAACTGGGTCAATATTATTGACCAGGAAATTTAATTTCATCAGAAACTTTAAGCTGAGCTGTTTGCAAATTTGACTTTGATTGTGATGTGATATGACTTTGATCAGGACATTTTGTATTTTCTTGCAGTGATACTTTATTGCTTCAATTTCTTTTACAGGCGGTGCTCATCCTCATATTGTTGATGTCATCTCCGGCTAATCCAAAAGTTTTGATGCCAAATCCGTACGAACCGCAAGTGCTTGCAATGTGCGATTACTACTCACTTTCATTTTTGGTACCCTTGTCATATAACATGACGATCATATTATTTTGCACTTTCTATGCATTCAAAGTGCGCTCCTTACCTGATAACTTTCATGATTCACGTTGCATTTTGGCATGTGCTGCTTGCTGCATATTCCTTTGGCCAGCAGTGTTGATTGGAATATTTTCCTCTGAGGCTAATATGTCAAATGATATGCTAATGAGTGTTGCACTGTTGGCTAACACTTTTCTCATGCAATCTACTTTATTTTTCCCCAAAATTTATGCAATTTTAAAAGGAAATCAAGTAGACGTAAAAGGAGTCTCACGTTTTCACAAGGCTGAAACTTTTTCCAAAACTGAGTCATAATTCAATACATTTTATCATGACGTGTTTTGCGCTATAATTTGCCAATTCTCCCATTGACATCAAACAAAACATTTGTGTTGATTAAGTTTAAAGTGTGCGAGTTTCTCAAGTTACTCGCATTGTAATATTGCTTGGAATGGTTTTTTCCGCCGATCTTTCTGCTTTGTCTACTTGAAATGCTTTGTAGGGTATTGTGAACAAACATTGTATTTGGCGAAATATTATGATGTCAGAAAAACACTATCATGCACCACCAGAAATTCCATGAGCTTGTTGGGTTATGAATTTCACTTACAGACTTTGGAAAATCATTAAAGTAGAATATACATGTGAGTTTGTGTCAATAATTTTGTTGATCAAATTAAAGTTTATTTCGCGATCACCTGTATTGTGAAGAATCGATAAACCAGTTATTTTTAGAGATGGAAAATGCATTTTTCGGGAGTAGATCTCAAGAGGAGATCCATCAAAAGCAACGATGCTGAGCGTGGATGTCCTTGTAAAAAAGTGATTTATAATTTGGAGTACGGGCCCTTCACAAATAAAATCTCGTTTGAGTTAAATTTTTGGAATAGAAAATATAGAAAGTATGCTTACGTGCATTGACTTCCGCAGTTTAGATATCTCCGAGGATTAGATATATCCTCATCCACAATTTAGGTCGGTTGGTTGAGTTGGAAATAAACTGACTGACATGGGTTTTATTTCCCTTCATGTTCGGATTGGCAGCTGATGACCGCAAATTCTGATGACCATCTTCAAATCTAAATGAATTATAAGTTTGTCTATCCTCCAGTACCACTGTCGATGATGTCTTACTGTAATGATATCGGTATCAGAAATGACATAATGACATATGTATTCTATCACAATATTTTCGACTGGGCTTGGGTTTTGCAAGGGATTCAACAGATTTGAGTGGATCAAAATGTGGTTGTGATGTCAATTATTACGCAGAAGAATTGAGATAATTGTCCAATAAATGTAGGAAATAATTAGTGTTTGCTAATATTTGCAACCTCTACTACGGAAATTAAATATGAGAACAGAGACAGGATATTTTTAATGACTTATTTCAAACAATTTATGAAATCCTAAAACTAAAATATCCACTTCCCACTTCAGTGTTTGATTCTGAATGCACTATCGGTTTTATATTATGTGCAGTCGGCCTTATGTTTTTTTGAAAGAGTTCATTCAATTCCAAGACAGGAATATAGGATATGTGCGTGCATCTTCTATCATTTATGGCGTGTGCTTAGCAGGCTGATTGACTCATAACTGCTGATTGGGATTTTCATTCACCTCACTCCTGATAGTGATAGTCGTGGTCGTGGTGTACGCATTGTGGAGCAAAGCGAAGAGATTTATAGAAGATCCCCATGTGCTACTCGAAATGATCCAACTCTCAAAAGTAAGACCAAGTGGACCGAAGTTCTCATTATTCGTCATTTAAATATATGGTCGTCCGTATATATATGGTTAACGATCGATCAGTTTTGGGTGGTGAGTTATTACACAAATATCCTTATCGCTATTCTAATGAAAACCTTTTCAATTATCATGGAAAGGCTAAATAATCTTGCAATTCTGCTATTTTTGTAGGAGGCAATCACTAAGAAGATATAGTATTGCTGGAATCCATAATTGTCACACTGTATGTAGTATAGTTATTTCATGATCAATAATGAAAGTTTAAGAGCACATGTAGAAACGTAACATTATCTCTAGCCAATATGAATATGACTTGGTGAAGGCATCCGAAGGAAGAAAGTTTTCGCGATAATATATAATTCATTAGCATAGACCTATCGGCTTGAAATCCCTCATATACTAAAAGCATCTTGCAAGCTCTAGTACACTATTCGCGTCTGTGTGTGGTTGCATGCGTTTGATAAAGTTTTCAACGAGAAGAGCTACAACGTCAAATACTCGGTCTCATCGCTGTCACTCTGTAATAAAAGGTGATGTCTCACGTCACATACTCGAATACTCGCACATGTTTAATTCGAATTACTCGTACGTGCTCTAATTCAAGGCAAAAAGAAATTTGTTCAAACATTTTTGCTCGACCTGAGTTCATTGCGTACAGCATTGCACTCAACTTTCTGAGTAAGCTGCTTTTTACAACTGCAATATGCTGATGACAGCTGTTCTCTTGACGATTGTGATAAATGAAGTAAGTTTACTGCTAAGCGCCGACCCAGGTAAATGAAAACACGGAGTGTTCGGTACGTTTCGTGAGCCTTTTTCAACCGAAGTGAAATCAAACTGAGATGGTTAACATTTAACTCATTTACACTAATCCGTATGTTGTCAAAAGTCACTCAGATCTTCAGACCGGCTGTTGGTTGCGTCACCGCAGGTGTTGTAGTGTCGCCCCTCCCATACAGCCATTCATCAAATTTCCCTCTTGTTGAGCGATAAGAAGGGACTCGGTCGCCACTCTAGTGCGGTAATTCCTTTCACTCATTACAATAGTCCAAGTGAAAGGAATATCAGCTTCACGGTGCTGCTTCACGTGTTGCCATACGTTGGATTGGGGAAAATTTAAATGTTCGAGAATGCGAGCTCTGACCTCTGATTGTCCTAGACGTTTGTCCGATGTAAACGGTCTGGCAGTCATTATAATTGCACTCGATGCGGCACACTACACAGAATTAGACAGGTCGTCTCTTCTTCCGTTTGACTAGAAGATTGGAACATGTAACGTAAATGAAATGGCACAATCTCTTGACTAAATACCATAGCAATCGAACAATGAGCAGCCAGTTCAACATTAAACACGCCAAATTATGCGAAGTTTCAGTGACTGTTATCAACCGGATCACACAGCAAAGAGACAGTCGATGTCAAGTTCTACAGAGAATCTTGTGAACGTTTTTTCATGCGCCTGCTATCTTTTTTTTAAAATGATCGGAGGATCCAACATTATCGAGAAAACTTTTGCGCAATGATCTGAATTCTTCGAATCTGAAGGAGTCGTGGCGATCGGAGCATTTTGAAGGATTTCAGAGCAATCTGCAAGCGACGCACGACTATTTTTCCTATCTCTGCAAGGTATTAAGCAAGGGTTATTAAGTTCCTGCATGTGCCATCTGTTTGAATCAGTTTGCACTTCTAGCAAAGTGACACGATTAAACAATCTAATTCTGTGGTACACTACATTTTTCTTGAAGCACATGCCTCTCTTCACTCCTGTGAGGCAGGCTCTGCAATGTTTGGGGCATTGCTGTTCCTCGTAGGATGGTCGAAACGTATGACTAAGAGGTCTCTGAGTCTGAAAAATTATTCTGACGCGATCTTTGACACCTGTCGCTCTCAGGTGTCGTAGAAGGCAATGTCTCTGCTTCTCGTCGATGTACGGGACTCGCAGATAAATTAGAGGCTCCTCCGACTTCTCTCTGAGCTTCAAATTCGATTGCCATGAATGCCAGATTGTGATAAAACTTTGAAATCCATTTATTCCT
Source organism: Prostheceraeus crozeri (assembly GCA_907163375.1). Classification (NCBI taxonomy): domain Eukaryota; kingdom Metazoa; phylum Platyhelminthes; order Polycladida; family Euryleptidae; genus Prostheceraeus; species Prostheceraeus crozeri. The sequence goes on along the minus strand of CAJQUW010015340.1, from coordinate 188,470 downwards.
TTTCCGCTCTTCTTGTGTAAAATGTTTCAAAAATATTTTATGTTTTGCTATGTAAATATAAAATATATATATGTAATGTAATGTTCTGCCATTCATTTTAGTTGTTGAAGTAGCAGTAGATATATAAAGTAAGTCATATGCCCTTGGCATTTATCTTTTGGTAGATAAAGTATTGAGTAGAAACTGGTCTTATTCACTTCTTCTAATTCTTTTTTCAGATTGTTTGGTATATAGCTTAATATGGTCATTTAAAAAGAAGTAGTGGATGAGTTTAAAGATTCACCATTTCTATAACTAGTAATTTACTTCATTAATGCCCTTCGTAATTATTTGCTGGATAGCAGTGCACATGAAAATTGCATAGTTAGAGGACAGGTCATTCTAGGGCACTTCCGGCAACGGTAGCAGAGCGCGTGGAAGCTTATTCAAACACTCTTGGCTATCCGATGGCATCAAGTTCAGGACCCTTCTCCCTGTAGACAAGTTACGAATCCCTCTTTTCACGTACCCCTCTCCTTCACTCTAGATAAGATAAGACTCTTCCCCCTTTCCTCTCATGATAAGATAAGATAAACCTCCACGAGATGGCCACTGGTTGCGCAGTCTTTCTCAATTAGGATGGTGCTTGTCGAGAGCTTTCAAATGAGCCGCCCCACGCACCACTCCGATCATGACTGGAAGTGCCTCAAAATACAGAAAGCCTCCATTTCTGGGTGGCAATCTCGAGGGGGTTTATGTTATCTTATCACGAGGGGGAGTGTCTTGGGTCTGATCTTATCAGAGGGGATGAGAGGGGTGCGTGAAGAGGGCTTTCATATGAGCCGCCAATCGCAACTGTACAGGCACCGAAAGTACCTCAAAGTGACCTATCTTCTTGCCAGAGTTTCGGAACTGGAGCCGGAGCATACAGGAATTACCACGGCTCCGATTTGAAGCTTTACATGTGTTTGATTTCAGTCGAGAAAAAGTGATGCTAGTAGCAACACTTTCCTCCCAACTGCGCACAGCGCCCCCCCTCTGGAGCGCGAGTTGGGTTCGTGTGGTTCCGGGTCGACCGGCCGGGTGTGTCTTGGTCGACCGTCGTGGTTGTTTTTGGGCGCCGGTCTTTTTTTTGTGTGTAGGATTGGTTGCAGGGTTATTTTGTGTTAAGATTTGGTTTCCTGATGAAATTTTGCGTCGACATGATGTGTTTCTTGGGTGTAGGTGTGGTTTAGGTGTGTTTTTGCGTGTTTTCGAGTGAGAAACTGTCTGTAGCGGCGAAACGAAGCCTCGTACGTGAAAATGGACGGCGGATTTGGACTTTTGGGCCAATTTTGGGTCTAGCAGAGTTGTTTCCAGCGTCATAGGGCTAAAAATGAAGAACGTCGACCCCCCTCGGCAGCGATCTTCCAACTTTGGTTCAAAAAATGCAGAGTCGTGCGATAGCTCGTTTGAAAGCTAAGAGTGTCACAAATTCATTGGAAAGCACAGTTTGGTCCTATCTTTCATTGCTGAGGCTTGAGAGTGACATTGAGACTTTTGGTCATGTTAGAGAGCCGTCAGAGGTTGAGTTTTGTGTTTTGGGCTCCAGCGGGCGAACGAAGCATCGGACGAGAAAACTAAGACCAGATTTGGATTCAGCGTCAAATTTTGGATAACCAATTTCTAACCCCCCTCTTATCGATTGCATGTTCACAGGATATATAAGTACGAGTTCGGGAGAGGAATCTCAATAAATTGAGAAACTGACTACAGGTAAGTCGTTTCTCTTGAGGTCCGATATCGGACTTCTGACTTTTCATTGCTGATATCAGCTAAGGAGTCAGACTTATAGGTTAGTCAGTATAGCATGACTGACCATTTGATGATAGTAGGCCGAAATCTTCAAACGGCTATAACTTTGCTTCTACAAATCCTTTAGACTTGATTCAAAAAACGTTTGACAGCTCATGATGTGCTGTAGGTGACAGACTACTTACAAACGTTTTATGAGTAGTACTAAAATACTGAAAAATTTAAATGCGTATTTAATGATGATGATTAAAGTTTTTGAATAAAAAGCAGTCGTTTATGAGTCTCTGCGACTTGGGACGTTTCCTCTTGTAAATAACTCCACTGGTTTTCATGTCAAAATCGGGGCCCGGATACCAACACAGTGACATGCCGCACGCTCTGTCCGCCCGAGGTTGGATTTGTGGGTCGAGGCCTTGGAGCTGGGATAACATCCCCTCTGAGTAATGCCTGTAACGGATTCAAGAGCCTAACGCCTAGACAACTGCTATCAAATGTTTTTGGACTTAGTCTTTTCAATGCATATCAGCAATTTGTATCCTATAAACACTTGCTATCAAATTTTTACTCTATCTTTACAGAATCGTCACTATGACTAAAATGATTAACGCAAGGATGCTCATCGGCAAGTGTAGCTGTGGCCGTATTGCCAGAGGCAGTGAGCTCAAAAAGCTTATCAAAGAGGGGACGGTGGGCGAGCATGTGAGAAAAGTGTTGTTAAGGTTGTGTGTGCATCATAAGGTAGTATGTGAGGATGGGAGTGATGTAGAGTTCATTAGGAACCATAGCCAGTGCCCTAATGGCAATATTAGTATGCAGGGGTTTAAGTCGTGGTTTGAGGGAGTTTTGTTAGATATGGAAGAGGTAAGAGTGATAGTGGCGACGATTGAGGGTGCGGTGGGGAAGAAAGGTGTTACCAAGGCGACTGATGAGGGTTTGAGTGAGGAAGAAGTGGAATTGAGAGGGGACATCAAGAAGCCTGATGTTGATGTTGATTTGGATGACGTGTTGGTGGAATTGTTTGGGAACATTGGTGATCTTGAGGAGAAGGGGAAGGATGAGGGAAAGGAAGTGGGTAAGCCGTTGGCGGCATCATCGCCTCGGAGGGAGGAAGGGAACACGAGGGATGAATATGTAAGGATGAAGGATCGATTGAGGGCGATTGAGGAGAAGAATAAAGTATTAGTGATGCGGAATGAGAAGTTGACTGCGAAGGCTGAAGGGTATAAGGTGACGAGAGAAGAGTTGGAAAGTATGAGGCAGAAGGAGAAAGAGTGGATGGTGGAAAGGACTGAGCTGATGAAGAAAGCAAGTTTGGTGAGTAGTCTGCAGGCGAATTTGTTGAGGAAAGATGATGAGATAGATCGGATGCGAAGCGTGGTGAAGGAAACAGAGGAAGTGAAGAGTTTGAACAAGAGGTTGGTGGCTGAAGTGGAGCGATTGCATGAGCGTAAGAAGTGTAGAAAAAGAAGAGTGTATGAAGTCCATCTTCCCCTGTTCGAAAATAATGTGTGCGACGCCCCCAACGATCACTAGCGCCCCAATCAGACGCAGCAATGCTACGAGGGCGACGGAGTCTGATGTCTCCATATGAATATGGACATCACTGGCGAGCTTGAGGACTTCGTCGTCCGAAAAGTCCGGAAGAAAGTTCCCAGTAAGTTACTTCAACATGATCATTTCCTTACCGCATCTAATCTCCTATTCTTTTCCTTTCAGAGTTTTCACATCAACAGTAGGATCTTTTGATCCCGAGAACGCCCCAAACGGCTCTTTTAAGGGTGATAGTACCTCCTCGTGGTTTGCTCTGGACAGACTTCGGTCTGACTGAATCTATCACCAATTAGAAAGACTGAGTCATGTCTTTGTATCAGAGGGGTATATAAACCATTGCCTCTCTTTCATTTTCATTCTATACTCCATTATGAAGACACCTAAGACGACAGTCACCTCTCCTGACAAGCCTCGGCTTAGACCGAGAAATTTATTTATTGAATTTCTAGAGATGGAGGAGCGAGAGCGAGTCTGTAACAATCTTGCTCGAATTGGCTCATCAACAACTGACGATGATGCCAATTCAACAGAATGGAGGTATATACCGCCCTCTAACAGTAAGATTATAGTAGAGGAGGTCGATGCCGCTGACATAGAGAGATTACAAGTCTCTCTCTGCGGAATCGGCCAAACCTAAGTCTATTCATTTCCCGAGAACGAACCAACGGTCTTTTTAAAGACCACCATGGGGCAAAATACGATAGTACCTCCACGTGGTTTACCCTGGACAGACTTTGGTCTGACTGAATCAATCATCCAAATAAAAAATAAAATCACAAAGTTGTATCTGCTATCAGTCAACTTAAACGTTGCATGTTAAGGAGGATTTCGGTATAATTCTTCCTGATGGTGGGCGATCTCTCTTGAGACAGCGGATGATATCGTAGTGGTAAGTGTGGCAAGGGAGTGTGTCATATTTTAGACCGAAACCTCTGGGGCAACTCATGTTGGGCATTTGACACAGTTCTCAACGTAGCACTTTGAACGCCATTCGGTTGAATCTTAGCTATCTGCCACAGGTTACTTTTTAAATTCTCCATTGCGAACTTTATCTGAGAATGAGCCATGAGTTCTTTTAAGAACTGCCCCTATCATTGAGGCTAAATGATGAAGAGATGAAATGGGAGGTCACTCTTACGCCACACGTATACAAAATCACCTATCTTCTCTAATGGTGCGATCTCTTTTGATAGAAAAGTAGACCGATAATAAATGTGTGAACTAACCCTATATCTAAATTCCTCCATTTATTTCCATTTCTAGACAAATACATTGCAAAACAAAGACATGTAGTATGTAGGTTAATCTACAATTGAAGCACATATACTTTATAGCGAGGAGAAATCAAGTGGAAGAACCTTTTAAGTCATTGTAGACTTTGTAGCACTTTGGTCGTTTTAAGGCTTCGGGCGCTCTTCTCACGCGCGTTGTTTTTGGTGTAAAATCACCATTACTCCACACAACTTGCGCAATCTTGCCTTTATCACAAGTCTCCTTCTGATCGCACTCTTCATCCCACTCGTCGACCACTTCAAAGATTTTGTTGAAGATCTCTAAGGCGGGAGATGTACCTTCCATCATGAGATAGATGAGAATGAGAAGTGTTTCAATTTTCTGACTTTTATATGTTTTTCAACAATAAATTCCTCAACAACCAATCAGAATGATTCTAATTCAGATGAAGACTACATAAGTCGGAAGATTGTAGCACTCTTATTCACATTATACGAACTAGCACGCCAAGATGACAAACTCAGAAACACCATGTAATTTTGTGATCGTCAATGAGTGGTGTGGTGAGGACAAGTGTGATCAGAAGGAGACTTGCGAAAAATGCAAGACTAAGAATTGTCTGGATAGATGAAGAATGGACACCGAAAACAACGCGCGTGAGAAGAGCGCCCGATGCCCCTAAACGTCCAAGGTGCTACGAAGTCTTCAATGACTTAAAGGTACTTCCTCTTGACTTTTCCTCGCTATAAAGTATATGTGCTTCAATTGTAAATATATCTAAAGAACTACATGTCTCTGTTTTTGATATTCAATCCCTTTATCAGTTATCCTCAGTGATAGAGGTAGTACTTAGGAAAAAATGATTGTATCCATCATCAACTGGTATGATTTATACTGAGCTGTCAAATGATCAGATTTTCACTATGATGTTAATGATTATGTATGCTACATTACCCAGAAATAAGTGAAAAGAGACAGATGAAGCAAATAAACATTTATTAAGAAATTTACGAATTATTCAAAAGTTCCTCGGACGTCACATTGTCCCATAAATTCTCACAGCCACTGCAGTTGCACTTCAACTGCCTTAATCGTTCCTCTGCCGCGACCAACACACCGTAGATGTAATTCCATTCCACTTCATTCCGGGGTTGGGATGATGGACTGTACCATCTCCGTATATCATAGAGAAGGTTAATGTCAGTTTCCGTTTTTACATCTTCCTGATTGTAGAGCAGGTATTTCCATCGTACATAGATCATTTCTAACTCTTCTTGCTCCGTTAGATCTGGTAATTCCAACTTTGGAATATCATCCAGCCTTCTCTGCTTCTCCACCGTTGCCTTTTTCGGAGCGAGAGGGCAAGTTGGCATGCTTGATGCAGACACTGGTGATTGAGTTGATGGTGAATCCATGACTTTGAAATGTATGCCATAAACTTGATTTCTTAGTCCTTAAGTATAAGCAAGCAACCAATCAAAATGAATAGCCAATGAATGTTGAGTATGGGAGTATATAAAAGGGAAAAAATAGACTAGATTTCATTCCACATTTGAGATATATTAACACTAAGTGAGCTTTTCTCTCCACTCAAATATAATCTAACGTTGCTGACGCATCCTATTTTGGTCTGAGTCAATTACTACATTCTGACTATCAAAATATCAGATTTTGACTTAATTTCGTTGAAATGGTAAGTTAAGGATTTCATCACTCATCTCCCTAAAACGCTAAGTTAATAGCATCTTTCTCAATTTCAGCATCTACTTCATCATCAAAGCGCTCCCTTCTCGAGGAAGCTTTACAACTGTTGAGTGAAGGTAGGTTGTAAAAATAAACTATGACTTCAATAGAGATGACAGAGTGATTTCTCCTCCAGATGATGACAGTTCCAACTCAAGTGCGCAATCACGGGAAGCATCCAAAACATGTGCTGATTGTGGGCATATCTTTACGAGGAAGCGCGATCTCACCCGACACATCAGACAACGTGTGTGTCAACCCAAACCATCATCAATCTCCCGAGGTGAGGATGATTCTATTCAACATATCTACTTTACTTCTGACTTTTGTTTCCAATCTTTTGAAACAGGTTTTGAATTATCTTCACATAGACTTCACCACACACACACAAATTGAAGCTGGGACATTCCAATAACGACTTCTACATGTTTCATAATTTTAATAAACTTATAGTTAATAAGACTTAAGGTTTGTCCTTAACCCATAACGGCCCATTGTTCGTTTTTCGAACAGATGGGTTTCATCAACCGCATTCAACTACGTCATTGATCGATTCATTTCGACTCTCCGTTCAAGGCAGTTGATAAACAATGCTGACGCGTAGCAGCAGTCATTTGTCTCGTCTACGCCTTCTTACAATTGCAGCTGCTGCAAGAGTTGTCGACAGTCACTAACTTTTCAGTAAGTCACCTTTGCTTCAAATAATCTAAGCTTATGTCGGTAATTAGAGTTAGAGGTAGCAATGAATCATAGTAATAGCAACAGTAGACTAAAAAGATTATTATTGTATCATTTGCAGAAGAGTTGATGATGTTTTAGTATACGTAATGAACATTTATGTTTTGCATGTTTTTTTTTAGAACAATGGGACTTAGACATTTCTTAAATCATAAATCTAAGAAATATCCACAGTAGTTACAGTTAGAAACTAGAAGTATTATCCCGTAAATTTCAAGTGAAACTTTGAAAAAATATCTTAGAAAATATTTTTACCTTTCAGCTGATCAATGTCACGCTACAAAAGAACAAAGACGTTATACACTATAGATGAAGCTGTGGAAATGATCGAAAATGATGATTCTGTCGATGTAGACAACATCGTTATAATTCCGCCTGATAACACCGGCAATGTGACTGATGAAGAGGAAACATAAGACCGTAACATAATTCCTCATGACGTTCCCGGTACGATTGAGGAAGATTACACCGATATATCTGCAGAACAAGATGAACAAGACATTGAATTCAAAGATAATCGACCCTCGCATAAATCTAAGAGTCGGACTGCTCGCCCTTCTTGGGAAAAGTCGGAGACATTGCGTCAACCAATTCCACAAGAATATCCGACTGCAATGTTAGATAGCCATCCCACTCTTGCTAAGAAGAATTGTTTTGAGCTCTTCTCAATGTTCTACACTGAGGAAATGAACCAGCTGTTAGCTACAGAAAGCAACCGTCATGCGAATCAAAAGAAATTTCACCGGTCATCTTTTACAATTGACGAAATGAACAGATTTTCCGGAATATTTCTCCTTTCTGGATACGTCACTCGTCCTAATCAGCGCTTATATTGGAATACAGATGAAGATGTGACTACCACTGTTGTTAGGAAAGCTATGGCAAGAAACCGATTTATGGACATGAAGAGGAGACGGAGATGGAGACGTCGTTATAGCCGTATGGAATGACAACAGCCCGATCTACGTTGCCTCAAATCACCAGGGAGTGTCGCCAACAATCAAAAAGCGGCGGTACTCACGGATTCAAAGTTCATACATTCAAGTTGACTGCCCTCAAATGATTCACGGATGCAACTCTAGAATGGGAGGGGTCGATCTTTTCGACCGCTTCCTTAGTGACTATCGTCCGAGCATCAAAGGGAAGAAAGGCAGGTTTGTTTTTATACCCATGTCCTGAATGTATGCGTCGTTGCTGCGTGGCGAATTCACTGTGAAGTTGGTGGAACTATGCAGCAACTTGACTTTCGCCGGTATGTTTAGAGGACCCTTTTACAAATGCAGGCATCTTCCAGTTCCGAAATTCCAGCCACCGTTCACAGTGTTCTACCTGACATTCGCTTTGATGGTATTGGACACTCCTTGCAGAAAATCTCTGAAGGTCGATGCAAAGCTTGTCAAAAAACACGACTTACAAGTGCGGTAAATGCAATCAAGGACTTCACCAAAAGTGTTTTGCAGAATATCACATTCGTAAATGACATTCAAACATAAATCTGGATATACTTGAAATAAAGTAAACTTGGAATATTTTGCATTTTTGATAGCTGTAAGACCCAATGTTCGAAAAACGAACATGTGTCTAGAAGATACGAAAATTAACGGATTCTAAAATATCGATATATCATAGTAGTCTTTTATATCACACAAGAAGCATTTATGCAAGTTTTCAGTGTTTTTTGCTCGTTGATTTAAGTTTGGGCTTTTATGGGTTAAGATGACAGGTGATGCGTTCCCACCGGCAGACATAAAACGTTCAAGGCGCGTCAAACTTTTGACTATCCTAGGATTACATTTTAGAGCCAAACTTGACGAGATCGGTGTGGAGGACCTTCCCACTAGTACATTTTTCAATCAGCGCTTCTAAAGCGGGGCTGGACCTTACCCCTAATGGTCCTTTGACTTGTGATCCTCGACAAATGCATGAATGCATGAAGGTCTTTAAGCACAAAGACTTGACGGATCTGATTGCGTGCTGGGCGGACCTTCCCGGGGGTCCATAACATAGCGCTATACGGACTGGACTTCACCCTTAAGTGTACGAGATCGTACAAGGCCGCTTAACAAGTGATCTCCTTGGTCAAAGTTTCAGGCTCGATTGAGTAGGAACTTATATATAAATAGACACTTAGTAAACACCATGTCAACCCCATGGAGACCAGTAACCGACACAGTCCATTCATCACACTAGGGTAGTTAGCGATTAAAAAAAAACGTTAAAACAAATAAAACAATAGCCAGTCGTCAGCAGGTACCCGCCTGGTCGCGTTTCGGCCCCTCTACCTGAACGCTCAAGCCCAAAATGATAGTTATAGCAACAGCACCTCCTCTATTCGACTAACTGAAGTATCGCTCAATAATGTAGTGAGAAATTACCATATGGAATCCTCAGAACCCATTGCTGATTTTCCGGAGTGGTTCCATCAAAATTCAACATTGATAGATGCGCTCTTTCATAATTTAGAGCAGTTTAGAATAAAAGCGCTCATCTACCTTAAAATAAAATATGTTAAAGTTGATAATCATACTGGTGAAATAGTACAGAGGTTGGTGTTTTACATGCCCTCCTCACCTGCTACAGAGGTAGTCGATAAAGAAGCTTGGTTAAATTTTCACATCCAAGGGCTAAAATCCAATATTGATAAATTTAACGAGCGCGATAGTGGTCTAATTTTTGATGGCATAGAATCTGCCATGTTTAAAATTATTCTATTAGAAAATTACCGTGGTCGAGGCTCCTTCAATCTTCCAAAAACGTTAAGAGCTAAGAATGCAGTCATTTCTGTTGATTGTGAATCAGTGTTTTCAGTATGCGGTATTGTCTATTCTCCACTATCATGAAGTACGGAACAACCGTTTCTGTAGAAGCAAATATCATGAATGGGAGAATGAATTGAAGTTTGATGACTGCAATAGCGAAGACATGAAGTTTAAAGATATAGAGAAATTTGAAAAATTAAATGAAATAAAAATAGTTGTTCACATCTGGCAAGAGGGGCTTAAGGGTGTGCGCTACAACAACCGTTCATCAACTTATGATCGGGTAGTCAATCTCCTGCTAGTATATCAAAATGATGGTAAAAATTGGCATTACATTGGTATTCCTAAAATGACTCGACTATATTCCCACTTAACATCTAGAAGAGGAGAGTATTTCATATGTGACCGTTGTATGCGCCCCTTCTGGTCTAAAGATAAATTTCAAACACATTATGAATGGTGTAAGCGAGGTAAATTGCAAATAGAATGCATGCCCAAAGATAAGGAGTTTTCATATACAGAGAAAGGTGATGAATTAAGTCCTCTTCGTGTCATGTATGCTGACATCGAATGCTATATTGATGATAACACCCATAAAGCGGCAACCATATCATGTTATGAGGTATGGCATGATTACTTCAAAAATAAAAATAATAAAATGCACGTCTGGCAAGGCGAGGATTGTATACATAAATTCTTACAATTCCTCGAAAGCGCTGTCAAATTTCAGCAAAAATATGATAGTGAACTCTATCACAGATCATTAAATATGACAGCAGATGATCAGGTAAAATTTGAAACTTGTTAAGTCTGCCGAAAATGTAATAAAACGTTTGATGAAGATGAAATCAAGAAAGTGTGCGACCATGATCACATTACTGGTGAATTTAGAAACGCGCTATGTACAAGATGTAATTTTTCACTGAGACTGAAACGGCGTACTCTACCCGTTATTTTTCATAACGTCAAAGGCTATGACAGCCATATGATAATAAAAGGGGGTTAGGAAAAATGAAAGAGTGGAAGATAAGTGTAATAGCTCAAACGAGAGAAATGTTCATGGCCATGACAGCAAAAGTAGCAGTTGACAAAACTAAAGAAAATAAGACAGTCTACTTTGATATAAAATTTTTAGATTCCTATCAATTCATGACTTCATCACTAGCATCTCTCGTTCAAAATCTTAAGTCTCTTCCACTAACTCAAAATTTGAAGAAACAATATCCTAACTTGACAGATGAAGTCATCACACGCAAAGGAGTGTTTCCATATGCATACTTTGACAACATTTCTAAACTTAGTGAGACTTCTCTTCCATCAATAGATAAATTTAAAAATGATTTGACTGGTGTAGAATGCAAGGTAGAAGTTTACAATCATGCTCAAGTTGCATGGACAAAATTTGACTGTCAAACGTTTAGCGATTATATGATCGCCTATCTAAAATTAGATGTATTTTTGCTGGCTGATGTATTTCAGGAGTTTCGACGAGTGGCATTAGAAGAAGATAAATTAGATCCTGTTCACTTTGTCAGTCTTCCAGCCATGTCATTCCACTCTGCTTTTAAAATGACTGAAGAGACCATCCATCTTTTGCAAGATCCAGAGATGTATAATTTATTTGAGCGAAGAATTCGCGTTGGTCTCACATTTATAAATAGGCATCAAATAAAATCAAAAATAGTAGATGAAGATCAGATTCATCTTAAGTACTATGAACAGAATAATTTATATGGTAGTTCACTGTCCAAACCTCTACCTCACTCTGAGTTCAGCTGGTTGGGTGATAATGAAATTCAGCCATCTCCAACCCTTCAAACATACTAGCTATTCCAGATGATGGTGATTGGGGATATTATTTTGAGGTAGATCTTATATATCCAAATAGTATTAAAAATAAAACTGTGGATTTTCCGCTTGCACCCGAATCAGGCGAAGTGACTGAAGATATGTTTTCGGACTTTATGAAACAATTTCATAAAGATTTAGAAGGGAGCGGACAGCTGAAGTATATGCCTTGCCGTAAACTTTTGCTTACTCAATTTGATAAAGAAAATTATTTAGTCCACTTCTCTATCTTAAAATTTTTTTTAGAAATGGGCATGATTTTAAAAACAGTTCACCGCATGATCAAATTTAGACAGAAAGCCTTTCTGAAACCATATATTGATAGTAACAGCCAGAAACGTGCACTAGTCCAAAATAACTTTGAAAAGGATTTCTATAAATATAAGAATAATAGTCTTTTTGGTAAGACGATGGAGGATGTTAGAAAACGTATTAACTATAAACTTGTGAATCATAATGATAAATTTCAAAAGTTAGCGACATCACCTCTCTTTATTGATAGAGATATTATAGATGATGAGTTGGTTGGTGTTAAAATGATAAAATCAGAAGTAGAGTTGTGCAAGCCCATCTACATTGGACAAGCTGTGTTAGATTATTCCAAGCTTGAAATGTATCAACTCTTCTACAGAATATTAAAACCATGTCCTCTAATTAAAGACGTGCGATTGCTGGGTGGTGATACAGACAGTTTCTTTTTAAGTATCGCTGCTGAGAAAGAGTTTAACTTCAATGAAATAGGAAAATCTTTAGAAAATTATTTTGATACGTCAAATTATCCTACAGATCACCCACTATACTCTACTAAAAATAAAGCAAAATTAGGATGCTTCAAAGATAAAATGACAGGAAAAGAAATTAAGAAAATGATTCTTCTTCGTCCTAAAATGTATTCTATGAAACCAAAAGATTCCAGTGACAGTATTAAGCGCGCAAAAGGCATATCTAAATCGATTGTTGTAGATATGAAACATAGGGTCTATAAGATGGCCTACATAAATAAGAACATAACGTTTGTCAACATGACCATCTTAAAATCAAAGACACATGAGATAAAAACTCATACATTTAGGAAGCGAGCACTTTCAGCGTGGGAGGATAAGAGGTGTTGGATAGGACATAACATATCTCTTCCACATGGACATCCTGGCGCAAACATATCACCACCCAAAAGAATTAAACTCACACTACCACATTCAGGAGATGTGTAAATAGATTCATTCTTAAATCAATATTTTGATGATATTTTTTGTTGATATTCATTGTTGCTTTATGTATCCCTTTAGATTGCACTTTCTTGTGAATATATGCCTACAGTCAGTTCAATCCCACTATATCTGTGAAAAGACTTTCCCACTTTGTCAACACTTCTTCAAAACACTTTTTCATAACAAAACATCTTAAATTCATTAGATTCATTTAAAACATCTTTTTATTTCAATAAGATTTTACAATGACTTTACTTTGTTTTCCGAAACACTAAAGTTACGAGAGATTTAGTATCTTTCACATGGATGCACTCATGTAAACCATTTGCAATTTTGAGAGTAATAGACGGGATAGTTTGTTTGATAACAGGATGGTAGAAAATAGGTTTAAACATCTTTTCAACGATTCCATAGGAAGCGTCTTTATCATGAATGATATTACGTAAAATGTATTCTTTTTTCTCACCAACAGAAATAGGTGAAGTCAGATCACTGTAAATGTAGAGATGTTGTTCATGTTTATCAAGTGTCATTGGTATTCCTACACCAATCGTGTATGAAGTAGCAAACTTATCTTGAAGCAATGAAAAGCCAAAGAGTTTTTTTCAAATTGTTACTCAATTGACATTGAATGTGATCACCCAGCTTCAGAACAGCACTTTGATTTTTAATTGAAAACGAAATGTGATGTGCCTTTACATCATATCTACTTTTCAACACTTGCTTCAACTTATGTTGTATATATGGATTTATGACACGAATAAAGTTTTCAACTGTATTGTATAGACTCGGCATTGTATTGATACTAACCTTAGTTTCTTGATAAGATTGGTAAATTTTCTTGATGCGATCACCATAGATGTCCACCCACCATTCATCATTAACTGAATCAGCTTTAGTGTGATATTCATGAGAAGCATAAACCAAACCGCTTCCAATAATAGGCGATACATGTCTTACAAAATGACGCAAGGTTGGAGAGAAATATACTGTAAGTTTGTCATTATATTTCTGAATAACCAACTTATCCTTCTCAGCCATGACTTTCTCTCCATACTTCTTACTTACAGTCTCATCCCATCGTTTTACTAACTCAATAAGTGATAAAGGTTGAACACCACGCTTTTTCAAAATGATGCGTTCTTCGCATTCTACAACATCTTCATCAAATATTTTAAATTTATAATGAAATTTGTTGATTCGATTTGAATAAACTTTTTTAACATTTGCAGTTGCAATTGACGTTAGATGTAGTCCATGCCCAAAACCGAGATGTGAATAGAATTCATTATCCAACCTCAATGTAAGACCTTTAGTAAAAGAGTGAAAGCGATAGAACTGTCTCCCACTCCAATGATAGATAGTAAACTCATAAACTTTCTGATCCTTATTTTTTATAATAGAAGCATTGCCACTATTGAATGCCTTAATGATTTTATCTTCATCTGATGATCCATAATAATCTGATTTTATCTGAATCCATTCATAATTCCACTTTCCATCTGATGTTAAATTGTATGAAAACTTGAATGCATTATTCATCGTTATTCCATCATGGTAGCGAGGAGTCAATACCATTTCTTCCAATTCATTCACATTCTGAATATTACTATCATAACAAATGCTGGAAACACCTACTTCCCATTCACCTTCTAGAAGTAATGGACGATTTAATTCTACTCGATAGTCCGATGGTTTATTTTTGGGAAATTTATTCATAGAAGCATTACTGGGTAAGTAAATTAGAAACGAATCCTTATTTTCACTTTCCATATCATTCACATTGGAAAAATATATTAGCATACTTTTGCATTAATTCTTCATTCGAAAATGGAGTGTGATACTCGTCACAGCATGTTTATGAAAAGAAATCAACGCACCAGCATCGTCATAAATGGCAATATCAATTTGTGGTATATAGTTTGATTTCAAATTTGTATAATGCACTTTCTGAAAAGTATGCTCAGATAGAGTACTATTGCTTTTTGGTTGGTAGGGTATAATTGCTAGAAGTGGAGCTTCAACATCTCCCGCACGTACATCTTCACCAATATTGGAATATATCTGAAAATAGTTAGTACGACGCGATAACGATATGCTTGCGCTAGCTTTTGTTACAGTACCACTTTTAAAAGTATTTTGATCAAAATCCAAAATGTCCATTAGGGAATTGTCCATAATCAGCTCAATATTTTTCCCACTTACACTAAGAGACAGAATACCTTCTTTTTCAGAAAAAGAAATATGCTGTTCATTAATCACTTCATTCAAATAATTTATAGCCGATTTCACTGAAGTGATAATGCGAGGTGTCAAAACTCTTGTTTTATGTAAGATACAACCTAAAGGATCTATACACTTTCTGTATAAAGATAAGAACCATTCTGTATCAAATTGATTTGAACTATTATGTCCCAGATAGCGCATATTAAATTTTCCATGAAGAGCTGCAGAACGATGTCGCAAGAACTGATGAAATTCTTCTGAACAAACCAATACTAGATCATCATCCTTTAGTTTATTGATTACGATATTATTAGACCCTTTGTTGTAAGTTAATGTTGCCACTTGTTCACCATCTACTCGAAGGAGATAATTAAATTTCTTCAATAATGCTTCAGGAGTCATGTTTGTCTTTCTTGCCTTAATAACAATCTTCTTCACCAACGTCTTTTCATTTTTCGGAATAAGATCCACAGAATAGGCTTTCTCTTTATAAATTAAACTTTTGCAACCTCTTGGATAGTAATTAGCTTTATAATTATCATAGGTTGTCGGGGCGTTAGCAAAGTAACCTAAATCATCTCTTAAACTCGGACTCAAAGCAACAATCCAGTCTTTATCAACTGCATGATATATATGATCATATTCACCATTGTGAGGAGTGAACTCGACAATGTATCTACATGCTTTATTCAGGAAATCATATACGAATTTTTTACATGTTGAGAAATCCTTCTTCGGCCATTTCGAAATGTAAACTCGACATCCCTCTTCACACTGATAGGCATCTGTACGTCTCATATTAATAGTTATCACTTCATGATCAAAAGTATAGACATAGTTACTGTGAACAACTTGGGTGACGCCTACTTCCCACTTCCCATTCAGCTGTTGTGTATTATCAATGGGAGTAGAAAAGACAGCAGCTCGATTGCCAACAAATCTATTTGTTGCCACATTGCTAAGCAAAACATGATAGAATGACATTTTCATTTCGGTAATCTATACATTGCCAATATGCATAACATCATGAAGACTTGGATTTTGGACTCTCTACAATATATTAAAGTTGATCGCGATGGAAACGTTCATTTCAAGAATTGTTATGGAAATACATCGAAAGGAATTACATTAACATGGCGACAATTTTTAAATCTTAATGATATCATGAGGGATTTGGAATATTTCAAAACGTTGAAATTCATATCCTTGGGTAATCAAGTTTGGCTTCAACATCAGAGAAATGAAATTCAAATCTATCATTCTCATCTCTCCATCTATTTCTCATTTCGCAAATGTAATTGGGAAAAATAATAAAAATGCGTACATCGCTCCATTATGTCATTTATTCGACGCGAGTTCATCGCATTGCTATGCAAATCTTAATCAGACACCATCTTCACCCCTATGTCACACTCCATCATGAAGACTTGGAAATTGGATTTCCTACAATATGTTGAGATTGATCATGAACGAAACATATGTTTCAAAGATTATACTGGAAATGTAAGAAGAGTATTTGCTTTATCATATCGACATTTTCAGTCTCTAAATCATATTATGAAGGACTTAAAATACTTCTATATGAAAAGACATTCACACATAGGAAATCGGATATGGCTGCGACTCAACAAACAGCGAATCATATCTATCATTCACAACTTTCTACCTACTTCACATTTCATCAAGGCAGTTGGGAAAAGTATAAAAGGAAGATACATCGCTCTATTTACTCATTTCTTCATCATGAAACGTCATCGCTACACCATCGTCAACATTCTCCAACGCATCAGACTCTACACGAAAATCGATCTCGCAACATTACATCAACAAATTCCAAACAGCAAGTATTATCCGGGTCGACCGCAAATGTTAGTGGTGAAGATGAGCAATTTACGGAATCTTCAACTCTTCCCAAATGGAACTGTTCAGATTCTCGGCGTCCTTTCTCATTCATCAGCGCAGTTAATGCGGTTAGAGCTGCAGAAACTACTACCACGGATATGGAAGAGGGAGAAGTGTGATGTCGAATCTGACTGTGGACAATATGGGGATTTCTACTCAATTGAGTGTCGATGTATCGTTTTTAAAGATTTTTTGGATCGTATCTGCTTGCATTTCAGATTTCAGTCCAGCAATGATAACTTTACTATTATGAAAGATTGCAACATGTACAGGTAACCAGTAACTAATGAGAACCGCGGGAAAAAGTTCTGGTTCATAACACAAATTGAAACTGCTGGTATGATTTCTCAACCACTGCTGTGTTGGTATATTCGGAGGTTGAGCAAGAGAGTCAAATAGTTCACCACGTCTGTCTTTTCCAATCAAGATAGCTTTCCAATGCTCACCTTCTTAATCTCTTCTTCTTCTTCTTTCTTTGACTGAGCGTTCAATAGAATAAAGATGAGATACTGTTTTACTGTAGTTGGTAGGATATCTAGCGAATAGACATTATCAAAAGTTTTCAAAGTAGCTTCATCAGCATTACGCTGTACTTTAGTCTTAATATCGTCGGCATTCAACCAACTCATTAGCGACTATAGTGAAGAATCACGTTACGATACTTAGTTATTTCAATACTTGAATCAAAGACTGCATAAATTAGTACATTGATCGTCTCCGTTAGCGTTGTTTTAAACTCCAGATCCAAGCGAATATTATGAGGAACGTTAGCTTGACGATAAGGTGCACTAATATCGCTGTCGGCAGTCAAATCAAATGCATAAATAGTATATCCATTTACAAACTCTTTCATTGTGAGTCCGTTGGTATCGTCTGTGTTGTAAAAGCCAAAGACATTCATATAATCAACATAACTACGCAGAAATTGATAAGAAGTAAAATCTGGTTTATAGGGCGGACTAGGATGACTAACACCATTTACACGCAAAGCAATTTCACTTAAATTGTTGTGTTTGAAGTTGAAGGGATTCTTCTTGACATTACCATTGAATGCATCATTTTTAACCATTGCCACCATGAGGAGCTTTGGCGCTTCTGATGGAAATAAACCATCTTTCATAAAACTCTTTTGATCTTTAGGAATAGTAAATGTGAGAAGCTTTGTATGTTGAATGGGATAAATGGCATTGTTGCGGTTAAGACCCTCAGCATGTCCTCTAATTACACTTGGATTATCCACCACTCGACGACTGTATACTGTAATATCTTCCACATGAATTTTAAATTTCACAACTGAAGGAAATGCATTCAACAAAAATTCAGGCTTATTCAATGTAAGTTTGAGTCGCATACTGGTATTACAGAGTAAAAACTTTGACCGTCTGAAGAAGTCAAGATTTACTGGACCATATAGCCGACATACTTTACTATCTTTAATCAAAGCAGATCGCTTTACAAAACCAGTGTTTGTCTCACAATCAAATAGTGCTGCTTGATCTCTATACCATGCTATTGCTTCCATGTGACTGTTTTGAGCTGCTGGATGAAACTGTGATAGAGCATTCAAATATGCTTTGTAGGGATAATCTCTTTGACCACCTTCCACCTGTTGCTCTCCGATAGTTAGAGAAACATCGCGAAATAGTGTTGCCAGCGGTAAATTGTTCAGACCAACTTTATGTGCATCTTCAATTTTAGTTCCATCTTCTTGTTGAATTCCAAACCTCAAATCAACCATCGCATAACTCAAATCAATGTAATCATTCCTAGCGCCAGGAATAACAAATTCAATTGGACCAGTATTCTCATCTGTTCGACGATGATAATCTACAATACTTGAACTAAGAATATCCGTCTGTATTGCTTGTTGATCAAACAAACAAAAGCCTGAAGTTTTACACTCCATGATTAGAAGTTATGACAGCGTCGTCGTTTAGCACTTGATGAAGGATTAGAGCGCGCGCGACGTTTGCGTGAATGCCTTTTCTTAGTTTTGTTCGAAGCTCGCTTCTTACCACCTCTGCCCTGTTTTCTTTTTCTTCTAACATTCATTCATTTAGGTTCTTTCTTTTATTGAGTAGCATTAAAAGTTTGCTGTAATGTTCTTAAACCGCGTTCCTTCCCACGATTTAGTTAAGTACTCTTTACATTTTTACCACTGGTAATATCATTAACAACATCACCAGCAAAGGCAACAGCATTATTGAAAAAAGTTCGTTTTAAAGATCTTCCGACAGTAGATAAGAGAAGAGTTACAACAGATTTCAGCGCACCAAGTATGCTACCTCCACGTTGACGGCGGGTGCCGCTGTAAATTGCACCCATGCCACTTAGATAGGAGGGGCGTGAATAAAACGAAGCAGTCGGATTCATAACTTAGACCTTGAAATTACAAGTTATATCTTTGCATAAATCACTTGCGATCACTTTGATGAAAAATGTCTGCACGGCGCATCCAAGAGATCATGCTTGAAGGATAACCGATCCATTTAACAAGACACCATTCTTCACCTTGTCGTTTCTTACTTCGAATGATTTCTCTACTAAATATGTTTCACTTTGACTGACCAACTCAATCTCATCACGATAAAAGCTGCAATCAATTTCTTCATTATCGTAATCTTTCAACTTGTAAGTTGTTGAGGAGTCTTTTTTATTAATATTTGAAACTGTGAAAATTTCTTCTGTCCAATTTGGGAGATAACCTTTGGCAAAATCACTCCTCACTTTTGATATGCGCACTTTATCACCTATTTTCACATCACTTTTTGCATTATTACGCTTGCGTTGGAATGTTTCACGCGCTCTATCTACGTTGTCAGCATTCACATCCGCTGGTCTGAGTCCAATAGAACGATGAATAGAGTGATTGTAGGCATGTAGCGTATCTTGTAGAACCTTTGTCCAATTTTGTGTCAAGTTGGCAGTGAAATGTCGCCACAAGCGATTTTTTAATGTACGATTAAAACGTTCAACTAGTGCAGCCTTATAAGCACTCTCTACACTAAACAGCTCAATATCATATCTCTCAAATAATCTTCCCACATGCTGATTTTCGAACTCTTTTCCTTGATCACTCTGCATTCTCTTTGGAATGCGACCCTCTTGGAAAATTGACTGGAATGCCTTTGCTACTCGTTTACCTTCTTTAGTTTTTAAAGGTTGAGCCCACGCATATAGCGAGAAAATATCAATTACTGTCAAAATAAAATTATTTCCCGAGTTATGTTTTGAAATAGCAGCAACGTCACACAAATCTGCTTGCCACTGTTCATCAATGTCATGAGTAATATAATGACGGGTCCGGTACTTCTTTTTCGCTTCTTTGTGGAGTTTATATGTAGTTTGACCCTTTAACCATTGTTTAACTTGTGAGTGTGGAAGACCGCTCGCTTTTGACAATTTCTTTATAGATGCAAATCCTACAAGATGTTTTACATCATAATATATTGACTTCAAAAGTTCATCCGATGACGACTGACTCTTCCTCCTTCTTCTCATGTTTTTGCTTTCTTGCCTTTTTACATTTACAGCAATCACAGGATGTATGGGATTTACGTTTACATTGCTTAGGAGTCTCATTGTGAGAGCTGGTACAGCAAGTACAAGTTACAGTTACATTTACTTCCGGCGGCTCATTACATGGTAAGCAACACATCTGCTTCATATTAATAGTCTGAGAACATGTATTTCTTTATTACTTTGGAGGAGTTCTTCTACGTCGTTCTCTTCCTCTTGTTTGCTTGATTGGTGTGTGAGGGGATTTAGAAGGTGATCTCTTGAACCAATTCCTTGGCATTTTCATTTTACTCTTAACCGGTGAAATAGATGAAGTAGCATCAACTGCTGAAATAGAATCAAGTTCTTTCAATGTTTCATTATTCAAAGCAAATTTTGGAACATTGTGCTTTTTCAATAGTTTAAGAAAGTAGGACCAACCAGGTGGGACATAGGCTTGACGGCGCTTTCTGCGTGTTGCCTACTGAATCAAGTCTTCATACCGTGAAGCGCTAATAATTTCATTATCATCTAAAATGATTTCACCTCTATCATTCACAGTGAGATATGGTTCAATGCTGTTGAAAAGAGCTATTGCATGTGCACAAGATGCTAAAGGTGTAGCAGTCGAAACAGAGTCATGCATCTTATTCTTCAAATTTTTCAATTCTTCAACAGTTTCTGATTATAATAAAACTGCGCGATATGGATCTTTAATATGTGCATTTTCCTGATAATCCAGTTCTTTCTTATAAATTTGATTTGCTAGAAAGCTTTACTTGCTGTAAAGCAGTCAATTGCACATATTCATCCTAAGGAATAACAACTATGCGAGAATAGGAGCTCATAGTTTGTAGATAATCATAGGCTCTTTCAAAATATCACTTCGAAATCTAAATTCTTCCGGACACTCTTGTGTAAAATCAATAAATAAGTAACCGTGTGGTTTTTCAGTTGCTGCTTGAAAAATTTCAATTAAGGCTTTTGAACCTCTTGGCGCAACTTGTCGCGCTAAAATTTCAAATTGACTTCTATCTCGTGGATTCTTAAAGATAGCGTAATAGTGTGTATTCAGGTTTCGTGTGCGGGCTTCTTTCCCATCTGGAAACAAATTTTGCGTGATATAGATTATAAAGCATCTTTTGTGATGTGCTGCGCGAGTGAACATATATGTAAACATTAGAATTCTTGCTTTCTTTTAATAGATCATCCAATACAACGACATCATTGGACTGAATCTAATCCACTGGAATAAGTCCTTCATTTCGAATAAAGTTACGACGTTGCAATTCCTGAAAGAGTGACGGTTGATAAATGCCACAACACCAAATAACTCGATTGATAGGTTCCCTGAACAATTCTTTTCTTTTGTCTAGCAAATTCAGAGTGAAAACAGTTTTACCTGCATGGGATGGACCTGATACAGTCAGAACTTTATCACATTGAAGTCTGAAATCCATTTTAATACTTTGGGTTTCAATATTTACATAATTAACGCTAAGGATTAAAGATCCTACCCAATAGGTCACCTACTGCAGGAGCTAACAGCGGAAGTAAAACTGAAAGGAAACCGCCCTTTTGTGTTAGAGTTTTCCTCTTTCTTTGAAGGGTAACTTGAGGATTGGAGATGAATCGCAATTTTGTAGTATGTCGCTTAAGTAACTTTCGTTGTTGTGGTGATAATTTCTTTGTCCTCAAACTTCTCACATAAGAAACAATTTCTCGAATAAATTTATCATTAGCATGTCGTATAGCATTATATCGCTGATTTCCTTTCATTCGTTGAAGAGCTCGAATGGCCTCAGAAAATTGTGAAGACTTTCGACTTTTACGTTTCGCCATTTTTCTCTTAACCATTGTTACAACTTGATTTTTCCATATTTACATAGGTGCTAACTTTAATGACAGAAGTGACACTCAAAATGAGCTATATCACAGTGACTGCATTGACAAAGTTGAATACAGTATCGTATGAAACAGCGCTGGCAGAAAGTATGCTTACATCTCTTAAAGATGCGTTTTTCACTTCCATCCTTTCGCTTACATACATCACACATATTTTCACTCTTGCTAACAACTTCTAAAGCAACTCTTTTTGAAGACATGAACTTGCTAGCCTTTTCTAAATAATAGACACATGTACAGAAGGAATATACTTCGAGAGTAAGCAGACACAACTCGAAAACCAATTGTGCTACGATCAAGTACCATTGCATCTTTAAGTTTCTTTTATAGAAAGTTGAATGTGAATATGTGAAATCGCTTCAATCACTAAACTGCTACCATGATGGTTAAATGGATCAAGAAGTTGAGCAATTTTTCCCATATGTGTTTCAAAAAATTCTTCGGGATTATCTACAACTTCCATCGAATAAGAAGCAAAGTGGAAGAAACGATCTTCTACCTCTTCTTTCCTAAAATGACTGAAATGAATTTTCGCAACTAATCGCGCCATTACAATTCTATTAGAAAACGTATCCATTAACTTCAAAAATAGAGTGCTACTATCACCAATAACTGATTTGATGTTAATCTCATCTTTATGAAAATTTATCACATAATCTTGAATAGTTCCCTTTAAGCTTTGTCTATGAAAACTTAATGTTCCACAATCATTTGAGAAAGAAATTATCATCCTTCATCTATCCCACCCGTTGCATGAAAATAACAAATCTCTTCATAAATCATTTATTAAACGACTTTAACAAGCATGCATTACAAATTTTGGGTTTGAAACAGATAAAATATATACAGTTGGTAGCTATCATATAAAGAGCAATGATGACCAAACATTACTTTAGCAGTGCTGAGATATGGAGGAAAAAAGCATTGATTATGAATGTAGCGACTACAACGGACATTTAAAATAAGAACACTCAATTCCTTAAAACGCTTAGTGACTTCATGATAGTGTTAATTAACTCTACTATCCCAAGGTGGAAGTAGAATATCATTGATGATTAGATTTGGAAATAGTTTCTTCTCCTTAGTAGGATCATTGCAAAAGATACATACAACATTAAAAGCTGCTAACTATCTTTTAAACTCAATAAGAAGAACACATTCATTAGAAAAGCCATAGTCTTGCAAGTATTGCTGATTAAGTCCATGGATGTGTTTTCTCGCCCATCCATCAGCGTTGGGATCACACTTGGCATGTTGATGGTAGACACTAACAATTTGATACGACCAATTGTCCATAGCAATAGCATTGAGCTTCTGTACAGGTTCACCCTCACAATCCATAAAAATGATGATAGATGACTAAAAAGGAAATTACAAATTTTTACTCATCTGATGAAGAGTCCTATAACATATTACAAAATGATGAAGTACATTGATGCTGTTCACGACAAAATACACAAATAACATGATGGCAGCGAAGAAGTAAAATGTATCTGATAAGTCCACGTCTACGACACTCAAAGCACATGAGCGAATTGTCATAAGGTAGAAATAGGTAAGGACTACTGATTCTCCTTCTTTGGCTTACGTTTAGCGGCAGCATTCTTCTCTGACTTGCGCTTTGTACCGCTCTCGTTGAGGATTTGATCAATAATGTCATGAACGTCTGGTTGCTTTGGTATATATAGGATGGATTGAGCATGCACCGATATAGAGGCTAATTTGTTGTTCTGGTGATAGCCATAATATATTCCACTGATAGCAAAACCAATATTCCAAGTGCCTTCTGCGAGGTCTTCACATCTGATGGGTTTCACTTCATCTACTTCCTTTTTATAGTATGAGCATCAATGCGATAATGGTAAAGAAAGCTTTTTACCATCCGATATCTTTCTATATGGAGTATCATTGTCGTCTCTCGCCTTCCATTCCTAGCTAAGGGGAGTAGGGATGTCCATATTTAATGTTGCAAACTCTTCAATAATATCGAGTTGGCGACGAATGTATGGATTCACAGGAATGACTACGTAGTCCCCATGCTGATTGTTCAATATCTTAATTTCAGTGGAAGGAATCATTCCCGTTTGCAATGCTATACTATGATCGTAATAACGTATGGCTTGACTAAATTTACGCTGTAGTTGGGTAGGATTATGTACCTTTGTTGTCTCTTCTACTGGCCTCAACATAAGACGATCTGATTGTAGAGATCCTTGTAACGTCTGAACACTATCTTGTCCTGTAAATGTAGTAGATGTAGTAGATGCCTGTAAAATAAAAGAGATGCTATTAAGTAAACACTCAAGGAAGGAGAGGAAGGAAGGTTCCGACTTGCCATTTCAGATGGATAATATAATAGGAATGTAGAGGGAGAACGTGCGTCCGACACCTGTGCGACTCAAAGATAGAATGATTGTCACTCTGAAAACCTCATTATTTATAGAGAAATGATGGATTCTCATTGGATGTGCTCCTCATTGGTCAATGACATCAAGCTGATTCCAAATCTGGTCTCAGTTTTCTCGTCCGATGCTTCGGTCGCCCGCTGGAGTCCAAAACACAAAACTCAACCTCTGACGCTCTCTAAAATGACCAAAAGTCTCAATGTCACTCTCAAGCCTCAGCAATGAAAGATAGGACCAAACTGTGCCTTCCAATGAGTTTGTGACACTCTTAGCTTTCAAACGAGCTATCGCACGACTCTCTGCCATTTCTAGAACCAAAATTGGAAGTTCTTCTTTTGGTCGAAGTTCTTCATTTTTAGCCCTATGACGCTGGAAACAACTCTGCTAGACCCAAAATTGGCCCAAAAGTCCAAATCCGCCGTCCATTTTCACGTACGACCCGAGTAATATCATCGCTGTCAGTTTAACAAATACTTACCACGTACTTGGCATTTAAGTCCTAAACATTTAAGAAATATTCAAGAAATATTTATCAAACCTAGTACATTTCGTAAACTTTTACTAAATATTTAGCAAACATTCCAAACTTCCACAAAATATTTGGTAAATTTTCTGAACTTTTACGAAATGTTTAGTAAATATTTTGTAAATTTTCCAAACTTTTACAAAACATTTAGCAAATTATTTCTAGCTTTTATAATATGTTTAGTAAATAATAAGCAAATTTTATCCTACTTCATAGGCGATTACGAAACATTTGCAGATTTGAATTCATGAAAAATATCTTCTTGTATGAAATTTTTTATATTTATCAAATAGAAAACCAAAACAATCATAATTCGGCAAAAAGATAGCTAGTAAAACGCTCTGCTCGAATTATTCATGCTCAAAATCGTTCAAAATCCGTACGGCATATAAGACTGCATGACTAGAATAAAATAACTGATCTTACTAAAATCATACTTTGTACGATAACATTCATAGAGATTACAAAAACTGAGCCCTGCTCCCCAAAGTAAACAGCAGAAGGAATGGATATCCTTCAAAAATACAATTTTTCATACGTATTTGGAAAATGAACCGAGTTTTATATAGTAGCACACATCGAACGATCCGATACAAATAATTTTTATGAATATCACTTTTATCAACATAAAGGAAATTTCTCTATCCGGATATGATCATTCTTCATTTGAAAATCCTTCCAACCAGAAAGCATGCCCACAGCCCTAATACGCATTTCACTTCATCTGAAACACTGTCATTTCGAGTCAAACACCGTCGCGCCGTTATCAGTTACATTTTTAAGAATAGAGGTGATATCACGAAAAATTTACAGTTCAACGGAGAAACAGTCACTACCAAATGAAGTTTGAAGCGATGATACGAGGTCACTGAAAAAAACATCTTCGCGGTTGGACAACAACACGGTTGTCCGAATCTGATGATCGCTGGGACGTTGCGAGTATGAGAGATTTATAGATAAAGAATAATTCCAGCAGTTTTCGGGGTTAATTAGCTCACAAGACAAGACGGAAAAGCAGCCGGATGTAGGTCAGGTATTGAGTCATCGATGGACAGATACACAGCCTCAGCAATCAACACCTGTAAAAAAGAAGACAAATCTTTTGCTAATGTGCAGAGCAGAATTATCATACTTAACGGATCTTAATTAACATTCTATGGGTAGGCCTACTCAAAGTTTAGAAGATAAATCATTTATAGTAATTTTAGGTGCTACAGTAAAGACTATTAAGAAAACTGCTTTTGGATCATTTCATCTCTGACAATGTGGGAAGCGATATTCTTAGGAATTTTGATAGCAAATGAAGATATTCAAGAGTGGTTGAATTTCGATCATTAACAATTTATCAATTATTTTTTCAATCAATACTTTTAGTATTTATCAATAATTTTATTTTGATATTCAAGTACCGGTAACTGTTTTTACAAAAAATGCAATCTGCAAATTAAAACAGAGCCTTACCGAGATGTAGCCTATTACCGACTGCTTGTCAACCGTTCATGCTATGAAGATATTCAGGAATGCTTGAATTTTTATTATAATATTTAATACCGCACATGTAATTTTATTTTGATATTTTATTTTATTTTAAACAATTTGTTTAAAATCACAATCTGCAAACACATACACACGTAATGTCATTTTGTCTACCGCTTATATGACAGTAGTATATAGTGTGACATCCGGCGCGACGCTTCGCTTCGCTTGCGCCGGATGTCACACTTTTGCGGGTTTTTTCAAAAAATCAAAATTTCAAAAATTTCAAAAATTTAGGTAGACTTCAAATTTCACGTGGCCGAAGGCCGAAGGGCGAAAATTTAAGCGTTTTTAAAAATACCCAATTTTCAAATTTTTCAAAATCTCAAAATTTGAGAATTACAATTTTCACCCTTAAAATCATGACCGTTCCAGGACACCGAAAATCATAAAAGTTAAGAATCTCAAAATTTGAGAATTACAATTTTCTCGCTTAAATCATGACCGTTCCAGGACACCAAAAATCATAAAAGTTAAGAATCTCAAAATTTGAGAATTACAATTTTCTCGCTTAAATCATGACCGTTCCAGGACACCAAAAATCATAAAAGTTGAGAATTTCAAATTCATGAATTTTATCCATCTTTCAGGTTTTTAAAATATAACATGTGACTAATAATATTTCTTTAAAAATGGAAGAAACAAAAGTGGATGAAACCGCAAGAATATATCCTTCGTTATCTCAATTAAAAACAGGTGAAATGGTTCTCAATTATTATTAAGATTAGAGCATTATGATAAATTAAGAAGACGCAATTATTACTTAGTCATTCTTCGTTATTGTATGCTCAACATTATTTAAAGTACTAATTGTGTGAACTAGAAGATCATTGTAACTCATAAACTCAAAATTATTCAATGAATCCGTACACTGGCTGATAATTGAAGAGAGAGAAACATCTAGCAGCTTTCCCCTAAAATTATCGTGCTCTCTCTTGTCATTTCAATTTACTCATCGGTAAACTTTTGGCATTTCAACTTACGCGTGCGCAAAGTTTTGACATTTTAATTTACCCCTACGTAAATTATTTTCAGAATCTGTCTTCAAAATCTATTTTCAAAGTCTGTTTTCAAATTCAGTTTTAGAAATCGATTTGCAAAATTCATTTAGCGTTTGCCAAACACATACGGGTAGTAAAGTACTTCCCATTGTGAAGACATGAATAGATTAAGCACATAAGAGTGCATTGACAATAAAAGCAAATGACAATAAAATTCTTCTTGTGAACTCAGAACGCATAAACGCCGATATGCGGGTTAGTTGTTATGGCAATTTTAAACAATCATTTTAACGATGAAACATATTTTACAAATGAAGTTCATGAAGAAAATGGAAATATATAAAACAATATAGATTAGAATAATTATAATATAATCATTTTAAAAATCGAATAAGTAGTAAGGAAAGACATCATTATGGAACAGTTTTAAATCAATACCCCCTCCCTTCTGACTTCTAGGGGTCCCTTCAGAAATTTTTTAAATTATAAAATGAGTAACATTAGAGTCTTCCTAAAAATATACGGCAAACAAACAACTACGAAATTCTATTTAAATCGAAATTCAGAAGATTGTATTCAAAATATTTATTCATAATATTTCTTTAAAAATGGAAGAAACAAAAATGGAAGAAACCGCAAGAATATATCCTTCGTTATCATATGAACGTAGTTCTACTTTAATGGACATTGAAAAAATGAACATTGAAAAACACAAAGATAGAGTACGCTATATGAAAGATAAGGAATCTCAATTATTATTAAGATTAGAGCATTATAAAAAATTAAGAAAGAGATGGACCAAAGTTAAGAATGTAACACAAGGAATTGGAATCTTTATAACAGTAAGTTTAGGGGTATTCACAATTATAATAACTTCAGGTGTTTTAGTAATTCCAGTAGTTGCTACAGCTTTAACAGGTACGGGTGTTTTTGCAACTTCACTTGTTACAATGTTAGATAAATCTTTAATAACTAAGAAACGAAAATCATTAAAAACTAAGCATTTACATATTAAAGAAGTCTATGATAAACTACACAACTACTTTCAAAGAGTATGTGATGATAATGTTATTACGTTAGATGAGATTGAAAAATTTGATCAAATAGCTAATGAAGTAAATCAAATATCATTTCAATCACAGACAGAAAAAGTTGAAGATAAAAATAAAAAGGATGGCAAAATTTCTAGTGATGGTAAAATTTCTAATGAAGAAAATGACAAAATTTTTTTAGAAGAGCTAAAAACTTTAAGCGAAAATTTAAGCAAAACTTTATTAAACAAAACTTAAAACGAGAAAACTTTAAACGAAAAGATGTCAGACAACAAAGCAATAAAAAAATAATTTGTACAGTAAAATGTTTTTGCTGTATTCCAATGTTACCACAAAATTCAAATATTATATTTTAAAAATGGATAAAATTAAAGCTGATAATCAAAAAAGAATTAAACAATTAGAAGAGTTAATAAAACAAAGAAATATTATGAAAGAAAATCATCTTCAACATAGAATGATAAAAGCTGATATTCAATCTGATATGTTTGAAAAAATGCAGCAAACCGAACAAGTAAAAACTGATTTTGAAAAAACTATGAGACCATTTAAAACTCTTGAAAAAGAAAGTACAAATAATGATAAACAAATTGATATAACAGATCCAGAGCACAAAACTATATTCGATGACTATGGATTACTAGAATCAAACATTAATAAGAAATTACCAAAATCTATGCAATTTGAACATTCTATTTCATTTATAGATGGAAAAAACAATACCTAGATTTTATCTCGGACAAAAAGAAATATTTCCACAACCTTTTCGAGGTTTAATTTTTTCACCAGATAAATCTCCTTTTAATTTAGATAGAAATTTTGTTAATCTTTTAAGAGGAGCAGATTTAAATAATTATGCTGTAGAAGATCTCATAAAATATAAAGCTATGTTAGACAGCGTTGGTGCAGTAAAATCTCTAAGACGTTATAAACAATTAGAAAATTTATTATCAACGGGAGTTAAAGTACGAAAAGGTTTATCTGAAAAACAGAAAACAGAAACAACCATATTTTTACCAGATGATCCACAAGAATTACTAAATAGATTAAATATTTTAATATCTGCAATAAAAGAAGGACATAATTCTAGTTTCAATGAAATTCATGCTATATTGAAAAGACTGTTAGAAAAGAAGATTCTAAATGAAGAGTATTATAAAAGTGTAGCTGAAATATGTTGTTTCTAATTTTTATCTATGATTTTTATTTATGATTTTTATCTATGATTTTTATCTATGATTTTTATCTACGATTTTTATCTATAATATTTATTCAAAATTTTAACTAAAAAATGTGTTCAGCAGATTTAGACAAAATTAATAATCATTTAGAAAATTTGACAGAGATTTTGGGTTCATCAAAATTTAGTACGACGTTAAAAATTATAACAACTACTTCATCACACACTTGTAATTTAGAACCCATTCTACATTTAGAACAAAATAAAAATTATCAAATTGCATTGACTAGTTTCTCTACATTTAACACTATTCAAAACGTTATCAAAGATGTGAATGATCAATTTAGATATTCTACTGATAAAGGCAAAACATGGAAAATATTAACTTTTCTTCCTGGTTCTTACGAAGTTGAATCAATATCAAATGAAATTAAGAGACATTTAGTTATACCATTTAAAGATAAGAAACAATTACATTTTGCAGTTGAACCGGCAGTTAATAAATTTTCTCTTACTTTAGACGAAAATCATCAAGTTGATTTTAATCATGATAGATCATTGTCAAAGCTATTAGGATTTAATAAACAAACCTATAGTCAAGGTTATCATTTAGGTGAGAAGATTCCAAAAATAACTGAAATAAATTCAATTGTTGTACATTGTGACATTATTGAAGGAGGATATATAAATGGTAAATTATCAAATTTAATATTCAGTTTTCCAGCTTTTACTGTACCCATTGGTTATAGACTAAATGTAATTCCACAAACATTAATATATTTCCCTATTACAAGAAAAACTATTAACAACATTAACATTAGAATCACTGATGAAAAAGGACAAGAAATAAATTTTGGAGGTGAAGAGATTATGATAGATCTTTTGGTTCGAGAGGTATAAACTCCTACGCGAAGCTAGAGAAGTCTAATTTTCTTCTTCTTCTTTAGAAACAAAAAATAAAAAAAATAAAATTAAAATTTTTTTATTAAAAAATGAGTGAAGTACTACCATTAAATAAAAAAAACTTAAATTTAATCATCATCCAAATTTATCTAATAAAGTTTTGTCAGTTATTTGCGGAAGATCAGGATATGGTAAAACGTATCTATTGTTTAAAATTTTAACGACTCCAAATTTTTTGGATTATAACAATCTTATAATTTATACAACAACAGCAGAACAACCCGTCTATCAATTTTTAAAATATGGATTTGAAAATAATCTTAAAAAACAGCAATTGCTTCATTATTCAAAGAATATGAAAAATCTGAAGATGAATAAGAAATAAGTTCGTGGTGTGAAGAAGCAGCAAAAAATAATCAGTTAGTAGAATCTAATAAAAATAAGCATATAAAGATACAATTAATAGATGATAGTGGTAATATGCAAGATCCTAGTAAACTAGATGAAACAATGAAACATTGTGTAATTTTTGATGATTGTGTTAATGATAGAAATCAGTCAGTTCAGAGAAATTATTTCACAAGAGGTAGACATAATAACTGTAGTGTTTTTTATTTAACACAAAGTATGTATTCATTAGACGGAAGTGTTATTAGAAAGAATGCAAATATATTTATACTATTTGAAATAAATGCAAGAAACTTAAGTGATTTGTTAAGAGATTTATGTGTAAGAAATAAAGATGAATTTAAACAATCGTGTAACAATGCTTGGTCAAAAGATTATGGATTTATCACAATTAATATTGATAAAAAATTCATGATAGAGTTATAGAAAATATTTTCGAGGAGTGATCGAATAATTTTTTCTTATAAATTTTTTGTTAATAAAAATAAAAAAAATATGTTGAATGATTATAAGATAGAGCATGTACCAGTTTTAAAAGATTATCGTCATCCTACAAATCCTGTAAATTCGAAGAAAGAAGTTAGATTTTATTATCATCATAAATACGTAGCGCTCGTTACAGATTATAAAACAAAACATGGTATTAAACCGTGTGTTAAAACAAAAGACTTTCCACTTTGTTTAAGAAGTTTCCGAGTATTTTTGGCGTATAATAATTTATGGTGGTTGGTTAAGAAAGAACATTTAACAGCACATGAATTAGAAACATTACATCAATTACATATTCCTGTGTATATGCAAAAACGGAACCGAGGTTCTATGTAAAAATTAATTTTTTCTTTTAAAAAATATGAATCGTGAAATGTCTCTCGGACAAACGTCTAGGATTGATGAATTAATCAAGAAACAAACTGCTGAGTTTGATGCGCAAATTAAACATAGTAAACGTAGTAAACGTATTAAAAAACAGAAACGTACTAGGCGTAGTATTAGACGTAATACTAAAAAACAGAAAAGTGGAACAAAAGAAATATTAGAAACTCCTATTACTGATATCTTTTTTGATGATAGAATTAAGGATGAACTTGGTGATGATTTATGTAATTTATTTAATCCAAATGAAATTAAATATGAAAATGTATCTTTTATTAATGTAGTAAATGATATGCGGAAACTTTTAGCAAATGGTAAAATTATTAATTTACTTGGAAAAGTTATTAAAGATCAGGAAAATATAATTCAAAATTTTTACGTAACTTCTATAATAAAAAATCATTTGAAACATGGTTTTCGAATCTGGATGAGAAATCCGATGCTAACGAATGGATTTTTACAGGTAATATTAAATATGAAGATTTTGGAATGAAGTTAGTACAAAGATCGCATAGAGGGACAGGGATTAATATGAAATATAGAATCAAAGAATATTTCGGTGAATATTGTTATATTCCTTCTGAAGATTTTTGTTTTATTAAATGTTATAATGTTTTACGAGGTTTTAATGAAGAACAAGGAGAAATGATGAAAGAAATGTTTAATAATTTTTTATATAAAGAGAAAGCCACATCTAGAACAGGAGTGATGTCAAACTGCAAATTTTCTCAATTCAATAAATATTTTGGAGAATGTGTTCAATATTATAGTCCTGCCAATCGTCATTTAAATCCTAGAGGAATTGAAACGTTTCATAATTATGTTTATTACAATTATTTTCACGCAGGTTCAACAATTGGTCACTATTGTTTAATTGATAAATTTCATAAATTAAAAGCTATCAGAGAAATTGAAAATAATTTCAAACCCATATATAAAACAGTTACTGATGAAAATCTACCAACGCGTCCATATAAAATCATAACAAAGAAAAAAATTGACTATAGTTCAACATATATTGGGGATCTCGAAACTTTTCCCGATCCTAACTGTTCAACAGCTCATCCTATTCCTTACGCTGTAGGAGCTATTAATTTTAATAAATTTATATGTTGTTTACCGAAACAAAGATTGAAAGAATTAGAAACACGTTTGTTAAGTGATATGATTAAAATTAAACGATCAAAAGATGAAGATGAAATTAAAAAACTTAAAAAACAGATTAATGAGTATAATAATTTAACTGAATTAGAATTTAATAAACTTCAAAATTGTGTGAAAATATTTACGAGAACTGAGGATGATGAATGTTCGATCGGGGGAAACCCAGAGGACGTATGTCCGATCCATCAATTTTTTAAAACTCTTGGAAAATTTAATTATTCTAGAGTAACTTTAATAGCTCGCAATTCATCAGGTTTTGATTCCTATTTTCCGATAAAAGCTAATTCTAAATTATCTAAACCGCCTCTTAAAACTTCAAGAGGAATATTGACTGCTTCATTACAAAATCTTTATACAACTGAATGTGTTAGTAGATATATTCAAAAATCTCTTAGATTTAAAAACAATATGAAAAAAGATTCACTTTCAGGTAAATTAGCACTTCAAACTATTATAATGAAATGTAGTTATCAACATGTAAAAACAAGTCTTTCTAAATGGTGTGAGAATTTTAAAATTCCTACGAATGTGTGTAAATTAAATTATGAAATTGGAGACATAACACATGAAAATTATAAAGAAAAAGAAAATGAATGGAGACCATATTTAGTTAACGATATTCTTTCTTTAGCTTTTTGTATCTACAAATATAATAATGTTATGCGAGATTTAGTTGGTGAAGATATAACTACTAATTTAACATCCTCTGCTTTAACATTTAACGGTTGGATGAAAAGCGTACAAAATGACAATATAAATATTCATTCTCATATAGATTTATGGGCTAGAAATTATATTAGAAAATCTGTTAAAGGTGGAAGAGTTTCAGCAAATATAAGAAAATACATATCGCCATTTTGTAGCATCTTGTTACCAATATTAAAACAGTATTTACCTGGTCGCTGCGCTGGGGGGACTTTGTCCCTTGGTCGCTACGCTGGTGGGGCTTTGTCCCCTGGAAGTAATTTAATAGATTTAATGAAACAGTATCGAGATTTAGGAGATAAAACTGAAATTTGTAAGAAAATTTCAAATCAACTACTTGAACAAAAAAATGAATTTCTAGTGGCTTTTGATGCAACATCTTTATATCCATCAGCTATGTATGATGAAAATTCAGAATACCCTAAAGCTGAATCAGCTAGAAAATTTCGTCAAGAAGAAGAGCGGGAAATAGTATATAAATTTAATACACAAACATTTAGACCTAAAACTGGAATATTCTCTGTTGTGTTTCAATATCCGAATGATATGTTTTTCCAACCAGTTCCTATAAAAGATAAAGTTAAAAATCAAAATAATAATTCTCATGTAAAAGTAATCAGGTTTAGAAATGGTATATGTTATGATGTATTAACTTCTGTTGACATACAAGAAATTGTTAGATGTGGGGGAAAAATCTTACATATTACTGATGGTATAATTTATGAAAAAAATTATCAAGTTTCACCATTTCGAAATTATATTGAAAAACTTTTTAATTTGAGAAAAAGATATAAAACAGAAGGAAATACTGTAGGTGTTGAGTTAATTAAATTATTGATGAATTCGCTATATGGCAAAACTGTGCAAAAAGATATAACCACTAAATATCATTTATGGAATGAGAATACATTGAGAAAAAATTTCACTCAAGAAGTAAAAGATTATGAAAAGTTAAATGATGAACAATATTTAGCGAAAGTAGAAATGGAAGATGATGAATTTCTCAAAACTAATATTGTAAAAGATGGGAAGACGTCATTCATGCCATCACACTTAGGTTCTTTCATTCTTTCGCACTCTAGAAGAATCATGAATAACTTTATTTTAGAAATTAATGGTTTCAACGAAAAATACATTCATTATACAGATACTGATTCAATATATATTTCTAATGAGCTCTTCAATAAATTAGATGCTGCTGGATATGTTGGTGGGGAATTGTGTCAAGGAAAAAATGATTATGGAAATGGTGGAATTATTTTTGCAATGTTTATTGCTCCTATAATAAAATACTGTATTACTGTAGATGAGCAAGGGAGACTTAGTGAAAAGAAAACATTCAAAGGTTATTCACAAAATAAAGTAAAAGTAGAAGATTTTCTAAAATTATATTCGGGGAAAACACTATCGACTACAGTTAATAAACCATGGAAAAGATCTTTAGAAACTGGAATTAGTATTCCTGATAAAAATAATAATACTGAAGAAAAAAAATTTTCTGGTCAAATAAATATTCTTAAACGTCAAGCACCTGATGAAAATTAAATTATGTTACCTTATAACGGAGAAGATATTCAAGCTGAAATATTTCAAACAATCATCTGTGAGAGTAATTTAAGTGATGATGATGACACGTGGGAATAATAATTTTTTTATTACATCTAAAAATTTTATAACATCTAAAAACTTATTACATCTAAAAATTTTATAACATCTAAAAACTTATTACATCTAAAAATTTTATTACATATGAAAATATATTTATCGAATATTTTGGTATTTTCTATTAAGTTTTAGCATATAATGTTCTATAATATTAAGTTTTATCATATTAAGTTTTATCATATAACGTTTTATCAAAAGATAATTTAAATTTATTTTCACTAACTATTGATTCTTCATCATCATAAATTGATTCTTCATCATCATCATAAATTGATTCTTCATCATCATCATAAATTACACTTTTTGGTATAGGATGCCATTCCCTGATAGGATACCATTCTCTTATTGGAATATCTAACTCTAAATTACATCTTTTATCTGATAATAATATAATAGAGAAAAATATTGGTCTTTGATCTCTTTTGGAAAATTTTATAACACCACCATAATCTGAATCACTTTTAGTTTTTATTAAAGATGAAAAAATTTTAAATTGATTAGATGTAAATCCTAATTTGAATTTTGTAGACCCGACACATAGTTGTCTAACAGTATCTTCAACTATACCATCATTATTATTTTCAATTATAAGAAAATGAAATTTGGATTAATTTTTATAATTACTAATATTTTTATAATCCTTTTTACCATTTACACCATTTTCAGATGTTTCAGAATCATCATCTATATTATCATCATCTATTTTATTATCATCATTATTATCATAAGATTCTTTAAGATCGGGCAAAGCCCTAGAACCTTCAGTTCGTTTATTATGATTATGATTATGGACATTGTTAATAGTATAAGGTGTTGTCCACATATAAATTTTTTCTTGTTGAGCTAAACCATTTATGTAAGATTTTAATAAATTAATATTTAAATTGGAATACAATCCTATATATGTATCATCATCATATCTTTGCGGCATTTCTAATGTTTCTTGTTTATAAATTGTATCTCTATAATATACTTGACATAATAATTCTTCATTATGTTTTTTACTCTCTATGTGAATGTTATATTGATTTTCATCGCCAACAAATAATCTAATTTTTTCTTTCGAAAAAGATTTTAATTTTTTAACTAATTCTTTAATATTGATATAATTAATAATTTTATTTTCTATCCAATCAGTATTACAAATCAGCAAAACTGCTCTAATAAATCCGTAAACATTATTATGTCCTATTATAACCATATTTTCTTTATTTAATTCAACATAAGCTACATCATTATATTTACTTACAATCTCCATAAATTTAATAAATGGATCACCTGGAAATAAACAATAGTTAGTTTCTATAGAAGGTAAACCTTTTGTTTGTTCTCCAAATATTTCTGCTTGTAGTTCAAATAAAATATTTACATCTATACATGGATTATTATTATTATTATTATCAAAACATTTATTTTCAAATCCCGTTGATCTCGTCGAATAAGAAGAACAGGATGATGCGGACGAATATAATTTTTTTAAATTTGGTTTTTCCATTTTTTTATTTTTATTAGAAAAAATTTTATTTTTTTATTTTTATTAGAAAAAATTTTACTTTTTTATTTTTATTAGAAAAAATTTTACTTTTTTATTTTTATTAGAAAAAATTTTACTTTTTTATTGTTTTAAAAATGATGTTACCAAATGTTGGTGGAGGTGCATATATCCCGAATAATCGTGAATTAGAAATAGAGATAGAAAATTATATCATGAAAACTGGAGACGTTTTATCTGGTCCATTGCATCTTTCTATTCTTCCGCAACAAAATACAGAGTTGACAAATAAACAATATGTTGATACACAAATCAATGACTTAAAAGAAAAATATATAAACGATGTTTTGGTTCCACTGATGAATGAATTGAAGTTGCTTCAACTTAATGACAAATCATTAAACGAAAAATTATTAAAACTTGATAAAAAGGATAGAGAGCTAGAAGCAGATATAGCAAAACTTTTTAAAAAGATTTCAGAACAATCAAAAATTTTAATATTACTTTCTATAAATTTAAAATCTGCAGTCATTAAAAATAAACAACAGATAAAAATGTTAAAAGAACAATTAGAAGATGAAATAGAAAAACTACCTGAAAGAATTAAAAAAAATTTAAAGCAGTTACAAACTACATTCCAAAAAAGTGTTGATGAATTAAGTTCTAAAATTACTCAACAAATGAAAAAGATGAATAGAATAATAAATGAAGTAAACTCACTTAATCAAAAAGTTGATAAAATGAAAACTCTTAAAATCAATTTAGAAAATGAATTAAAGAAAAATTTACAAGAAAACTCTAAAGAAAATAAAGAACAGTTAGATGCTGTTAAAAGACAATTAGATGTTCTTAAAATTAAGTTAAATGCACTTAAAATGGCATTGAAGATTAATCAGCAGAAAATGCAAGTTAATAGAAAAGAAATTAAAGTACATCACACGCTACTTGACGCAATAGATAAAGTGCAACAGTCAATTAATAAAGTTATCTCGAAGTTGTTGTCCATTCACAAACGTAAATCTTAACACGTAAATATTTTTCACAAAAGTCAAATTTAAGCTTAAAAAAATGCCTATGATTTATAAACACAATCTTAAACATTTTGCATCAAAGAATAAAATTGCTCATGAACCATCTATGAAATCTGTTTACCATTATGACAGTGGAGAAACAGTCGGAACACAGAAGTTCCTAGGCACTGCAGGTGGCGTTCAAAAAGAAGGGGCTGGTATATTTTCTGGTATTGGAAGTATCGTTAACTTAATTAAAAATAATAAAAATTTGATTACATCTGCCGCAAAAGGAGCAGCTGCTATAGGTAGTACAGCTAGTGCAATATCAAATGCTGTTAAGTCTCAAAACGAATTAAAACAACTAGAAGCTATTCGTAAACTTAGGAATGATTCAGAAGAACTACAAAATTTAAAAAAACTTTCAGAGGAAACAAAAAACAAAATTGCTAACATAGCTGTAGGGGGTGAAACCTTGAGGAGCGGAGCTCCGGCTGATAGTAAACATAAGAAGACATCAGGCGTAGCCATAAAACGTTCAATTGAAGAAACAAGAGGTAATGGTATTAACAGCAACCTTCGGTCTAACCAGCAAAGCTGTAGCGGAGCTGGTCTAGCAAAATTCTAAAATATATTTTTTAGTAAAATTTTTTTAGTAAAATTTTTTTAGTAAAATTATTTTAGCAAAATTTTTTCTGTCTGTGAGAAAAACAAAAAGTCAAATTATTTTTTATAAAAATGTCTTCGCTTATCGAAAATAAATTTAGATTAGACGATCCTCCGTTCGTCAGTTATAATCAAAAAAAAAATGACTATATAAGAATTGCTATGAATCCCGGATCTTCCAGTAGAGTGAATACTGGAGGTGATTTAATTTTTGAAGTTGATAATCAGCAGAGTTATTTATATTTACCTGATTCCTTTTTACACTGTGAATATTCTTTATATAGTGATGCTAATTTTACAACACCATTACCAGATACCGATAATATTGCATAAGAGAATAATTTTTTTCCAAGATTATTTACACAAATGCGTTTAGATGTTGCAACTAAAAATATAGAAACAGTAAGTGATTCTCCAGGTGTAATTGATACAATGCTTAGATTTGTAACAATTGGTGAAAATAATAAAAAGTATGAAATCGAAGGTTGGTTTCCTGATACTAATGATGGTATAATTGTTGATGATTTAACTTACGCTGGAACAGATGCCGCAGGAATTGCGAAAGATGTAGAAAATATTGCAAAACATTTAAATAAAACAAACAATAGTGCATATAAAGAAAGACGTGAATTTAACAAGAAAAGTAAACAGACAGTTAATTGGTCATTGTCTCCATTATTCGGATATTTAGATTATGATAAAATATCATATCAATTAAAATTTAAATTAATAATTCATCGTACAGCAAATAATGAATTAATCTTTTTTGGTAAGACTGGCAAAAAAGCATATTTAAAAATTGATAGACTTGAATGGTGGATTAAGCATATTACTCCTAGTTTAGAGATTGAAACAGCTATTGCAAAAAGATTAAATACTAACAAACCAATTCCAGTTAATTTTCTAAAGCGTACTGCTAGTTCAGTAACTTTTTCAGAGCAAAGATTTAACTGGCATTTTACTAGAACTGCGAATACTCCAAGATATTTATTACTAACTTTTCAAAGAAATAATTCTCCAAGTTTTGATAAGAACAATAATATCTTCCACATTAATACAATTCGAAGTTTACAAGTTTCATTAAATCAAACCCGATATCCAATTGATCCATTAAGATTCGATGATACCAATAATCAATTTATGGAAGGATATGATTCTTATCGAAATCTTTGTATAGAATTTGGAGTTGAACGACAATTAACTCCTGGAGATTGGAGACATTTATATCCTGTTTTCTGTTTCGATTTAAGTGCACAATCTGAAGATATTATCAAGACTGGTTGTGATGTAACAATTAATATTGAAAAGAAAGATTCCACAACTTCATTGATGGCTTATGGTTTATTGCTAGAAGATGTAAAATATTCTATTGAAATTCTTAATGGAAAGATGGCTAGGATAGGTTAGTAACCTGAGGACCTTTGGTACGATCGGCTGAAGCCTCGAGGAGCTTCGCTCCGATAAGTTAATCAAGTTCTTAGATTAAAATTTTTTTAGTAATTAGTAATAAAATTTTTTTGGTAACTAGAATAGATTTAAAATTTTTGATAACTCAAAATTTTTCATAACTAGAATAGATTAAAATTTTTGATAACTTAAAATTTTTTTATTAAAAATGTCGCAAGCGAAAAGTAATAATAATAGTAAAACTGTTGAATTAAAATTACGTAATATTGTTGACAAAAATACCCCTAAAACTATTACGATTAACAAAAAAAAGTATTACATAAGTAAACCAATGATAGAGAATATTCAATTACAAGAAGAAAAGAATGGTGGAATTCTCCCATTAATTCCACTAATAATAGGAGGCATAGCAGCAGCAGGAAGTGTTGCAGGTGGGACAGCTGGTATTGTCCAAGCAGTAAATAAAAATAAATCAGAGAAGACAGCATTAGAAGAACAAAAACGACATAATAGAGAGTTAGAGAAAGTTGCTAGGGGTGAAGGAGTAGTAGATAATTTTATTAGTAAATTAAAATTAGTTGATGAAGGAAAACGAGTTCTCAAAAATATTCTCCACAATGTTGATGATTTAATTGAAATTAAAGAAACTAAAGATGGTTCTGGAATATATCTAAGTCCTAGTATGATAAGGTAAAACATTTATTTTATCTTTTAAAATGAATTCTACAAATTCCGAAAATTTAATTAAATTAAAAATTTCTAATTTAGATTTATTGAATTATCTATTAAACAAAAATAAAAACTCAAATTGTCAGCATATTGGAGGTGACATACAAAAAACATTAGAAAACTTTCCTGGATTTATTTGGAGTAAATATTCGAAAGAAAAACATCTTCCTGGTCATTCATATACTGGTCCAGGAACTCGATTAGATATAAGACTAGATGAGAATAATAATCCGAAACCAGGTGAAGAACCAATAAATAGAGTAGATGCCGCAGCTTACAGGCATGATTTAGCTTATCGAAATCATGACCTAAGTTCTCGTCATGCAGCTGATAAGAAGATGATTCAAGAATTAGATAGTATTCAAAATCCTACATTTAGAGAAAAAATTGAAAGAATGTTTGTTAAGAAAGCTTTACAAGCTAAAATATTATTCGGTCAGGGTATTGATCCGTCAGCAAATGAAACGACAGCAAAGCTGTCTGAGAGCAACGCTCGAACCTACGCGTCTGAAATGTCGAATGATCTAGGACGCTATGCGTCCGAAATTCATAAAGAATACAGAAAGCCGAAATATCTATTGAAAGTAAAAGTATTTAATAAAGATGATATTTGGAGTGCTGATCTTATTCATATGCCGAATGAAGGAGGGTTTAAGTACGCATTGACCGTTATAGATTTATATACACGATACGCTTGGGTAAAGCCTTTAAAAAATAAAAGTGGTCTATCAGTTAAATATGCGTTTGAAGAAATCTTTAAAGAAAGTAAGAGAAAGCCAAAAAAATTGTTTGTTGATAAAGGGTCGGAATTTTATAACCAAAACGTTCAGCCACTATTTGAAACTGTTTATTCAACTGAAAACGCTGGAAAAGCTGTAGTGATAGAAAGATTCAATCGGACGTTAAAAAATAAATTATTCAAGAAATTTACTGAGCAAAGAAATCAGAAATGGTTGAAGATATTACCAGGAATTGTAGAAGAGTACAATAATAAAGTTCATTCTGGTATTGAAGAAACCCCAAAGAATGCTTCTGACGACCCTGATTTAATCCGAAAGAAAATATTCGAGAATAATTATACGAATGAGAGTAATCCGAATTTGCAGAAACTTAAGCCGAAATTTAAAATTGGAGATAGAGTTAGAATATTTAAATATAAGAATAAATTTGAAAAAGGCTTCGTTGGCTATTGGACTAAAGAAATATTTGAAGTTTTTAAAATAAATCAAACTTATCCGATTACTTACGAAATCAAAGATTTAGATGATGAAAATATCAGAGGCCGATTTTATCAAAATGAATTACAACGAACTGATTTTTAATTATCATTATTTTCATTAGGCGTAGCCATAGAACCTACGGTTCGTTCAATTCTAACATAATATCTAGAAATGGTACTCCTTCCTGTAATTTAAATAAAACATAAAGACATAACTGACCGCAATATGTAGTTCCTGGTTTTTGAATTTGAAATGTATTACAAATTCCATTGCCAAGTAATTTTTTGACTTTGTTTGTAGGTGGAAGACCGTATGAGTCAAAATAATAATTAGAACAGTTTATATTTCTTTGTCCTGCTGACCAATGTACACCTTATTCATCTGACGTATGAAGATTTGTTATGAAATTTATAGTTATTGATGGAACTTTGTTCCGGGAACTGAAGGTTCCTGTTGGCTTATTTTTTAGGAATTGTAATTCGGCTCTCATTAGAACATGAAAATTCTTTATTCCTAATTCATTTGCGATTTTCTTTAGGTCCAAATTTGTCGTGGTTTGCTTTCCATATAATTTAAAAAACTTCTTTATGTTGCTCATTTTATAATTAAAAAAATTTCTTATAGGGACCCCTAGAAGACAGAAGGGAGGGGGTATTGATTTAAAACTGTTCTCTAATGATGTCTTTCTTTGCTACTTAGACAGAAAGGAGGGGGTATTGATTTAAAACTGTTCTCTAATGATGTCTTTCCTTACTACTTAGACAGAAGGGAGGGGGTATTGATTTAAAACTGTTCTCTAATGATGTCTTTCCTTACTACTTAGTCAGAAGGGAGGGGGTATTGATTTAAAACTGTTCCACAATGATGACTTTCCTTGCTACTTATTCGATTTTGAAATGATTTAATTTAATCTAAATTAAAACGTTACATTGTTCCATTTTATTCTTATGAACTCTTGTTAAGAGGATATTGATTGTTTTATCTGTATTAAGACATTAGCAAAATCTGTTACCAAATTTCTCAACATGAACAGCTGCTACCAGTTTAAGCTATTCAGTATGAGAGAATTCTTTATGACCCGCATAACTCATAACTTTTCACTTGAACAGCTGCTGCCATTATTCCACGTATTACTGCGTGCATTCATTCTGTGAGCGTTCTACGAGACTGTGACTGCTTACGAATCATCTGTGCCCTTTATCTATTTTGGTCAATTTCATCAGCGACTTTCAACAATTTCATTTTTATCATAATTAATTCACTACGTTTTAACGAAAATGGCACGTTCAAGCATCGCCTTTGCCGATTTGAAAAGAAAAATTTCACACACTATTGTGAACGAAGATCAACTGGAGAAGTGTATTGAGATGCTAACAGAATTTCAGGAGAAATATCTTAAACCAAGGCAAGAAGAAGACATCCACGCATCAAAAACATTCAGAGAATTTTTAGTGATAAATCGATTTGAAGACACATTGCAAGATAACGCCATCAATATCAGTTCAAACTATAATTTTGAAGAAGAAATTCAAAGAGACATCTTGCCATCAGAGCTAACTAATTATTTAGCACATTTAAGAGGAGAAGAAGACATTTCGGTGAACAATACTGTGAAGTTATCGTTGTTAAAAGGAAGAGCTTTGACTGTAATCCGGGGAAGTGGCCATGTTTGTAAACAATTAGGTTATTCGAGAGGCTATAGCATCTTTTTAAGAAAATTTTATAAACTATATTTACGATTTCCGTTTATTAAGAACTCGACGGAATCTATATCATTTTTCAAAAGGAACTTCGCTATTATTGACTCGTATCTTCGCCATGGGAGACAGCGCCCAACCCTTGATCAAATTTTAAACTCAATCAATTGAAACGGTAAGCTACTCCCAATAGATAATAGTACTATGACCCTTACCTTATTTCAATTTACGAGAAACAATTGTATCATGGCATAATACATTTTAGTAACATATATTTTATTCGTTGTAAACCATACTAAATTGTCCTCATTGGTTTTATAGTTCTATGAGCCTTACCTTATTTTACTCATACAGAAACAATTGTATCATGGCATAATACATTTTAGTAACATATATTTTATTCGTTGTAAACCATGCTACTTGTCCTCATTGGTTTTATAGTTCTATGAGCCTTACCTTATTTTACTCATACAGAAACAATTGTATCATGGCATAATACATTTTCTAGTCAACATATTTTATTCGTTGTAAACCATGCTACTTGTCCTCATTGGTTTTATAGTTCTATGAGCCTTACCTTATTTTACTCATACAGAAACAATTGTATCATGGCATAATACATTTTCTAGTCAACATATTTTATTCGTTGTAAACCATGCTACTTGTCCTCATTGGTTTTATAGTTCTATGAGCCTTACCTTATTTTACTCATACAGAAACAATTGTATCATGGCATAATACATTTTCTAGTCAACATATTTTATTCGTTGTAAACCATGCTACTTGTCCTCATTGGTTTTACAGTTCTATGAGCCTTACCTTATTTTACTCATACAGAAACAATTGTATCATGGCATAATACATTTTCTAGTCAACATATTTTATTCGTTGTA
Organism: Prostheceraeus crozeri; assembly: GCA_907163375.1. Lineage (NCBI taxonomy): Eukaryota > Metazoa > Platyhelminthes > Polycladida > Euryleptidae > Prostheceraeus > Prostheceraeus crozeri. Next base: position 143,554 of record CAJQUW010015340.1, on the reverse strand, counting down.
AACCATACTAAATTGTCCTCATTGGTTTTATAGTTCTATGAGCCTTACCTTATTTTACTCATACAGAAACAATTGTATCATGGCATAATACATTTTCTAGTCAACATATTTTATTCGTTGTAAACCATGCTACTTGTACATAGTACTTGTCTGTGATGTGAATAAAATATTTCAAAGATGGAAATGTGTTTTCATTTTGTATCGAGTTAAAGCAGTAGCAACTACTGGAATTGTAAGAACGCCAGATGAAATGACAATTGTTAAAGCATTAGACCATCTCTTTCTTAATTTTTTATAATGCTCTAATCCTAATAATAATTGAGATTCCTTATCTTTCATATAGCGTACTCTATCTTTGTGTTTTTCTTTATTCATTTTTTCAATGTTAATCTTTTCAATGTCCATTAAAGTAGAACTACGTTCATATGATAACGAAGGATATATTCTTGCGGTTTCTTCCATTTTTGTTTCTTCCATTTTTAAAGAAATATTTTGAATAAATATTTTGAATACAATCTTCTGGTATATTGAGACTACGTGATATTTTGAGACAACTTAAATTTTCGTCTGCCTAAATTTTCAAAATTCTTAGACCACGTGATATTTTGAGACAACTTAAATTTTCGCCCTTCGGCCACGTGAAATTTGAAATCTACCTAAATTTTTGAAATTTTGATTTTTTTGAAAATTTTGAAAACCCCCGCAAAAGTGTGACATCCGGCGCAAGCGAAGCGAAGCAAAGCGAAGCGAAGCGAAGCAAAGCGAAGCAAAGCGAAGCGAAGCAAAGCGAAGCGAAGCGTCGCGCCGGATGTCACACTATATACTACTTATGACAGCATCTCTGCAGGTAATTCATGGTGGGCCTACAACTAACATGTGACCATAATAGCTAGGCCTACGATGATATTGAAAAGTGCGAAGCATAATTTGTAATAAGTAAACACAAATTGAATAAAAGAGTAGCAATGAGTTTGTACTTTGATTGTTTTATATTTATCGTAAAGCATGAAAAATTATTGATTTTGCAAAACTAAACCTATTGTTGGACTGCAACGCATGACTGATCTTTATTACAGTGTGCATGTAGGCTAGCCTATAACGTGCAGTCCGTCGTGTATCATCTATGCCTTTTGTGTGCTTGATCATTTTTCTTAAACTACTCGAAATGTCAAATTGATACCATTTTCTAAAATGTGGCAATTCTGAAAAAATTAATTGAATATCATAGGCGGTAGCTACAGGTTTTCAATTCAAGATATATAAAATGGAAATAGTGACCTATTTAAACAAGCTTCCTTGATGGATCCATCTTTCAGAAAATAGATTAAATTGCATAACTTATGCAGATATCGAATAGCTCAATAGTTTGTCCGCATTGATAAAAACATTCTCCATCTAAATTTTTTACAGTCCTGAAATAGAACTTTATGACTTATAGCATGTTCGACTGTTTCAAATTTTTTTTCAATTATTTGTTATCCAAATATTGATACTATTGCACAAGTATACTACATATCTAAATATTGAAGTGCTAAATTAAAATGGTTTTAATGCGCTAATTAAGTTCTTTCGTGCTCATAGTTTCTAAGGTTTTTAGCATGCAACTATTTTGTCTCAACATAACCAGATGTTTGTGCTATTTTCAATGTAAGCAGTCAGAAATTACGAATTTGAAAACAATATATTACCATTTCAACATATTCCAATTTGATTATGATTCTTTTGACGGCACAATCAACTTTTGATCGATTTTTCAACGAGAAACGTCGTCGTGAAAACTGATATACGTGGTGAGATGAAAAATGATTTAGACTCGACCAGAAGGAATAATGCTACGACTTAGATATTTCACACTGGATGACTAATGGGTATATAGGTAACAAATATCGTATTGATAACTTTCATTGATATTGTTTTCTTTAGTATTTTTATCGATTTTAAATATTTAGTATTTTTCAGCATTTTTTAGTTGATTTTTTCCATACATTTCCTTTCTTGAAAGTATTTTGACCGATGTATTTACTTCGAACATGACTTGCATAAACTTCAATAGGGTCTGAGTTGTATTCATCAATGTATTCAGTTGTTTTGATTGTTATAACAATCACAAGCGGTACCGAGTGTGAGTTGTGTTCAAAGGTCAGTCGCATTCCACAGAAAGACAAGATTCGCATTCATTTCAAGACAATGCTTCCAGCGGTTGAGTAGTTGAGTATCGAAGTGTTATTCGGTTTCTTTTACTCCGTCATTACGATAACCAATCCATAATATCCGAACTTTCTGCTGCCTATGGTGATGAGGCATCATGTAGAGCCACCGTCTATAACTGGATCAAGGAGTTTCAATCTGGAAGGCTGGATGTAACGGATCGCAAGTCCACAGGAAGACCTATTGAGATCGGGGATGACCACCAAGACAAGTTGAAGAGGATTGTGTATAAAGATCGGCGAATCGCTAAGAAACAGCTTGCAGAAAAACTGAACGTGTCTTTCGGTAGCGTTGTAAATCTTCTTTCCGAAATGGGCATCAGGAAACTGTGTTCAAGATTTGTTCCCTACTTTCTAACCTCTGAGATGTGCGACCGTCGCCTTTAGTGCTGCAATCAATTGATCGATCTTCATCAGAGTTTGGGTGATGCTTTCCTAAGCAACATCATTACGGAGGACGAGACACCGTTATCACTGTACGTGCCTGAGGATCGACGGTCTTCCAAGGAATTCGACCACTACACTCAGACTTCCACTCGACTCAGACTTTCATGTGCTTCCTCATCCCCCATACAGCCCCGACTTAGCTCCAAGTGACTATTACTTATTCCGCTATCTAAAGCATCATCTCAGGGGAGAGCGTTTTGTTAATAATGAGGATGTGACAGATGCAGTGATGGAATTTTTCAATTCCAGAAGTCGAGACTTTTTCGAGAGCTTCCTAAAAGGTGAAGCAAGTGTGTAGAGAATGAGGGGGGTTATTTTGAGAAGAAATGACTTGTATTTACTTTTGAAATAAGCATTTTGTGGATTAGAAGTGTACTTTTGAAATTAACATTTTGTGAATTAGCTGTTGTACTCTTGTGGCATGTATTCAGAGGGAAGTTAAGGAAATGTATGGAAAAAATCAACTAAAAAATGCTGAAAAATACTAAATATTTAAAATCGATAAAAATACTAAAGTAAACAATATCAATGAAAGTTATCAATACGATATTTGTTACCTATATACCCATTAGTCATCCAGTGTGAAATATCTAAGTCGTAGCATTATTCCTTCTGGTCGAGTCTAAATCATTTTTGATCTCACCAAGTACATGCACATTCTCATATTAAATTCAAAGTGAATAAGCCTTGGGCATGTGACATCATTTGTATGATGGAAAACCCAAGTAAAACGATGTGTTTCTTGGTAGCTATAATATTTATATATAAACAAATATTATAGCTATCAAGAAACACATCGCTTTACTTGGGTTTTCGATTACACAAATGAATTCAAAGTATTGGTAGGACTCCTAAAATGTGATATGTCTGCTATGTGGAACTAAGAGGAATTGAGATATTTTGTTATCAGTAAATTAAATTAAGTATGACGCTAGTAGCTCTTTAGTATTTGTAAAATTAAGAACAGATATAGCAGTAGTCAATAATAGAAATGTCTCTACGTGTTCATGGTCAATAAACCCAAATCCATGACCAAATCTCTCCTTTGATTTTATTTTCGGGATTTCCAAATACATGTACCTAGACTTGCAGTTAAATGCTGAAACTAAGTTGACAAAATAAATTCAGAAACATTTAGAAGCTTACCATTTTTCTGTAGTTTGATCCAAGAGGTATATTTTTAATTCTGATGCAAAATCAAAGGAACTTGATGGCTTCATTGACTGGAAGAACTCACTGACTACATGCGAGTGTTCATTTTCGAATTGTGCTCCATATTGTGCATGATAACTAAGCAAGATGATGAAAAAACGTAGACGATCACAAACCGACGATGAATAAATAAAGGTGTGTAAGTGGAAATATCCTCTTGATGCGCTGACTTTTGTAATATTAAGCAGTTAACGTAAACACGGTTCGATAGACCACGAGAGCGAAGAGTGCACAAGCTACTGCGCCTTGCGCAGCTTTCTGTCCCACGTGATGGGCGGATAATAATTATTAAGCAGGGACGCTGAGTCACAGGCATCAACAGTTTGCAGCGATAGAATATTATCGACCGGTGCTCTTCAGTCATGGCTCGCGAATGCAGCCACGACCAGGCTTCCAACAATGTGAACGAACTTCCTCAGCTGCGTGCGCGTGGCGAATTTCCTTAATATAGTGACGGAAAGTTATAGAAGCGAGATATGATTACGCAGACTGAGCGAGATGCTTATGTAATTGTTTGGTTCAGTTGCATACTGATTTAATAGCATAAGTTTTGCAAATTACTAGCTAAGTAATTTAGCGAACACACGAGCAAACTGATCAAAGTCGACTTGCTGATGGGCACGGTATGGAACTTAGAAACTTCAATAAATGCTTCAATTTGAGAAGCAAAATGTGTGCCGATAGAACTGCTTAGGCTCCCTTAATAATGAAAATATATGACTGATGTTGTTGCTATTGTAGCTACAGTGTACATGTAGTGAATGTGAAAGATGATGAAAAATGAGTAGAAGAAGAAGAAAAGGGGAACGAGTGAGTGAGTGAGAAAGAGAGAGAGAGAGAGAGAGAGAGAGAGAGAGAGAGAGAGAGAGAGAGAGAGAGAGAGAGAGAGAGAGAGAGAGAGAGAGAGAGTAGTGATGAAGTCACCTGAATATTTATTTTATACACACCATTTCATCAAATATAAATAGGCATATATAAAATACTCGAAATAATAGTAGACATGCACATTGCAGGCCCACATGTTTCATATGTCGATATCCATGGAAATGACATAATGCACTCTCTTTAAGATTTGAAAGAATTTGTTGGTGCCATCATAGAAAAATATCAACAGTTTCCTGACAATTATTCCATTATTCAATCATTTAATTAAATTTGATGGCAAAAAAATCAGCCAGTTATCAACGACGCAAAACTGTGATATACAGACTTTATTATTGGGTATTTCCTGTGACGTTGCATTTCTATTTTATTGAGAGATGATTGTAATCAGAGTTTATGAGAGCTGATGATCATCCTTGTGATACGCATGAGTTCAAAAAATTGTACGGGTGAAGTTACCGCACATTGAAATCACCATGCAATTAAAACCGCCTTTTACGACAGTTACTCATAAGCGGATCCTGCCTATTGCAAGATTTTTCTTTCATCAAACTTAGTAAATGCAAAAAAATCATTTGTTTGGATAACCAAACAAATATTACGTAGGCATTTGATAAACGTTTTCTAAATTTCGCAAAATTCATTTATGTCGACTTACATACAAAATGTAGCAAATATTTGTTAGGCATTTGTTACATATTTCCTAAATTTGTTAAATTTCCAAAACCTTTGTCTAACTATTCAAATCTTATAAATTTTCCAAGTAAATACCAAATATTTGGTAAAGTTGATGAGTTTTTTTTTCTCGGGGAGGCTTCGTTTCGCCGCTACACCCAGTTTCTCACTCAAAGACACGCAAAAACACACCTAAACCACACCTACACCCAAGAAACACAACATGTCGACGCAGAATTTCATCAGGAAACCAAATCTAAACACAAAATAACCCTACAACCAATCCTACACACCAAAAACAAAGACCGCCGCCCAAGAACAACCACGACGGTCGACCAAGACACACCCGGCCGGTCGACCCAGAACCACACCAACCCAACTCGCGCTCCAGAGGGGGGGGCGCTGTGGGCAGTTGGGAGGATTCCTTATTACTGATGCTTGAAATTCTAGCTGAAACGAATGCAAGTATGTTATCGTCGTAGGTAAAAGTTGTAGACCTCCCAAATTCTACTAGCCTTCATCTCATCTCAATACACAGGACTACGAATCATCTATCTGGATTTGAAAAGAGATTGTGGACTTCCTTGAGATTGTGTTTCATCCGAGAGCGCAAATGTCGTCAGGCGAAAACTCTTGGCGAACAATACAGATGCATTCTCGCCTCAAATTTAATGTATACTTATTTTTCAAGCACAATATATGTTCCTAATTATTCTTCCATTAAAAATGCATGGCTATTTCATAAGTGCCTCATTTTCAAAAAAATGTTTAGAAGAAGCATTGGGCATACTTCTGAAGAAATGATTTTGATATAAAAAGATCTTTCTTTTCAATTTAGAAATATTCAAGTGCTTCACTTGATTGATATTGCAGACTTGACTGCAAAGTGGTTGAATCATCTTCAGGGAACGAAGCTGGAAATTGAACTTTCGGAGAAAGAAGCACACTCAAACCGTATCTGTAGCTGCTACAAATCTGCTTGTCTGCCGAAATCTAACCGGTTCATGTTCTTATCAGACAGGATCAAAACAATACACATGTAAATCCATAAGTGGATACGGATTGAAGTTATTAAAGACCCTTTCAGTGTGGCCGATGTGTCTGATTAAAATACTTCTTTTAAAATAATACCTCACTCGGGAAGAATGAAGTATTTGTACTCACCTCTGATGTGCGCTACGAGCGGTAGGGATTAAATCAGAGACTTTAATCAGTCCCCTAAAAATAGAGAAAATTTTCATGGTTCCCTCTGCGACTCATGCTTCATAAAAGGTCTTAAATGGGAAGTACCAATTAAGTCACTAGTCATAATTTTTAGCATGGAATATATTGTGGTCATTTTCTATCCTGTATGTGCTTATATCTCCAATAGGTGATGTATACGAAAATGTATTTAAAGACAACAAGTTTCAGCCAAAATTTAATCAAAATACTGTGTTTGACGACAAAAAAATAACGATTTGACAAATCTAAATTTGTTTAGCTTCTTAAACAAAGACACACGAGCTGTGTGACCCAGAGATGGTTCTACACTTACTGAAGTACTTCTCATTTAATCACAGAAATACAGACAAATGTGATTTTACCGAAAACCTTAGTCTGCTTCCTATTGGATTCGAATGTGCTGTTTTTGTTATTGTCTGACAAGATCAGAGGAACCGGGTAGACCTCGAATGATGTGCAGCTTCGCATAGCCATAGGGGGCACATCATTCTGTGAAAGTCTCATTCTTGATCTCGTGTTGGGGGCCCGACTATACATCGAGGGCTCTTGGGTCGGAGTCAGAATTGCCGGAGCCGCGGTAGCTGAACCACGACTCCGAAACCCTACTTCTAGTGATTGCATTTTGCACTACTGTGAATAATACCTACACCCGTTTGATTCATGTCTACTCATCTAAAATATGTAAAACTAAAGGGTTGTAATTCAATATTAACAAGAAAAATCTTTAGTTTTGATAATGGGTGGTGTTCTGTTGAGCAAATGAATTGTTTTATAGTGCGTGGAGGTAAAAGCAGTACATTTGCATTTGCTTCAGGTATACTCAGACTGCAATGTTGTTGTCTAGTTCATCAGCGTCGTAACCTACATGTATCATGTAGGCCTACATACGTTGCTCATCCAAAAAGTTTAAGAAAAATGTTGAAAATATGCAAATTTTTTTTTTTGAATTCTGACAAGCTAAATCATTAATTTGGGATCACAGAATTAAATATTTTGTTTATCTGCTTCGGTTTGCTAGAAGTGTGATTAATACGAAATTGACGGCACATCGAGGAACCTATTAAGTGGGCAAAAAGGAATTCCTAATACCTTGCGGAGATAGGAAAAAAAGTCGTGCGTCACTTGCGGATTAATGTGTGTTCCAGCTAAGTGCTTCGATTGCCAAAATTCCTTCAGATTCGAAGAATTCAGATCATTGCGCAGAAGTTTTCTCCATAATGTTGGCACTTCCGATCATTATTAAAAAAAGTAGCAGGCGTACGAAAATTAGTTCACTTGATGTTTTCACATCCTCTCCTCGGCATTTCTCACTGTATAGTACACTGAATCGAATGTTAGCCAGGCGATGTGTGTTTTAGTGTGTGCGAAGTGATATCACAGCACGCACGCATCTCTCACTGGCTCTGGTGTCCTCTGCTGACAGCTTATTGTTTGCCATTTCCAATAATAAGCGATACACGAATTATCCATTCCAGGAGCAAGTTGTCTAATTCTGTGATGTGCCATTTCGATATTAAGGTTACATATAACTCTTCCTTTCTAGGAAACCGAAGCGCACGCAGATGAATCTAATTCTGTGTTTGGGATATATAGCTTAGTATAGGATTCAATTCAGATTTTTAAAAAGTTTTCACCTATTTGGCCTATTCATCGGATGTCTCATCTTTAGAAAACAGTAGAAATTGCTCTTATTTTAATGATTTCAACTAAAAAAGGCATCCATATTGGTATTTCGGTTAATGCAGATTAGCTGGATGTAATCTGCTACCGGAAACATTGTCGGCACAAGTGGTGTGTTCTGTACTGTGCATGTAATCAGATATAATCAGATATAATTACAAAGAACAAACGCTCAGGAAGTTCACTTTTCAAACCAATCAGAAGTTGTCTTGAAGAATATCGTAGTTGTCACTTGTCACAACACAGGACTTCCTCAATGTGATTCATCAATGATATTCTGACGACGACATCAAAGCTACACGCAAAATACGACAGTCGTCCTTCAGAGAAAGTAACTGCCATTTATCCATTGTTTCAACATTCGGACATTTTGATTGAATAATATGCGATCATTTTGTGAAGATTTAGATGGCCAAACTGGATGCTCTGCTTTCCATAGACATCTGATTCGATTGCCTCTCTCCAAATAATTCAGGGCATTGAAGTTAACAAAGATGATTGAAATTTCGAACTGAGGTTGAGACATTTTCATAGCTAATTTCCCTATGAGGGCATAGGCAAAGCATAAAAGGGCATAGTCGTTCCCATAGGCAAGCATTAAATGGTCGCACCTTGTAAAAGCACATTTATCCTAGGGCTACTTTTAGATTCAATTGACAGAATCTGTGTGGGAGGACATTCTCCGATAGTCCATTTTGTGAATCAACCAGCGCTTTTCAGGAGGGACCAGACCCAAAAGTTCATATTTGCTTCATAAAAATATGTGCTTTGATGAATTTATAGCCAACATTTAACATCGGATTAATAAATCAATTCATACGATATTAAATTATTATGAGTTAATAATTTTAACTTATATGTATTTAGATAAATTAGTGATGATAGCGATTCACATAGGCCCATTCCTATTGATATACTGATAACAAATCCATCTTTTTCTAGTTAGGAAAAACAATTACCTGATTTAAGCTACTAAATGTATTTTGGAAAACTCATGATAGAAAAGAATAGAATTACATCATTCCATACAGTAATAGTGCCCATTGTTATTACCAGGGTTGCTAGGTGTCCGCTATTTCAGCGGACAGTCTGCTATTTGAGCAGTCTGCCCACTGAACTTTAGAGTCCTCTAGCGGGCAATAGTCATGTCCGCTTTTTTTAAATTGACCCATCATTATAAACCTAGGGTGTCTTGATGGCGAATGAAGCTTCATAATGAGAGGGGAATGGTTGATTCGAATGCTCCTTGAGAAGAAAGCTTTTTATAAAAAGCTAGAACCTCTTTTTCCCAAGGCACCATCGATGGAAGAAATCTTGACAGTAACAGATTACGATTTTTTCAAAGACAGATGCCCAAAACAAGTGATGACCTATTCAAAGAACTTCGTCTCCTTGAGAGTATTCTTCCACAATTATCAGGTTCTGCTACACTCGATAAGTGGACTAATAGTTTGCGAAGACTGATGCGTCTGTTCTAAAACAAATCCTCCAACTGTTCATTAGTACCCCTGTTAGCTATGCGTTCGTCCCGAGTTCGTCTGCTGATTGACAGTGGACGAAACTGTCATGAGATTACCTTTTATTGATTGATTGATTGAACCGAAATCGTCTGCTGATTGACTTTCTATCAAGGCAGAACTCACTGCTTTCTTTAACTTGAAATATACATGCAAAGAATTTTGCTCTGGTTTGCAAAGATAAAAAACTCTCTCAAACAATCAGAGACAACAATACGGATAGTTATGTGATTGTTATGTAGGGCATACTTGATAATTTTTTATAAATCTTTTCAATATTTTGTGATCTCAGATTTTAGTACTTTCATTTTCTAGTTATTCCAATCTCTGATGTGATAAAATTGAAAGTGCGATTGATGCAAAAGTAAGCCTGTACATTGAAAATTGTATTCAGTATAGATACCTTAGTTTTGCAAATTAAAATATTTACAGTGTCTTGAGTTTCAAGATTTTAAGTTGTTTTAGGCTACCGGTTTTCATTCAACTGGGAAATATATGTGAAAAACAGAAGAAAGAAAATTCATTGATTTGCTTTAATAACATGCACGTTACATTAATTTGAAGTTAAGCAGCTATTAATAAAACATAAATTCATGCATATTGTAGACCTACGGTTGAAAGATGTAATTAACCTCAATTGGAATTGAATTTTTTCAAATAATGATTTATATATTGGCCAAACATAACAAGCTTATATCCATGTTTGATGATTCTACAGTATGTCTATTAGCAGACTGATCTTTCATATCGATAAATTTACAGGCAGACTGCATACTCTATATTATAGCCTACGTTTTCTTTGAAAATGATTCATAGGTGTTACAGTACAAATTCTAAACCACTATACACTAGTATATGAATGCATTCTAAATTGACAGCCTACGTCCATATACTTATATAGTTACAAGCCATACGGACCTCCGTATATCTCACTTAAACCAGATCCCCTAAAAAGTTCTTGAAAGTTGAAAGAAGAAATGTAGACAACCTATTGTAGCAAATGAAAATTTAGACCGGATGCTAGAGTGAGACCGTCTCATTAGATGCGCTAATTTATGAACTAGCTTGAAGTTAGGCCTAATTGAGAACAACTGTTGTTTTAAACACTGATCGACGTACGTCCACATGACTGTTCAGAAATCAGAACTAATGATGATCACTACTTTTTCAAATAATGGTCACGTTGAAGTCAGACCAAACATTGACTATATATAGTAAGAGACCGTCATTATGATCCTTGTGATTAAAGCTGTTGCACAACTCTCAACGTTGAAGTTAGACAAATTTGGTGTCCGCTATTAAAGTTTTGTGAATCTGGCAACACTGGTTATTTCAGTTTTGGAGTAGGCCTACATGTGATATTTTAGAGGAGAAATGCAATATTCATTGAGAACGTTTCAGGCTAGACTGGACTATATTTTGCTCGCAACGTAGGCACAGACTGCTAGCAATTATTTATGCCATTATCTCATGCATGATTAGACGACGACGCGGCAACCCTTAGGCATCTAGACACAATTATATTAATCTAATTCTTAATATTTGAAATCGTTGGATGTCAAGGAATTCTATTTTTCTGCAAATGCGGCCGCTATTTTCTGAGTACTTATTTTTAGAATTAGTAGCAAGATTTTATGCTCGTAGTAATCCGATTATATTTCATCATCATCAGGGTATTATCTCTTTCGACGAAGGAACGCCTGTCTACTGTCTCTCCACAAATTTGTCTCTGGTGGAGCGGATCCATTTGGGTCCCACATATCGCAACAGCTCTTCACACGATTTGGTCTTTGGTCTTCCTCTTGGTCTTAGGGTATCCACTCAGTTACTCTCACAGTCTGTCCTTCTTGCGATATGTCCTGCCCATCAATTTTTTGTATTCTCGGATGGTTGTGATGATATCGGCTACCCCAGTCTTTTCTCAAATTCAACTGTTTTTTTGTCGCGGAGAGTTATTCCGATCATGATTCTTTCCAACTTTCTTTGGCAAGTCACTAGGTTCTGCATTTGGGTGTTAATCAGTGACCATGTTTCGCTGCCATAAGTCATGACCGGCAGTATGCATTCATTGAATGCTTTCTTTTTCAGATTCCTTTTGACCTTCTTATGTTTCAGTATGTTTTCTAGTTTTCTAAATGCAGTCCACCCTAATCTGATCCTTCTCATTTCTGGTATTTGGTCATGGTCAGTGGTTATTAACTGACCTAAGTAGACATAATTATTGACCTCTTCAATCTTCTTTCCATTCACTATGATATCGACTTTGTTGACATAATTATCATACACAACCTTCGTTTTCCCCAAATTCATTTTTAGTCCAATTGGTTTGCCGGCGTCGTGTAGGTCTTCAAGCATTTTCTGTAGTTCCTGGGAAGTGTTGGCTATCAGTAGGCCTACCATATCGTCAGCAAATGTTAGGTGGGAAAGTTTTTCTCCATCAATATTAATGCCTTTACCCTTCCAGCTTATTTGGCGGACCACGGAGTCCTGGAGGCATGACGCAAAAAGGTTTTTGGAAAATGCTCAATCTTGAATTTGTTGCTGTCTGTATTGAGTCCTAGATAGGATGTTGCTTCCTTATACAAATTTTGTAAGACACTGAAGCATACTTCCTCCACACTATGATTTCTTAATGCTTCGAAAGGTGATTGGAACTCGATAGAATCGAAAGCTTTTTCGTAGTCCACAAAAACAAAACAGAGTGGAAGATTCTATTCGTTTGCCTTTTCCTGCATTTGATTTATTGCTTGTAGGTCCATAGTTGAAAAGCATGCTCGGAATCCAGCTTTCTCACGTGGCTGATAGAAGTTGAGCGTGCTAACCATTCGTTGTAAAAGAATACTAGAGAAAACTTTGTACATGACAGGTAACAGGCCGATTGGTCAATAGTTTTTGATGTCCTGATATCGCCTTTTTTGTGTAGAAGAACAATTACAGCATTTTTTCACGATGTAGGATTGTTACGGCATTAAAGGCATTCAGTGAAGAGATGTGTAAGAATTTCTACGATGGCTTCTCCTCCATGCTAAAATATTTCTGTTGTGATTGTATCATCACCCTGTGCTTTATTGCGCTTCAGAAACTTTATTGATTCTCGAACCTCCGATGGTAGGATGGACAGTTCTTCATTGCTTGATCATGAAAGGATCAGTGTTTGGTTGTCTTTTAGAGCTGTATAGTTCTTTGTAGAATTCTAGACATCGATTGACTATCCTATCTCTATTTTGGATAAGGGTTCCGTCCTCTTCCATGATGGCTATTATGTCTTTTTCCCAGACATTGCTTCTGTCTCACTTGCTTCAGACTTTTACACTTTTCTATTGCATTCATGATTTGCTTCTCATTGTATTTCTTGATGTCTGCTTTCATCCTGCTTCTGATGGCCTTACATATTTCTGCATACTCGATATTTTCTCTTGTATTTCCTGATCTTTTCATATCTCTTCTTTTCTCTTGCAATTATGTTGTTGAAGGGGATAATTTGGCGGGTTTGATATTTTCGTGCTTTGGAGATCATTTGTTGATTAAGATCACTGACATAAATTTGCGATTAAAATTAATGTCGGAGGCATTAGACATCGTCTGCTAATTTCCATGTTGAATGCCTTGATCCTCTGCATGGTGAGATGCCACATAATAGAATTTCCTAGTTTTGAATGTCTTGATTTAAATATGATAGACATATTCAATGAAATTATCAATCTGTTGATCTTTAACGCAATTAAATCGGGGGATAACTCCCCTTCGAGACTTTGGGAATGATTCTCTTCACTTGATTAGTTTTTACCTCATTTTTTATCAGTTATTAGCAATCAGAAATCTGACTCTTCCAAATTGATATCGGGCCTATAAATGAGCCATTTGTAATCCTGCCTATAGGGCCTATGAATGCTAATGCGTGTTTCTTATATTTACTTACATCTACATGTAGTAAGCAAGAGCTTACATTGTCCATGATTAGTAAAGCTATGTTCAGTATATGCTTGAACGAATTCCTCCGAAAGTACCGGTAATCTATATATATTTTGCAGATGCATATGTTAAGCAGGAATTATTAAGTAAAATTTCGCAGTCAATATAAATAAGCTTGACATAAAGTTTCTCCAGTTTTCGACCAAAAAAATTTGCTTCATTTTTGGAAGACTGCAAGAAATGCAATTCTTGCAAACCATTTTATTGCACATCCAGCGCTTCGGATGTCCACACGAACTTCAGATGTATGTCTAAATCTCATAATTTTCGAAAACACATTCAGCCACTTTAGACAAATGGGCTACATCATTGCTGATCTGATCGAATCGCTTAAAGTCGAAATTGAAAAACTGTGTTATTCGGCCTTCTTTTCCACCCGACTTGAGAAAACTTAGGACGAGGAGCAATAGCATTATAGAAACAATTTGCCAGAGAAGAGCCGATTCTTGGATTACTCTTAAAAATAAGGGTTGTCGCTTGGGCTTTAGCATCAATATGGGTTCTTGATTTTGCATTAAAGGATTCTTGAATTTAAGAATCGCTGTATGTAAAATAATGGGTTTTTCGGTTTCTTAATATAAGGGGAATGGGGTTCCTAGACTAATAAGGGGTTGTTGGATTATCAAGTTTTTTAATGACAATCTAGGCAGCACAAGCTGGGGTGAGCGACGGCGGCCCAATATTTCCGCTGTATTTGGTGGCTGCGCAGCACGACTGTCGAACACAGAGTGAACTTCAGTATGTGTCACACTCGACGGCCCGAAGAAGCGGCTGAGTTGGTCATATGAGTAGATGGTTGATCATATGGTTTTGTTTGCAAAACACTATTGTTCCTACGAAGCATCTAAGAAACATGCGCTTTAGACATGATTCGCTTGCATCTCAAAAATGCGCGACATATTATGCCCACTTACAATAATTTTACAAGTAGTAAAGCATAAATGTTGCCTGCGAAAAGAGCTCCAAATTCTGGATAAATAATCTCAATAGCAAGAAACTGCAGAAACTGTTAAAGCGTCTTCAAAATGAAGTTGATGAACAGGATGTAGTTTATTAAATGGCATATTCAGATCAAACAATGTTTCGTCTCTGCTACTTGCATTACCTTCAGAGGTAAACTAAAATTTCTAAATTTTTAAAAGAATACACAACAGCGTTTTGTGTCACAGACACTTCAAGATTAGACGACCAACCTTGGTGGCTATGAATTTTTTCGTAAAAAAAACTTTTGAATATTGTTCCTCTGAAGGCAATACAAGAAGGAGAGACGAAGCATTGTTGGTTCTGACAATGCCATAAAGGATCTTCATTTTTAAAAGGTTCTTCATTTTTGCCAAAAGGTTTTATAGCAAAAGGTTCTTGTGAGACACCGCATAAAACCCTTTTAAACCGGCTTCAGAACTCCACTTTTTTTTAGTAGATTATAATTTACTTTTGCTGGCTTCGCTTTTAATTACTTGCATTATGGAGATTGTTTAACAAAACAAAGCTTAAACACAGATTTCCCACGCTTGAATTAAGCGTGTAACATAATGCTATGGTTATTAAATAATTCAGGTGTTTCTGACTACATGTCTGTTGCAAAGTCTCAATGATTTTGATATATTGCTTTTATATTTCACAGTGCAATGCTATGTATCCATGATTGCTGCCTCCATACTAAAATTTATGTTTTCCAAAGAGTGAATAAACTTCAGGGAGTGCAATAAACAGTCTTTTTTTGTCTGCGGGAGCATAATGCAGATATCCTATCATTTTATTTTACTTGTAAAGCAGATTATTGCACGCGCGGTAAATAATATTTACTCCAATGCACAGAAAGGAGCATAACCTATGAACATTATGGGCGAGTTTTGACCGGCTTAGTAGGTATTAGATCTGAGAATGGATATTTACAATATTGGTCAGGCTAAATTTCTATTCAGATCTTCTTGATAATCATAGACATGTCAATCACAATCTGTCCTTGATCATCATAGCACGTCGCCAAATAAAATTCTCTACGCAACTCGTGCATGAGATTGCTTCATCATAGCATTCTAACTCGTTAGATTTAAATAGCCCGCGCCCTACGGGCTCGGTCATTTAAGATCTCGGTTAATGCACATTGTCTACTTATATTTCTAAATCTATGGTGCAATAATATAGGAATAATGGCAGTTTGTACATTGCTGCCTGCTTCCGGCAATGGAAATACCATATGAGATTTCTCGGTAAGTAATGAACAAATCGTTGGCGGCCTCTGTTTTTTACATTGCTTACCTTGAAATCTCGCTCGAAATATGCGCTGAAGCATTATCATCGTTGCCATTCTTTAAAGAGGACCGCAATTACACTGCTACTGTGATTAATATGGAACCCATAAGCTATGTTTCTATCATTTTTACTCGATGAATGATTAAAATAAAAGTATAGGACAAAAGGCGGGCAACAATTATAATATCATTGTTGTCCACTTTTTCTACTGAATTATATACCAAATAAGGCGGGCAGCAATTATATCATTGTTGCCCGCCTATTTTAATTGAATTCTATAAGAAACGTACAACAATGACTTCATTGCTGTTCGATCTTTTCAATGGAATGTAATGTCTAAGAAATCGAACCGCAATGATGCAGTAAAAATGTACATTGCACTAAAATTGGCTTGTTAAAAGCGCATCAGCATTTGAAGCCAGCGCTTTGGTCGTCGTGCCACACTTGAGATGCAATACCATCCATGTAGGGCACGATATGTGATGTACAGCAAGCACAGCAGTAGCACAGGCGCAAATAATAAGCTCATTACAAGATCAGACAATGCAGAGTGCAGAGATGCAAAATGAAGCTTGATGACAAGCTCAAGATAATTGTTAAAGCGTTCATAATTACCATATATTTGACATGGTCTATCATTACTGATGAATAATGCACAGTATGCAACAACATATTTAGCTGGGAAATTCTGTAGCTCAAACCCTAGACATGATGAGCAAAACTAGAGTATCATTCGTGATCACTATCGTTAAATCGGCAAAATAATCCTCAATTGACTCGTCTTAAAATTTTGATGGCATAGATTGTTATTAGTGAACCGGAAACATTCAGTTTGTGTTTTCCAAACCTATTTAATGTCTAGGCTCAGTTTGAGTCATGTATCCCGCAAACTAATTAAAGTTTAGTACGATGTCATACTTTTGAAATAGAGCGTTTAAAAACATTGCCAATGAATATTCGAATAACGAGTTTTCATTAAGTCATTCTACGAGAATGAGAATGATTGGCAGCTGGTGCTTTGATCTTGTTTCTTAATCATCATGCCTATGCTTGGTTGCATTTTGTCTGTCATTCTCCAAAATGTGATGAAGTGAAAGCGAGAATATTTTCGTATATTTTTACGAAGTCTAAAATAGTTAAAGTTTTATTCGCAATCGAAGTATCCTAGAAATACAGTTAAATAATTTGTTCGGTCACCAATTAAGATGTTCAATGATATGGAAGCAAAATACAGTCAATTCGATGAATTTCATTTACAAGTTTTAAATTGAGTGCGTCGTCCTCATTGAAAAACTGTATGCTAGATCATAGATGATTCCATCGACAGTCATATCAAGAGGATTCAAATCTCTTTCGACGTGTATGATGTGTGTGATGACTATGCTTTGAGTCAGCCGTTGGAGGCTTGATAAGAGTCGGGACATGCGAGTGATGCAAAACATGATTACTGACTGATCCGAGCATGGTTCGCCTGATAGTGCCAATTCCTCGGGTACCAAGAACAACTAAGTCGATTTCATGAGTCTTGCAGTACTCACAGATGGCATGGCCAACGTCTGAAGACACAAGAATTCTGTAGCTTACTTTCTTCACTTCGTGTTTGTCTGCCTCTTTCTTGAAATTGCGCATAATCTTTTCAACATCGTGCTTCTTCTCCGCTAGAGCATGTTTGTACAGATGAGCAAGATTTGCCGGTACGGCACCCATCGCTGTCGGTCCCATGACGTCCTGTGGCTCAATAACGCTCAATAGTATGAGATGATCGCTTTCCTTGTAAATGTTTTCTAGAAAATACTGAAAGGCAACAAGGCAAAATGAACTACCATCAACTCCGGTAAGAATTAGACGATAATCCCTTTCTGCTCTCGGAGCAAGTCTAGTATTACTGCAAATACTTCTAGAAGCGGCGATGTTTGAATCCGAGGAAGTCATAATCTGCGTCTTCAGGACGTGGAGAAGGTACAAATGTCGATAATGAATAATTACTCTGCTCTCTGATCGAAATGAATATACCAGCACATGCAACACAGTGGAAAATACGTGTGTAAAACACAACACGCACGCCACTATCAATAATGAAACTATATTGAAACCCTCAGAATTCGATAAGGCGAATAGCACGTCGACACGCAGTGAATGAACCACAATGTATAACGTTTGATGAAAGTTAACTCCTTATCAAATTTGACCTTTAGCAGTGTTATGTACTAGTTAACTAGGACACCTCATGGCACATGAACCCAACATTTGATAAAAATGCAATGATTATTACTCTACATTTTGTAGAATCTCAAGTTCTTTTCCCTTTACTCACCAAGCACTCAACCACTTGTCTTCTGCTTAAATCGAACAAGTTACGCCGTCCTTCGGTGCTCCCAAGGGTTGAGAAAAGACAAGAGTAGGGTTAGGAAAATGCTAACTATACCATGCATGTCATATAACTGGTTTTTGATTGAAAAAGTGTTTTAGATTTTTACATTTTTCAATACTATGTATCATTAGCATAACAATAATAGCAGTAGTAGAAGCACTAATACTAATCAAATTTACTTAACTGCATTTGCTTTTCTCAAATACATTTGAGAAATGACATCATGGCTTACAATGCAAGTTTTGCTAAATTAATATTCTTAAATAGTGAACTGAATAGTGCACTAAAGCACAACCATCCTTGGGATGTTCCTTGTAAACTGTGCAGGTACTTTCAGAAGGCGCAAGGACTTACTTGTGCATTAAGGGTGACAAAGCTTGGATGCACTCATTTTCCTCCTAGGAGACTTATAAGGCAAATGGTCACTTAATTAATGTCGAAGGCAAACTTTCTTGCCGGTCATTGCGAATATTCGATTATCTCGCACACCTGTTGCTTGCGTTCAGGTGAAAACTGATCAATCTACTCTTGTGTCAAATTTGAAAGTGCACTTTTCGGGAAAGTTTTTACTACCTCACACTGATTTTGATAATCGATCAACAACTTCCTTCTCAAACGAGGTGAGACTGTTTATGTGAAGCATACTAGCATACTTTAGACTTGAGCATACTTAAGAGAAAAGCTAGACTTGAGTGGCCACAATCGTTTTCCATTGCGACAAATTATGATTGACGTCTGTCTCCAGTGTCGTCGACTACTTTGTAGGGTAGATACACATAGAAAAGTGTAGATTTTCAGGGATTATAGGTCATCGGTGACTTAAGTTATGTATACATGTAAATGTAGCAAGTTGCTTATATCAGTATAGAAACAGAAACAGCAAATAAACTTATCATCGAATTGCTTTGTGTCATTGTAAAACAGAGGAATCATAGCATTGCTCGTTACATCAAAATCAAAGAATGCCATAGGCTATTTCTCTGTAATGAAAGGTCCATTTTTGAAAACTGCCGATTATTTCAAATGCAGGATACATAAATTGTTCCAAAAAGATAAAATGTGATTGAATTGCTGTTGGAAACCTCACACAAAGCATAGTGCGAGATATTATTTACACTTGTAGTTTCAACCTAAACGATTGAAAGCTGACAGTCCCTTGTAGATTGCGAGTCCTCGACAAATTTTGTCATTGTTCGCATACTGAGTGCCAGAAAATGCAAGCAGAAATACAAAATAAAATTACAAATACTAATTTATGTTGTGTTTTTTTGATTCACATTTTTGATTGAATAAACGCATCTCTCTTTCTCTCTCAATAAACGCATATAGCATTCTTATGAAATTTTTACTGCAATTTTTACGTGAACCTGCCCATTAACAAGCTTGTTGACGTACCTTAAAAATGAAAATTTTCATGCCGTCTAACTTTATTATAACTATGACGGTGAGTCAGATGGCCTCAACCACGTTGTCGGCCATCCTCAGCAATACATTTCTGTTATCTACAAGTGTGTAAAATTGATAAAATAGTTTAATGAAAGGGTTGCAATAAGTTTTTAGTTACCTCGGATAAAAGTCCTCAACAGCTTCACCTACGTGCTTCTTCCGATCTTACGGACTGCTGAAGCGCCTTCTGAATCCGATCAGCCAAGTCTGCTAAACCTCGTACAGGTCCAAGCTCATATCGGTGTATTCTCTCAAACAACACACAGAAAGAAATCGCAGGAATTGAGTTTGGGTGCTCTCGGAGGCCATTCAACATCAAAATGACGTCCGACATTTTGCGAGCCAAAACAATCCTGCAAAAACTCACATGTTCTGGGTGCAGTGTGGACCCGGACCAGGGGCACCGTCTTGCATTATAAGGTTTTCACCAAGCGTGTTACATGCAAACCCGGAAATAAAATTTCTTGGAGTGAGGCTTGGTAAGTATTACCAGCAACATCATTAGGAAAAAAGTTCAAAATTATGTCTCAGAATTTAAATTTATAAGAATTTTTGTGAATTTCCTCCGCTACATTTTTGGATAGTCTCGTTGGCCACCAATTTTTTCATTGCGCGTTTTATGTCACATTCACTTGCCTTTGGGTACTATATGTGAAGTCTGTATCAAACGCGTGAGTTGCACTTATTACAGACATATTGCACGCAAAATAAAATTCAACCTACAAAATGCACTTCCTTGTTTTGAGTGAATTGCGTTGTCATCTCGTAATATATACTACCACCTCGCAGTGTAATGAGGTCTGCGGCAATTTAATTTCGAAAAAAATGCGGTGATAGATATGTACAATGCTAAAAATTGGATGGGATGACAAAGTCTCAAACGAACGATTGACTCAGGTGGTTGCACCGCATCAGATCTTTGGTCATGAGGTTTGCATCAGGCGTAAATTGCACATGCACACCTAAGATGGCACAGGGCAGGTGGTGCGATGGTGCTATGGACTGGAAATGGGAACTGTCTTTTAGTCTTTTCTCAAGTTTTACAACGGCGATATCTCAGTAGTAAAACTTGAGAAAGGACTGAAAATCTTGCATGCAAAAGAGGCTACAAAAACGTATGCTACAAAAAGCTACGGAGAAATCTAACAAATCCGAGTAACACACCCTCGACAACCCAAAACTATAGAAGCAAGAACTATGTAATGGATAGAGGATGGCCATGCGATTCTCTGGGATATAGAGAAGGAAATTATTTGATGAATCCCGAGGGCTTTAGCCCGAGGGATTTATCAAAATATCTAACGAGCTTTGTCTTAGAGAGTCGCATAGTTGTCCTCTATCAGTAATAAAGTATGCCAGATTATCAACTATGAAGTTGAATCACAGATATCCGCAATAGAATCCCTCTCTACTAAGATTTTCCCTGGAAACAAATTCTATCAAATATACAAGGGATTCTGACTGCGATTATACAATTATGCAATAATCTAGTATACTTTATAGAAAGAAATAAAATATCTATTTCTATAAGAAAACAATATCAGATAATGATAAAATACTCAATGATCAATTCATATTTTATTTTGTGATATGATGCAATTATAATTACATGAATAATGCTAACATTTATTGTTTCTATAGTTATATTTCTCGTTCTTTTTATTATTACATTATAATCATTATATGTAAATAATAAATAATATAATATAAATAATTTATATTATTATGTAATTTATAGTTCTATTTATTCTTCTAATTCCATTCAGCTGCTAGGTTAAGCAGACGGCAATCAGATGCCATCGATTCATCACAGGTCATCTTCGGACGCCCTTCGGTCTTAATTAAATGTGTTGTGATCGTATCAAGGAAGTTAACAAGTTTCATCATGATCGCAGCACAACAGTCGCAACACGAGCAATGAATGAAACTATCAATTGACTAGAAAGTTCCAATTTGACATTAACACCAGTTTTCGAGATTATTTCATTCTTTTAAAAAAAATAATTGAGAAATTGAAATATCACAAAAGGGTTGCTTGAATGTTGCTAAGGCAGTATACTTTCTTCTATTTGATTTAAAGTCTGAAAACATTGCATTTTATAGTGATTTTAAGATATTGAGCAAAGTAAAAAAGTAACTCCCCTTTGTTTTAAGTCGAATTTCTATTTACCGTTAGTTTCTAAATCACGACAACCACAGTGCATCTTCGATTATCCGGATACCGATTATCCGGATTTCGATTATCCGGACGTAATTTCAGAATCCGTTCGATTCTCCGTGATTCCATCAAAATATGTACATGTACATACATGGAATCGAATGTTCATTTTAGTATTGCTCTCCTCTTTAGGTAACACATACACGAAGTACTCTTGTTTTACCAGCAATTAATTTTTGCTCAATGTGCGGTTCTCGCCACAGTCAAATAATAGGCAAGCAGCTAAATGATTGGTCATTCTTAAGTAGGTTATGCATGCTAGTCAAAGCTGGGATACAGCTCTGATAAATCACTTTCAATTCATGGTCTCAGTTCACGGTTTGATAGGTTTAACGGTTTGTGTGCGTGCATTTATGTGCTTTAATAGGGACGACAGTGAATATATAGCAAACATGTACAATTGATGCTCATAATTTCATTAAAAAGTCGAAGAATTGGAATCAAATATATCAAGTATTACATTCTAGGTAGATATGAAGGATGGATATATGCATACAGATTATATGGATATATGTAGATCATATTCTACGGGGATCTTGGTATGTAACCAAATGTCTTTGACCTAAGCCCACAAGCTTTTGCTAACATGGGATTTAATAATTCGCTTATCCGGATCTTTGACTGACTTATTGGGTTTTGACCATCCGGATAATCGAAGATGCACTGTACTTCAGCGTCCCGCGCCTTCAAAGGTCGATAGAACTAGGTGGACCCAAGTCCACGCTAACATATTAATTGTTGATAATATTGTGCGTAATTTAAATGGACTGGGCAGCAATGTAGGAAAAAAGCGGACTGCCCTGCCATGAATACACGTGAAGATATATGCTAACTGAGACTTCAAAAATATCTTTGACATGCATTGATGCAGATGTCATCATTGCGAGACATTGTTGCTATCTTTTCTCCACATTACACCATAGCTAAATTACACACAATGATTTCTAGCGGACTTAAATGTCATTTTCTAATGCATGCAAATCCAATGAACTTTACCCTGCTACAATGAAAAGATGACATCTTAGGCCGCTGTAAATGGATTTCTTATTCGGGTTCTAACAATAAAAGTAATAAGTACCTGAATCGGGCTTTCATTACGAAGTTCTTGGGCATTAAAATGCCCTCGGATTATCGCAATCAAGGCCCTCCTCAGATGGTCATTTTTCCTATATAAATGTGCGTCAATGCATGAACTTATTTGACTTCTTGCAAGCTTAACATGTTTCAAATGCTCGCATTATCAGATGTCTGCATGTTCTGCACCCTGCAGTGTCACTTGCTTTAAGCATGAAATATCTATGCGAACTTTAGAGCGACGTGCCATTTGACTTATTCCTTATCTGCGATCCGCTGATGGTGCACTTGTGATAATGTTGAGTAGTGAATGAGCAATTGTTGCAATGTAACTCTTTCACATTGAAAATGCATTGGCGAAAAAGCCGTGGTCAGCAGCGATCAACTAATTTAAGATTGAAAATAGTTTGAAATTAATATACCGGTATATATCCTTCCAATGACATATTAGAAATAATCAATACTTTATGCATTCATGATTATTGTTGCACATAGATTATATATATATATATATATATATATATATATATATATATATATATATATATATATATATATATATATATATATAGCATCATACTTGGCTAGCCTATTTACAGTAAAATAAACACAAAAAAGCCAACCTCATTGAATGTGTGAGTATATTTTTATCAAGAGCTTCTGTGTTCTTCTAAAATTTTTGCAAAAATATTATCAACACGACGTCCCCGTTGTTAATGATATACGCAACGATCTATCTGCTCATCCTATTTTGATGACTATTATTGATGACTGAGTTATCAATAATGTTCTTAAAGATCATCAGGAATGCGCTAATTGTGGTAATGCCTATCGATCTATAATAAGTATTTCGCAATGTTCGACCCGATTCTTCTTGCGAGTAATTGATAGGTCACTTTTTACAGAATGCAGGTGCGTATGACGCATGTGAGAAATGTGGAAATCAAATAAACATATAATGTATAGCATCATCTTATCATATTTTGTATGAGAAAAGCATATCACAACCCTTCTGATAATTCATACCTAAATATTTTCAATGGTGAACTCAAATCCCATTAAACTTAATGTAAGGCCTATTCGAACTTCACAATTATTTACATATATATACATTACACCAAAATATACACACACATAATTCACTATGCCCTCCTCGTTGGACTGAACCAACTTAATTCAGAGAAACTGGGGAAGGTTCGGCGACGTTCTCACAGAATCATCTACGGAACAAATTGCAATTGTTATCGCTTCATGCCCTTACAACTTTCAGTTAAATGTTAAAACCTGACACTCTCCTACATGCCCACAAACTTTTTGGATCTCGGCACTCCAATTAGTTAGACACTTTGGGCACTCCTTCACTGTTTTTGTGCTCTCTTCAACAACCTAACGTCGTTAGTTGTTATTGATTCAGCGGTGCTCTGATTTGATAAACTAACCGAAATGTGCTAAGAAATGTGTTTTCTGTAAGCTACTGTGTCTATCTTCTGCATACTTTTAAGCTTAATGCATGCATACTTCACATTCTTTCTCGTGCAATACATTATTTCCACTTCACACGAATAAATAAAATGCACAAAATATATAAAACAAATCGGTGTCTACTGCTACCAAAAATTCTACAACTTACCCAATCCAAAACTTGAAAAGTGTTACTACTTAACAGAGAAAGAAGGACATGTAGTCAAATACTGGATTCATTCTCAGAATTATATTCCTTTCAATAAGCAGAATCAGCTTTATCAAAGATGCAAAATAAAAGTAAGAATGCATTTGAAAATCTTAATGAATCCTTTGACCTTTTGGTGATGATTGATGAATTCATCAGGTTCCAAATTGAATGATTGGCTTTTAATTTTCCACTTACTCGCTGAGAACACTTTCATACTTGCAGTATATAGTTTAAAGACCTTAGGACATGGTCTACTTTGAGAAACACTATTGTACATATATGTACTGTTCTTTGTAGCTACAAAAACGATCAGAATGGGTTATGGACGCTAGTTGTGTGTATAGAGTTGGAACCGGGCCCGGGCCTAAAGCGGGCCTGGATTTTTGAAAACACGCACGGCTGGGCCTGGATAGCCGATTTTAAGGGGGCAAATCCAAAAAAAGCTCCTACTTTTGATGCAAATTTTGTCTTAGAAAATGTTTGTCCTGGATTTCATTAAATGTTGCATTAAATGGTGTGTTTTCCATCACAGATCAATCTTAGGTATGTGAGGACCACAACATTTGTGTGTAACTCGTTCAAAAATCACCATGTTTGAAATCATGGCGTCGGTTAAGTGACAAGTGGCGTCGGTTATGTGGCACAATGCGTAGGTTATGTGACAACGATGCTGGCATTCAACGAATGACGTGGAATTGCAATGTAATATTATGTAGTGAATTACATGAGATGATACTACTCCAATATTACAGCTCAACCTGCTCAAATATTATTACAGTATCTAAGATGGTCATGAAAAGTTCACATAGGCCTGTTATACCAGCATGTCGGTTGTCCAAGACCAATGATTCAATATCATTCTTTTTTGTGCATGTCGTTGCTGTTGTGAACAGTGCTCTAACACGCATCGTATCATAGTAAATTGATTGAAAGTCTTTGAGCTAATTTACTTGTCAGTGAGCCTATATTCATGCTGAAACTGGTGATAGAATGAAATAAGCAAAAGTAACACAAAAATTAGACATAAAAATGGAACAGAAAATGCTATTTGATTAATGATTCTGTATTCAAACTTTATGAGAAAAGGATTTCAACGGTCAGGAAAGCAAAAATTGAGTGTGTAGTCACTCAATAGTTCGCAATATTTCTGATATCATTTACATAATACAAAATTGCAGGCAAACATATGCTGTAAGTATTGCATGCCAGTAACACTATTATACATACGTGCCGAGTTTAATACTATTTATAATCCTACACGTGCCTACATATTATATTTTGCATTGCATACCTGTGCTGTATAAGCCTACATGTAGTAGTAGTAGTGCATGTGTTATAGACCTATTGTTGGGGTGCATGCGTTATACTATCGTAGGCCTACATGAACTGCATATATATTATGCAATTAACACCATTTTACATACTTAAAGCTCATACAAACATAGGACTTCTGAGTCAAGTCAAGTTTACTTTACTGATTCACAATAGTAGCGGTGAAACATTACAAATATAAAATGTGAAATTTACTAAAATCAATGTAAGCAGGTACCATAAAATCAGCGGCCATACTTGATGAACGAATTACCGTAACGACGTGTAAAAGCATGTGGGGCAGTAATACAAGCTCGCTTCCTTACAAAATACTTGCTCAATCTTTCTGTAAACATGGAACGCAGTGGATGATCGACATTGGACTCAACCTGTCGGAACAACTTATGACAAATGGAATCAACAGTAAGAGACAAATCAGAAAATGAAAAATCGTGGAAAAAATACGATGCACGACCTTCAACACGCAATAGTCTATTAAAAAGGTAGTTTGGTAAGTTACAGAAACATGGATACGAGTAAGTTAAAATAGAGCGAATGTATGAGACATAAAAATTAAAAATCACATGGTCGGAACAATTTGCTCTCTTCAAGTTACGATAAGGATATACATCTTACGATAACACTTGGATGTTGTTTTGACTATATGCTCATTCCAAGTAAAATTTTCAGAAAAGGGAACGCCAAGTAAAGTAACAGATTTAACTGCAGGTATGGTGGTGCCACAGCTAGAGATGACAGAATACGATGAGAATTTCGAAAGCATGAAAACGTCAACCGGAATACCACAATCATAGCTGATTAAATGAACATCCTAATTTCGCTGCACAATGTGCTTTAGTAACAAACTTTGTGTTGCACCAAAATTACGTGTGCACGAGTTCTGTCCTTGAATTCAATCGAAACACCTTAAAATATGCAGATGAAGATTAATTTATTCATTAGAGGAACTGAAATATTTGTATGAGGTGGTCAGCCAGCGATAATATTTTTCCAATGAATTCTTGTCACATAACCAATGGCGTCGGTTATGTGACAGTTTGTGCTATTATCAAAAAAATTAGTGCGAAAAGAAAATAGTGAGAGTGAAAGTTCTACTGTCATTAGTTACGCATGAAGTAGGGCTACTATCACGTATGATTTAAAAGTGGTCAATCTTGTTCAATATACCAGAATCTCTACAACATTGGCGTCGGTTATGTGACATTTTGTGCTCAGCGAGATTTGGACTTTTTGCATAAGAATTTATTTTTTCAGCATATCATTGATGTGTAGACGTCGGTTATGTGATAAATATGGCGTCGTTTATGTGACATTTGAAACTGTGGACAGGCACATGTTATCAATTTTCGTGAAAATTGGATATCCAAGCTCCGAATTAAACATATTTCGGATAACTGCGTGTCTTTGACAACATTTAAAGCATCTTGGCAAGAGTCACAGTGACTATATGCACACCGAAAATTAGTACTCGAAGCTGTGGACATACAAATATGCACCATTTTCGAACTTTCAGCACGTCGATATCAAAAGTTAATGACAACTGCATCTAAAATCCACATGGATTAGGTGGATCTAGCATCAACTTAAAGTTCACTGTGTTGTTCTAAAAAAATAGACCATTGCATGTCTCTGATTGACCAAAGACACCGAATTAGGAGGTTTTTTTGGATTTGCCCAAGATAGTTTTCCTTGACTTCTTTTAAATTTGACATTTCTATTGAAATGCGTTGATGCTCAGTTTACAGTTATGTCTATACAGACGAACAATCTTATAATTTTCCAGTAATTATTAGGATATGAGTTTCCCTGACATACACTCCTGATTTTCTTCCGAAGAATGTTTCTATCAGCATCAGGGTAATTAAAGACCTGTGCATTCTGCAAAAACCAGTTATGGGAAGCGGTTTGTGCGAAATATGACATAATTTTGACAGTGCTTCATTGGAGGGATAAATTCTTTGGCGAGGCCTATATTAAAGGCTTGAAAAGAAAGCACGCGCATGCGCATTTTGAATTATGAACATATCTATTTGCGAATACATGCATCCGCTGTGACCATGCTCATCAAAAATCGCATTTGGTTGGTGGCTGTGCATGTGAGTTTATTCATGCTGTCATGTGCATGCTTCTGAATAGGAAAACATGAATTTTGAAATATGATAATTGATTATTCAAGTATAATTGATACTGTATTCGAATGAATTGTAACTTTCTTGATAAAACGGGCCGCTGACCGGGTCCGGGCCGAAAAATCAGTCCGGTTCCCACTCTGTGTATGTTCAACGCAGTACTCGCCACTGACGAGCTTTGTGAGATCGACGAACATCGCATGAATGTATTTCCTTATGGACGGTTTACGTAACTTAGTTAGCTATGCACATGTACTTAAATATACAACAATAGCTATGCAGTATATTCATGTATTCATGTCACTTAAGTTATTGGCCAATCTGTTCATTAAACGCAAACATTAATTTTGAAAGTGATTCGCAGCAATTATTCTGCCAGTAGTGTACATGTCCATGAAAGTCCTGAGTTCATATTTGAGCTGCATGGTGACCATATTGTTGCATAATTGTTTGAATTAATGATTCAGTTGATTCAAACCAAATAAACGCACTTTTACCCGATTTCGAAATCGGTGTCATAAAACAAATGGTCTTACTCTCCTCTTTAAAAACAAAGAAATTTCTTTTTTTATCACACACATCACGTTGCAAATTGCGAATCAATTTGTTGGCCTTTACACCGAAAAATCGTTAACTTTTCACTCTATGAGCTCCCTTTTTAGCTCAGTGAAGTATAATG
Organism: Prostheceraeus crozeri; assembly: GCA_907163375.1. Taxonomy (NCBI): domain Eukaryota; kingdom Metazoa; phylum Platyhelminthes; order Polycladida; family Euryleptidae; genus Prostheceraeus; species Prostheceraeus crozeri. Next base: position 114,561 of record CAJQUW010015340.1, on the reverse strand, counting down.
GGCTCCCATGGCAGTCGTACATTGCTGTGTTCTTTTATTCTTTCGTGTAGAAGTCTGATGGAGTTGTCTATGTATATGGGAAAGCAGTTAGAACACTGAATCTGATACACTGTGTTTCTTTCGTTGCATATTTTGTTGTTTTTGACTGGGGGCAGTTATTCAATAAACAAGGAAGAGGTTCAATATTTTTCCGGAGATAACTCCTAAAGGTTTTTGTCTGATGGGCCATTTCGCAAGTTGAGCCGTTCGCGCCGAAAGATTTGTTTCGACCGTCCGGCTGTTTGATGTGATAAAAATAGTAGTTTTTAGATACATGTACTTTTAGTTGTTACTTTTGTGTCTTTGTCGATTGTTCTTACGTTTTGATTGCTCACTAAAGCTTCTTGGAGAACGCATCCAATAGAGGTACATCTCACAAATCAGCAGAAACATCAGCAAGAACTTGACAGAATGCTTTCAAACCATCGTTGCCATCATACTCTCAAGTGCTCCATCAGACCTCTACACCAAAAAATAGAAGAGCGCATCACTAGTCCCGAATCGTTTATGTAACGCCATCTACGAAAATGTAATACAGATATAATAAGAACAAAGATGCTTGCCACAAATTCAAATACTATCAGCATAAAACTAAGAAAAGTCATTTTATGCTAAATCTATGTCCAGCATTGAACACAAGAGATGAGTGAGGAGCTTCGGGATTTTATATTTTTTTATATTTCTATGAATGAATACATTGACTTTTGAATTTTATGTTTCCATGCTTTCCTAACTTTTCTGCTCCTCTTGTATCCCTGACAAAGGCTGTGAAGCCGAAATATTATACTAGCAATATGTTGCAGCATCTGGCTTTTACATTAATCAAATCTAATCATTTTAACTGTTCATTAGTAGCGCTTTGCAGACGGCTGTATACAAAGTACGATCTCTTGATGAGCGAGGCGAATTTCATATATATATTTAATTATGATATTAAATTAAATTATTAATTATTTTGCATCATATTTAATTTACACGTTTGTAGTTTACACGTTTACACGAAATAGTTGAATTTGTGAACACATTTTTAACTATTTGTGTTTGCGAAACTTCCTGACTCCTCAGCTTTAGGCGCTTAAAAAACATGAGCATGAAAGTTTCTCTCACCTGATTAGGGCATTTGCTAAAATACTGGACGCATTATTTGTAGCAATACATAAATGTTAGCCATACGAACGGGAAAATCCGTGAAAATAAATTAAATCGACGAAGTTTCGCCTATAAAGTTAAAAAAAACAATCTAAAGTTCAACATAAAAGTCCGATTTCCCATCTGTTCTGCCAATGATTGTTTTGAAAACTTTGAGATCCCGAAGTGCTGTCAGCCTACCCTGTTGACAAAGGAACATTCAGATTTGGCTGCTCGAGAGTCGTGACTCGTGAACACTAGTGGGTGAACTATATCTGAACATTTATGTTCTCAGTATTATGGAGCGTGCTGATAATATTCATTGGGAGATTTTGCATACAAGCCTTGTTAGTCACAGTAAAAGATGGACATCATGAGGGACATGCATCTCCAAAGAAATATTTGCCAAATTGATGAACGGCTGTGTCGGCTGCTTTGTGATTTACAATCACTAAGTTCCAGGTTCCAATTTTAGATTTTCTCGTGCTGCGTATGTGTTTGATATGTCGGTACATTGGACATTCTATATTTTGTAGCACGAGTGTGGAACACTTCTTTGTTATAGGATACACTTTTACATTTAAGGAATTGACATCATCCTATCATAGTATGCTTCATTTGTCACCTATGTTGCTCCCTAAAAGCATGCTCGTAGACGGTTATCCAAGCCTTCACAGAGAAACGTTGCATCAATTTATCTATTCTTTTTTGATAGATACACTTCGTATATATTATCCATTGTCTGACTTATATTTGGCCTGCGGTTTATGAGTTCCTAACGTCAGCACGATGGTCAGACTACAACGGGTTGTCACCTTATTTCATTTCTGAGTCCTCAAAGGTCGCACATATTACTGCATCTCTTTCCGGGGTTTTCTGCTCTAGCTCCCCTCTTGCAACACGATTTAATTGTTTATAACGAAAAGCAGACTTTACGGATTCTGCATTCACGGAGTAGACAATTATGAGCAATTCAGTGCAATGCGTACGTATTTCTAAAGGAGAGCGAAAATCCTTCTTTGCCTTCTAACCTCCTATAAACACTTCTGACCGCTTACCTAAACATCATGTTATTGACTTTGTCGGGAACACGGTGTCTGTTTCCTTTACTTGCATAACTGTACCAATAAACCTGATCCTTTTTATTTTGTTGTCTGGCACTCTATTAGGGAATAAAATATAACAATGTGTTAAAACAATAAGAACAACGTTTACACATGATTGTGACTGACCGCGGTAATCAATGCAACAATAAGGGCTACTCATATCAGACTCTTTGCCTTCCTGCTCGTTATCGTCCCATAACAATCAACTTAACTGTTTATGTAAGAGACAATACATTTTTATGCAACAATTAACTGACAAAACTAGTAATTAAGACGTTCTAGCGTATCAGAAGTACTTCGGTTTAACAAAGGTGGCGCTGACTGGTTCATCAAGAGAAAGCGTATCAAAGCAATGACGGAATGTCAACTTGTCAGCTAGAGTGCTATACACCTCAAAAGAAAAGCTGCCGACATTATTGGAGATGAAAGATCACCAACATCAAGTCATTAGACCGAAAACCGGAATGTCTAATGTAAATGAGAGAGTTAATCAAGGTTTTCTGCAACAGTGATTATTTGATAGTTGTGAACGATAATAATTATCTCAAATGTTGTAATGCAATGGTTGATTCAGAAATATGAAAATTCTGCTTCAGATACGATAATAGATTTAGCGTCGCGCTTAGAGAGCTGTGTAAGACTAAAGTTAGACGGGGGATACCAATGCAAATCATTCTCGTGTGTACCCTGATGCGTGGGAATTAGAAGAGACACACATTGAAATTTTATACCTACTCAATAAAAATTTAAAATATTGTTATCAGTAAGCAGAAGAAAATCGTCAAAAAAAAAGAAATATTGTCATCCGATTGCGCTGATTCCTTAATCATAAGTCACATTATTGGCGAAATTCAATAAAATGGTACTTCAAAGGAAAAACACAGTTCAATTAAATGTGCATGAAACATTCACTAGAATTCACAAAAATGGAATGATTGATAGTACAGCATATTACATTACAGTATATTACAGTATATTATATATATGTCGATAGCATTGACTTGCCGCGTGTGCATTATTTCTAGTCTCACAATTTGAAGCAATTCGAAGCGATTCAACTTTTGAAGTTGCATAATTCTACACGACACGTATTTTGCATGCTGTGCATTATTTCATAAAAACATTTTATATTACTTTAATCTCAAAATGACATAATAACAAAACTAGATGATTTGAAAATTATTAATAATCCTTTGGTTATACGATTTTGTGTATACAGCCTAAAAGACTGTACACATAAACCAGAACATCTTTCTTGCACCATGGTCACGCCTGATCTCTTTAGTGGAACTATCAAGACTGTCTAAAACATAGCGATCATTGGAATAAGTGTGGATCTAAAATAAAGTTTGAAGCATGTGCACTGTAAACTTCGTGATAGGTGATGCTACTAAAATAAATAATCAAATCTAGCAACAATGAATCTTTCCGGGTCTACATACAAAGAAAATGATAATTTCTTGTTACCTGCATAATGTAATTTATGGTGGAGTGAGTGTACAGCACACATACATTATAAATCAAAAGATTCCATGAAATATGTAGAATGGAGTGTATGAAAAAATAATTAAGAGAGAAGTACAGACGGAGAAGAAATAATCGTTCCTTCAGAGCATATAAGTCTGGTTGAAGCTGGTGGATTTGTCACACTTTCTATGATCAACAGATGAAAGCGATCTCTGACCTGCTTGCGTACTGCAAATCCCATGTCTTGGGTCAAAGGAAGATTCGATTTCTGGTGATTTACGTGAAACTGCCGATTGTAAAGGATTCCTTGATTTGGGTCTGGTATTTGATGACATAAGCCAAATCGGAATGTGATTCTTCTACCTTACTGCAAGACACCGTTTACTCATATCAGCAAGGACAAGTAAACCGGTAAGTTATCAGCGGCTTCTTTGATGATGTTCACTGTGAGAGTTCGATTACTGTATGGATCGAGAGCTGTAGACAGGAATGGTACATAGTTGAATTCTACGGTGGTCATTCTACTTTTAAATTATGAAAGTAACAAGTAATTATCATTCTATTTGTATATGGACCCGGAATGATTCATTGTCGATAGATTTAATTATTAATTTTAATAGTATCAACAATGACAAAGTCTATAATGCACATGCTTCAAACTTTATTTAAGATCCTCTCTTATTCAAATGATCGCTATGTTCTAGACAGTCTTGATAGTACCACTAAAGAGATCAGGCGTGGCTATGGTGCAAGAAAGTTGTTGTGATTTAAATGCAAAATCATTTATATTTAAATTTCGCTGATACTTCTGTGACAGCACCAATAACTTTCTTCTGACAAGTTTGCGGACTGTGCGAATAATCCACGAAAGCCCATTTTCAAGCCAATTCAATTTTAAATTCAAACCTGAGTACATTGTTGGTATGAGTATTGAGCAGAAGACACACTGCACAATGCTTTAAGTCTGAGGAAAATTAAGTTATTTTCAATTAGAAAAAATAATGCTTAAATACGAAACACAACTGATTGAGAAATAGCTATTCTTTAAATAAGCTTACTTGCGATAGGAAATTTATCAAACCATGACAAAAGCTTAGAAAACTTGTAACCATGGCATCGCACATTCTTAGGCAGTAGCAAGTCGTTGACGTTAGCATCATCTTTAGCATTAATTCTTTCAAAATTATTTGCCCACATCTAGAATTTCGCCGGAAACCATTTACTAACACGAGGAATTTGATCATTGCCATTTCAAAGCCTAAAAGATAATGTAAATAGGTCGAAAAGTCATCTGAAAGAAAAAAACTAAATGCTGAAGTTGATGCTAACTTCACCGGGTAGGAAAACGAATTTGCACTCTCACTAATCATGCGGGCTCGAAATTCGAATTTGCAAACATGTTTTCAATACTCTCCGACCTCTCAAATAGCCTAAATATTCATCTACTAACTATAATATAAAGACTTAGTTAATGCTAACTTCACCAGCCAGCAAAACGAATTTGGCCGCTCAAATAAACAACTCAGTGTTCACAAATGAGTCACTCCCGAATTTGCCCACATGTTTTCAATACTCTTTCAAAGTCGGAGGGTATTGAAAACATGTGAGAAAATTTGGCAATGACTCTTTTGTGGGTGCTGAGTTGTTTATTTGAGCGGACAGATTCGTTTTCCTAACCGATGAAGTTAGCATTAACTTTATTATTATTATTATACATATATTTGTTTTGTTTACGGCGCACAAAACGCGAAGGTATCAAGGCGCCGGTGTACAGCTCAAACCACGGAACAAAACAGGAACGTCTTTAATTTGCGACAAAATTGGAAGAGGCCAATTTCAAAGTCTCTGATGTTCATAGGAAGACTATTCCAGAGTATAGGAGCCGCCACCGAGAAAGCACGGCCGCCCATGCGGATGCGGGTTCTGTTAGGTTGACAGATGGAGGGACCAGAGGATGAACGGAGACGACATCCAATCGGATCAGGTAGGTGGCAGTCGTCGGTAAGGCATCGGGGGGATAGACCATGTAACGGCTTATGTACGGTGACAGCCAATTTGAATTGAATGCGCTGCTTTACTGCATTAGTCTAGCATTTCGTTTTTTCTTTCAGATGACCTTTTGACCTATTTACATTATCTTTTAGGCTTTGAGATGGCACTGAGCAAATTCCTCGTGTTAGTAAATGGTTGCCGTTGAAATTCTAGATGTGGGCAAATAATTTTGAAAAAAATTAATGCTGAAGATGATGCTAACGTCAACGACTTGGCAGCAGCCTACTTCATCTTCTTTACTAAGTTCTCTAATCATGCACTGCAAGTCTACAAATCTTATCCACACGTATATCTGCCAATGTTTATCATGATCTCCTTTACTTAGCCTTACTTTCTATTGTCTATTGTCAATGAGTATTGAACGAGAGGGACACTCATTTAAAGTGCAGCAAGCTTGCACGACATAAAGTTGCACACATAGAAATCCGACACTCAATAACAATAAAGGACATGCACATTGAAAGCAACGCTTGTTCTTGGACATGTGCTGTCATGACAACGGTGTCTAAGCGATGACGGTTTCCAGCAGCTTCCGGTGGTTGACAGCGATTTGGTACCGATGTTGCACTATACGATTTCCATCAATTTTTTTATCGACCGGAAATTCTGATGCTGTAAAATTTCCGGTCGGAAATTTAAATCATGGTACATGTATGTTTGCACACTGGTTGATTTTAGACAGCAGTAGTAAGCAAGTGACAAACACTCGACCGGCGCGCCCCCCCTCCCCCTCCCCCCTCTGGAACGGCAGAGTGTCGTGGTCGGCCGCCGTGGTGCTTCGAGTCTGACTCCCCCCCCTCTGGAACGCCAGAGTGTCGTGGTGGTCTTGGGCGACCGCCAGGATTTGTCTTGAGGCTATAGTGTGTGATGTTTTTCGTGCAATCTGCTGACTGTTGGGTTGTAAAATGGGCTGTTTCGAGTGGAAGGAGTGGTCGGATGAGAAAACGGAGGCCAGATTCGGATTCAGCGTGAAATTCTGCATCGGTATGGTGAGTTTCAAGTCAATCGGCGACAAAAAATTTTCAACATTTTTCGAAAAAACGACAGAGTTAGAATTTGGGACGTTTTGGTGTGTAGCGCCCAAACGAAGCATCGGATGAGAAAACGGAGGCCAGATTCGGATTCAGCGTGAAATTCTGCATCGGTATGGTGAGTTTCAAGTCAATCGGAGAGAAAAATTTTCGCTGACGTCCCCCCCCCTCTGGACAGCTCGCTTCGATTTTGGCTTCCAGTGGACGGATTTTGTCGTGCCATAGCTCGTTTGAAAGCTAAGAGTGAGACAAATTCACTGAAAGAATCGGCTTGTTCCTATCTGTCTTCGTTTAGATGTGAGACGCCATTTAAGATTTTGGGACATTGGCAAAAAACGACAGAGTTAGAATTTGGGACGTTTTGGGCTCTAGCTTCAAAACGAAGCATCGGATGGGAAAACGGATTTCAGATTTGGAATCAGCGTGAAATTCTCTATCTGTATGGTGAGTTTCAAGTCAATCGGCGAGAAAAAGTTTCGCTGACGTCCCCCCCCTCTGGACAGCTCGCTTCGATTTTGGCTTCCAGTGGACGGATTTTGTCGTGCCATAGCTCGTTTGAAAGCTAAGAGTGAGACAAATTCACTGAAAGAATCGGCTTGTTCCTATCTGTCTTCGTTTAGATGTGAGACGTCATTTAAGATTTTGGGACATTGGCGAAAAACGACAGAGTTAGAATTTGGGACGTTTTGGGATCTAGCTTCAAAACGAAGCATCGGATTGGAAAACGGATTTCAGATTTGGAATCAGCGTGAAATTCTCTATCTGTATGGTGAGTTTCATGTCAATCGGAGAGTTTTAAAGTCAATCGGAGAGAAAAATTTTCAACATTTTTCGGAAAAACGACTGAGTTAGAATTTTTGCGATGGCTGCCTACTGTAGAGGCAAAACGAAGCAGCGGATGGGAAACCGGAGGCCAGATTCGGATTCAGCGTCAAATTCTACATGGAAATGGTGTATTTCCAGCTCAATCGAAGCAGATAGACGGGTTTTTAGTGTTTGGATGATGAGTATTACGTCATCAGCTGATCGCCGCACACTATATAAGCTGGGAACCGACAGAGACTTGTCATTCAGACGAGAGATTGCCAACGGTAAGTCGTCTCTCTGAGCTCCGATGATAGCTTCGGACATTCCAAATCCCGAGTTTCTGTAAGAAACCGACTTAGAAAATTTCATTGCTGATATCAGCTAAGCCGTCAGACTTAGAGGTTCGCCAGGAGATGGCCTTCGTCTCCAGGCCATAAAAGACTCCAAAACTTTAAAAGCTTGTAACTTTGCTTCTACAAGTCCGTTTGACTTGATTCAAAAAAGGTTCGGTCGCTATTGACCTGTCCTAAGTGATAGACTACTTATAAAATTTCATAAGTAGTGCTAAAAAGTTGAAAAATTTTAAATTCACTATTTTTGGAGGTTTTCTGGGGGTTTCGACCCTGCTGAAGTCAATGAAAGCATTTTTAATGATGTCTGAGCCAGTCTTCTCATGCTATAAGCGGCTTTTCACTGAAAGCGAGCAAGACACGGAGAGTTTTGCTGTAATATTCCACTGACAGGGTGTTCCTTCGGGACGGCGGACGATGCCGTAGTGATAAGTGTGGCAAGGGAGTGTGTTATAGTTTAGACCGTAACCGCTGGGACAACTCATGTCTCATGTTGGGCATTTGACACAGTTCTCAACGTAGCACTTTGAACGCCAATCGGTTGAGTCTTAGCTATCTTGTCATGGGTGGCCTCTAAACATCTCCATTGCAAAACGCTGGTGAATCAAGCTCTCTACGGCTTGCTATCAAGCTGATCAAAGCAATAACTTGGGATGTTTCCTCAAGGTTTTCAAGTATGCTAAGTTCAAATGTGCTATCAGATTTCAAATTTAACTAAGTCTAAGGCAGCTTTGAGGGGTTAGATCCCAGCTACTGTTCACTACCTTTGACTCGGCGTTGCTGTTACCACTTCGGGGCAGTGACAATGATGTCTTCAGCTGTAAATAGCGGGTATCGGGGAAGATCTCTCACTTCCCTAGTGATCAGTACAAGGCCTTCGGGCTGTCGACGGGATCGAGTGCCACTCACTACACTCAAATCTATCATTCCTCACTAAGTGTAAAAATCATTGTTTTCCGTTTTTCGCTTCAGAAATGCCGAAATACAATAATATGAAGACCAGTTTCAAACTGTGTCAATGCCGGAAGGTATTCCGAGCTGACGCCTTCAAGAAGCACGCTTGCACTAACAAGAAACAGATAGGGGTCGCTCGCTACTATTGCGGAGCCCACAAAGTCAGTCGCTTAAGTGAGCGGCTGGAGGATTGGCACTCACAACACAGCGAGTGTCAAACAGGCGAAGTAGGCGAAGAAGAACGGAGTTCACTCTTCGCCACTGAGCTCCGTTCTTTGGAGCTACAATCTGCCAACGAGCAAGAACGGACTTCACTCTTCACCACTGAGGCCACTGAGCTACAATCCGCCATTGAAGCGATTGCCGCTGTATCCTCACTTAGTAGCGAGAGCTCGCTGACCAGCAGCGATAGTGAGGAGGAGGAGGAGGGAGAGCTACAGTCGCAACTTATCGAGGACGTCGACCTCGATCGCGAGACCCCTACAGCCGTAACTGCGAGTGGAATTGCAACACAATGTCGCAATTTTGTCAAGCGCCCGCCGGTGATCGCCGAACGGGATAGACTAAAGAAAGAGGTGGAGAAGTTGAAGGAGGAGGCCTTCTCATACAAGGCAAAGTATGAGGACCTAAAGAACGTGGCCGGAGAGATGAAGAAGGTGAAGGAGAGATTAAGCGAGCGGGATGGCGAGTTGGAGCAGGAGAGGCTCAAGACTCTCGAGGGGAAAGCCAGAGAAGAGGCTTTACTAGCAGAGAGGGAAAGTAGGGAGAAGGAGATACGAAGGTTGAAGGAGGAAGTGGAGAGACTCCGTGTGCAGATGGCTAAGGTGGTCGAGACGAACCACGAGCTGCACCGTTCGGCGCAGCTGGTGGATCGCGATCGAAGGTTGCGTTCCAGTCGTCTGCACATCCCTATTAGAAAGGGGAGAGTAGCAGAAACTCCTCTCTTGTACGAGCGTGGAAGAGGGGAGAAATGCTACTCTCGGGTGAAGAAAGGGGTGGAGTGTCTACACTTCACCTTCGATCATCGTGATCCGATCTCGAATTTCCTTGATGAGGAAGCGTCCGAGAAGATCTGTAAGTAAAAATGACTAAATTAAAATGTAAGATGATAACGCACTACTTCTTTCTTTACAGACATCCAAGAGAAGCGACCACCCGCCCCGTTGCCGGAGCCGCAGTCGAAACAGCAAGCCTGAGTCCCTACCACACACCCCGAGAACGAACCACCGGCTCTCTTAAGGGCCACCATGGGGCAAGACATGATAGAACCTCCACGCGGTTTGCCCTGGGCAGTCTTCGGACTGACGAATACTATCATTAAGTTGAATCTGCAATCAGTCAACTTGAACGTTGCAAATGAAGTTCGGTGTAATACTTCCTTTCGACGGGCGTTCCTGTAAAGGGCGGCGGTGAAACCCGTAGCTATGTATACCGCAAGGGACATTCGGCAATGGTCAATCTTGTTAAACCTCTCTGCTTCATGTTTGCAAGTGATTGCCTCTATCTCAACGTAGTATGCATTCGCGCCAGGGCGACATTTAGCCAACTGTCGAAGGTTGCCTAAAACTTTCCATTGCATACGTTATGAGAACCATGAGTTCTACCTGTCCCTATCAATGAGACGAATTGATGAATGGAATGAAATGGGAGGACACTCACGCGCCACACGCAACATAACACACTTCTCTCTTCCGTAGTCTAACAAGCTCTTTACACATGGATCGCAGTCGATTGCTATCCCAGAATCATGTAAGCTATCTTAATTTTATTTAACACTATTTCATCTACCATCATCGCCCATATGAAATGTTATAAGATTTACAAGTTAGACTAAGCGTGCTACTATTTCCAAATGAAAAAGTATACATGGTTAAATCATCCACTGAAGTCCCGTTCAAGTAAGTCAGTATGAAAGCAAAGATAATACGAAATAAAAATTTATTATGGTATGTATTTCAAAAGGTCTTCATCGTCAATATCGTCCCAGAGTCTGGCTTCACATAGATAACAGAAACAGTTCAGTTGCTTTAATCGTTCTTCCACTGCAAGCCTCACTTTGTCGATATACTCCCACTCCTCCATAGTTCGTGGCTGGGAGTTAGGGGCGTACCACTCCCATAATTGGTGGAGGAATTTCGTGCTGGTGATCTCCATCACATCGTCAGTATCGTACTGGAGATACATCCACCTCACGCCTGTTAAGTCGGGACACTCCTTCTCACATACACTCTCTTCGTTGTCCGCTGGTAATGACAACTTTCTGATATTGTCCAGTCGGTACACCTTCTCTACCTTCCCCTTCGTTGGAGCGTTTGGTGCAACGGGCGCCTTGGATGTTGAGCATGGAGAAGAGAATTTTGTGTTTGGTGTGGTCGGAGGGCTTGTCATGTTGACTGTGAATAATGACTTTGAAATGTTTTCTAATTCTGAAGTATCAACAAGCAACCAATCAGAATGAACAGCCAATGAATGATGAATATGAAAGTATATATGCAAAGTGACATTCGTGTCATTTCACTCTGTCTTTGAGACGTATAAGTGAAGTGTTCTCTAGCGAATTCTATATTTGAGGTGTACAAGTGAACTGCTATCTCGTGAATTCCAAATTTGAGTGAAGTCTCTATCTTGTTGAAGTATCAACCTTAAACTTGATTTCATTGAAATGGTAAGTTGAAAATTTCTTCACTCATCTCCCTCAAACGTGTGGCTAATAGCATTTTCCTCAATTTCAAGCATCAACTTCATCACCAACACCCTCCCTTCTCGAGGAAAGTTTAGAGTTGTTGAGTCAAGGTAGGTTGTAACAATACACTGAGACTTGAACAGAGATGATAGAATGATTTCTCTTTCAGGTGATACCAGTCCCATCTCGAGCGAGTCCATATCAACATTGTCGCGGGAATGCAACGATCGGGAATGTGCTGACTGTGGACACATCTTCACGAGGAAGCGTGATCTCATCCGACACATCAAGCGAGGTGTTTGTAGACCTAAGTCAGCATCAATCTCCGAAGGTAGGGATGATTCTGTTAACGATGTCTCCTTTTCTTGCGATTTATGCATTCAGTCTTTTGAGTCACATTTTGAACTATCTTCGCACAGACTTCAACATACACACACGAACGATACCTACACCAACGGTACCTCCTCTATCCGACTCACTGAAGTGTCCATAAATAATTTAGTGAGGAACTACCAGATGGACTCCTCAGAAACCATTGCTAACTTTGAGGAATGGTTTCATCAAAATTCATCATTGATAGAAGCGCTCTTCAACAATTTAGACAATTTTAGGATGAAGGCGCTCATCTATCTCAAAATAAAATATGTAAAAATCGACCACCATACTGGACAAATAATAGAGAGGTTGGAGTTTCACATACCCTCCTCTCCTGCAACCGAAGTTGTAGACTGTGAGTATTGGATAAATTTTCATATCCAAGGGTTAAAATTAAATATAGATAAATTTAACGAGCGTGATAGTGGTCTCGTTTTTGATGGTATTGAGACCGCCATGATTAAAATCAGTTTATTAGGAAATCATAGTGGTCGAGGCTCCTTTAACCTTCCGAAAAATTTAAGAAATAAAGCAGCAGTCATTTCTGTAGATTGCGAATCGCAATGTTTTAAGTATGCCGTCCTCTCCATTCTCCACTATAATGATGTACAGAATAGCCGATACCGCAAGAGTAAGTATCAACAGTGGGAGAATGAATTAAACTTCGATGACTGTAATAGTGACGATATGAAAATTAAAGATATAGAAAAATTTGAAAAATTGAACAACATCAAAATAGTCCTCCATGTTTGGGAAAAGGGATTGAAGGGTGTGCGCTACAACTCGCGTTCGAGTTGTTATGAACGTACAGTAAACCTGTTATTAGTAAAACAGGATGATAATGAGGAATGGCACTACTGCGGTATTCCCAAAATCTCTCGCTTATACCACCACTTAGAAAACTCTAGTAGAGAGTTATATTACTGCGACAGATGTATTCGCCACTTTAGGAGGAAAACTAAATTTGAAACTCATTACGAATGGTGTAAGCGAGGTAAACTACAAATGGAGCGCATGCCCAAAGATAAGGAGTTTTCATGTAGAGAGAATGGCGATGAACTAAGTCCTCTTCGTGTCATCTATGCTGACATCGAATGTTATATCGATGATAACATCCATCGACCAGCAGCCATTTCCTGCTATGAAGTATGGCATGATCACTTTAGGAGTAGGCAAAATAAAATGCGCGTCTGGCAAGGTGAGGATTGTATTTACCAATTCCTACAATTCCTCGAACAGGCTGTAAAATTTCAACAAAAACATGATGGTGAACTCTATCGCAGATCATTGCATATGACAGCAGATGATCAAGCAAAATTTGATAGTTGCAACATTTGCCCCAAATGTAGGAAAACATTTGACGATGATAAGATTAAGAAAGTGCGCGACCATGATCACATCACTGGTAAATTTAGAAACGCACTCTGTTCAAAATGCAATTTTTCACTTAGGATGAAACGGCGTACATTACCCGTCATTTTCCATAATTTCAAGGGCTACGACAGCCATATGATAATAAAAGGAGGTTTAGGTCAAATGAAAGAGTGGAAGCTTGATGTAATAGCACAAACGAGAGAGAAGTTTATGGCCATGACAGCAAAAGTGCCTGTCGATAAAACTAAAGAAAATAAGACGGTCTATTTTGATATAAAATTTTTAGATTCCTACCAATTTATGACTGCATCACTGGCCTCTCTCGTGCAAAATCTAAAGTCTCTTCCACTAACACAAAATCTTAAGAAACAATATCCAAATCTAACCGATGAAGTCATCACACGGAAAGGAGTTTTTCCATATGCATATTTTGATGCGATTAGTAAGCTCGGCGAGACTTCTCTTCCGCCCATAGATAAATTTAAAAATGATTTGACCGGCGCAGAATGTAAGACCGAAGATTATGATCATGCACAAGATGCATGGATAAAATTTGACTGCCATACATTTGGCGAATATATGATTGCCTACCTTAAGTTAGATGTATTTTTGCTGGCTGATGTATTTCAGGAGTTTCGAAGAGTGGCATTAGCAGAAGATAAGTTAGATCCCCTCCACTTTGTCAGTCTACCAGCCATGTCATTTAAGTCTGCTTTTAAAATGACTGGTGAGACCATTCATCTCTTACAAGATCCAGAGATGTATAATTTATTTGAGCGAGGAATTCGCGGTGGTCTCACATTTGTAAATAAACATAGGTTAAAATCTGAAACAGTAGGTAATGATCATACCCATCTTAAGTATTATGATCAAAATAATTTGTATGGTAGTTCATTATCCAAACCGCTACCTCACTCTGAGTTTAGCTGGTTAGATGATAGTGAAATTCAACATTTCTCCAACCCTTCTAACATACTAGCAATTCCAGATGAAGGTGATTGGGGATATTATTTGGAGATAGATCTAATCTATCCAAATAATATTAAACATAAAACCGTAGATTTTCCACTCGCACCCGAATCAGGTGAAGTGAGTAAAGATATGTTTTCCGACTTTATGAAACAATTTCATAAAGATTTAGAATCATGCGGTCAACCCGACTATAAGCCTTGACGCAAACTTTTACTCACCCAGTATGATAAGGAAAACTATCTAGTCCACTTTAGCATCTTAAAATTTTATTTAGAAATGGGTATGATTTTAAAAAGAGTTCACCGCATTATTAAATTTAGACAGAAAGCCTTCCTCAAACCATATATTGATAGCAACAGCCAGAAACGTGCACTAGCCCAAAATAATTTTGAAAAAGATTTTTATAAATATAAGAACAACAGTCTATTTGGTAAGACGATGGAGGATGTTAGAAAGCGCGTAAACTACAAACTAGTTAATGATGATCAAAAGTATCACAAATTGACCTCATCACCTCTATTCATCGATAGAGACATTATCGATGAGGACCTTATAGGTGTTAAAATGATAAAATCTGAAGTTGAGTTGTGCAAACCCATCTATATTGGTCAAGCTGTACTAGATTACTCCAAGCTTGAAATGTATCAACTCTTCTATAAAATACTAAAACCGTGTCCTCTCGTAAAAGAGGTTCGTTTGTTGGGTGGTGACACAGATAGTTTCTTCTTAGGTATTACCACTCAAAAAGATTTAAATTTTAATGAAGTAGGAAAATCTTTAGAAAGATATTTTGATACATCAAATTATCCTACTGATCATCCACTATACTCCATCAAAAATAAGGCAAAACTTGGTTGTTTTAAGGATGAGACAGCAGGGAAGGAGATAGCTGAAATGATTCTCCTCCGCCCTAAAATGTATTCTATGAAATGAAAGGATAGTGATGATAGCATTAAGCGCGCTAAAGGCATATCAAGATCATGGGTCTCTAACATGAAACATAAAAATTTCAAGGGAGCCTATAGAAATAAAAATATAACGTTTGTCAATATGACAATCTTAAAATCTAAGTCGCATGAGATCAAAACTCATACTTTTAGGAAACGGGCGCTTTCAGCATGGGAGGATAAGAGGTGCTGGTTAGAACACAACATATCTCTTCCACATGGTCATCCTGATACAGGCATACCACCACCCAAAAGAATTAAACCCACACTACCACATTCAGGAGACGTCTTAGCATAATCATCCTTAACTTAGTATTTTGATGTTGATTTCTGTAGATAAACATTGTTGTTTTATGTATCGCATGAGATTGTTTTTCCTTGTGAATATGTGTCCACATCTGTACATTCCCCATGTGATGACTTTTCCACTGAAAGACATTTTTCCTATCCCTGTATATTTCCACCCTTCACGAAGTAAAAAGACTTTTTGTATATAGCAATGTTTATTGAAGTGTGCTCATGTATATATTTTCAGTGGATGTTGTATAAAGTCTATTGCTTCACATTCATGCACATATTTCAATAAATGTTGTATAAAGACTTCACTTTGTTTTCCGAAACACTAAAGTTACGAGGGATTTAGTATCTTTCACATGGATGCACTCTTGTAAACCATTGGTAATTTTGATAGCAATAGAGGGTATAGTTTGTTTGACGACGGGATGATAGAAAATAGATTCAAACATCTTCTCGACTATTCCATATGAAGCGTCTTTATCATGAATGAAATCACGTAAAATGTATTCTTTTTTCTCACCAACAGAAATAGGTAGAATCAAATCACTTTGAATGTAAAGGTGCTGTTCATGTTTATCAAGTGTCATTGGTGTTTCTATACCAATCGTATGCGCAGCAGCAAACACTGTTTGTAGCATTGAAAAACCAGAGTTTTTTCAAATTTTTACTCAATTGACATTGAATGTCATCACCCAGTCTCAGAACAACGCGTTGATTTTCAATTGAAAACGAAATGTGGTGTGTCTTTACATCATATTTACTTTTCATCACATGCTTCAACTTCTGTTGTATATAAGGATTTACTACATGAATGAAGCTTTCAACTGTATGATATAGACGCGGCATTATATTGATAGCAACTTTAGATTCTTCATAAGACTGGTAAATTTTCTTGATGCGATCACCATAGATGTCCACCCACCATTCATCATTAACTGAATCAGCTTTAGTGTGATATTCATGAGAAGCATAAACCAAACCGCTTCCAATAATAGGCGATACATGTCTTACAAAATGACGCAAGGTTGGAGAGAAATAAACTGTAAGTTTGTCATTATATTTCTGAATAACCAACTTATTTTTGTTCGCCATAATTTTCTCTCCATACTTCTTACCCACAGTCTCATTCCATCGTTTTACTAACTCAATAAGTGATAAAGGTTGAACACCACGCTTTT
Source organism: Prostheceraeus crozeri (assembly GCA_907163375.1). Classification (NCBI taxonomy): domain Eukaryota; kingdom Metazoa; phylum Platyhelminthes; order Polycladida; family Euryleptidae; genus Prostheceraeus; species Prostheceraeus crozeri. The sequence goes on along the minus strand of CAJQUW010015340.1, from coordinate 97,801 downwards.
TCAAAATGATGCGTTCTTCGCATTCTACAACATCTTCATCAAATATTTTAAATCTATAATGAAATTTGTTGATTCGATTTGAATAAACTTTTTTAACATTTGCAGTAGCAATTGATGTTAGATGTAGTCAATGACCAAAACCAAGATGTGGATAGAATTCATTATCCAACCTCAGCGTAAGACCTTTAGTAAAAGAATGAAAGCGGAGGAACTGTCTCCCACTCCAATGATAGATAGTAAACTCATAAGCTTTCTGATTTTTATTCTTCATGATGGAAGTATTACCACTGTTGAATGCCTTAATAATTTTCTCATTCCCAAATGGTTCATAAGAATCTGATTTTATCTGAATCCATTCATAGTTCCACTTTCCATTTGATGTTAAATTGTATGGGAACTGGAATGCATTATTCATCGTTATTCCATCATGGGTGCGAGGAGTCAATATCATTTCTTCCAAATCATTCACATTCTGAATATTGCTATCATAGCAAATACTAGAAACGCCAACCTCCCATTCACCTTCTAAATGCAGTGGCCGATTTCATTCTACTCGATAGTCTGATGGTTTATTTTTGGGAAATTTATTCATAGAAGCATTACTGGGCAAGTAGATTAGAAACGAGTCCTTATTTTCACTTTCCATATTATTCACATTGGAAAAATATGTTAGCATACGTTTGCATTAACTCTTCATTCGGAAATGGAGTGTGATACTTGTCACAGCATCTTTATGAAAAGGAATCAACGCACCAGCATCGTCATAAATGGCAATATCAATTTGTGGGATGTAGTTTGATTTCAGCTTTGTATAATGCACTTTCTTGAAAGTATGCTCAGATAAAATACTGCAGCTTTTTGGCTGGTATGGTATCATTTCTAGCAATGGAGCTTCAACATCTCCCACACGTACATCTTCACCAATATTGGAATATATCTGAAAATAGTTAATACGACGCGATAGCGACATGTCTGCGCTAGCTTTGGTTACAGTACCACTTTTAAAGATATTTTGATCAAAACCCAAAATGTCCATTAGAGTTTTATCCATAATTAGTTCAATACCTTTTCCACTTATAGTGAGAGACAAAGTACCTTCTTTTTCAGAAAATGAAATATGTTGGTCATTAATCACTTCATTTAAATAATCTACAACCAATTTAACCGAAGTAATAATGCGAGGCATCAACACTCTTGTTTCATGTAAGATACCACCTAAAGGCTCTACACACTTTCTGTATAAAGATACGGTCAATTCTGTATCAAATTGATTTGACCTTTCACATGGTAAATGTTGCATATCAGATTTTCCATGAACAGCTGCAGAACGATGTCGTAAGAACTGATGAAAATCTTTTGAACAAACTAATACTAGATCATCATCATTTAATTTGCTTATTGCAATATGATTAGATGATTTAATATAAGTCAATGTTGCCACTTGTTTGCCATCAACTCGAAGGAGATAATTAAATTTCTTCAATAATGTTTCAGGAGTCACGTTTGTCTTTCTTGGCTTAATCACAATCTTCTTCACCAACGTCTTCTCATTTCTTGGAATAAGATCTACATAATAAGCTTCCTCTCGATATATTAACTGTTTATGACCACTTATGTGGTAATTAACGTTAAAATTATCATAGCTTGTTAAGGCGCTAGCGAGATAACCTAAATCATTTCTTAAACTTGGACTTAAACCAACAATCCAATCTTTCTCAACTACATGATGTACATAATTATAATCATCATTGTGCGGAGTAAATTGGACAATATGTTTACTCGCTTTATTCAAGAAATCATATATAAACTTTTTACATGATAAGAGATCTTTCTTTGGCCACTGTGGAATGTATACTCGGCACCCCTTTTCACATTGATAAGCAGCTGTACGCCTCATATTAATAGTCATCACCTCATGATCAAAAGTATAGACACAGTTGCTATAAACAAGTTGAGTGACACCCACTTCCCAATTTCCATTTAGCTGTTGTGCATGATCAATGGGAGTAGAAAAGAGTGCGGCTCGATTACTAGTAAATCTCTTTGTAGCCGCATTGCTAAGCAAAATATGATAAAACGACATTTATATATTGCTAATCTGCAACTTTGCATAACATCATGAAGACTTGGATTTTGGACTCTACAATATATCAGAGTTGATCGTGATGGAAACGTACATTTCAAAAATTCTCATGGTCATACATCAAGAGGAATTACATTAACATGGCGACAATTTGTCAACCTCAATGATATCATGAGGGATTTGGAATATTTTGAAACATTAAGATTCATCTCCTTGGGTGATCAAGTTTGGCTTCAACATTACAGAAATGAAATTCAAATCTACCATTCTCATTCCGCAAACTGTTTCTCATTTCGCAAATACAATTGGGAGAAGTATAGAAGATACATACATCGCTCCATCATGACATTTATTCGACGTGATTTCATCGCCCTACTATGCAAATCCTAATCAGACATGACTACCACACATCATGAGTTGGAAATTAGATTCCCTACAACGTATTGAAACGGATCATGATCGAAACGTCTATTTCAAAGATTCAACTGGAAATGTGAGAAGAGAGTTTGCTTTATCTTATCGTCATTTTCAATCTCTACATCATATCATGAAGGACTTGAAATACTTCTATATGAAAAGACATTCACGTATTGGAAATCGCATCTGGCTGCGCGTCAACAATCGGCGAATTCAACTCTATCATTCCCAACTTCATACTAACTTCACATTTCATCAAGGTAGTTGGGAAAAGTATAAAAGGAAGGTGCATCGCTCAATTTACTCATTCTTTCATCATGAAGCGCCATCGCTACACCATCGTCAACATTCTCCGTCGCTTCAGACTCTACACCAAAATCGATCTCACAACATTACACCAACAGCTTCCAAACAGCAAGTATTACCCGGGCCGTCCTCAAATGTTAGTGGTGAAGATGAACAATTCACGGAATCTTCAACTCTTCCCAAATGGGACTGTATAGATTCTCGGCGCCCTTTCTCATTCATCGGCGCAGTCAATGCGCTTAGAGCTACAAAGACTACTACGTCGGATATGGAAGAGGGAGAGGTGTGTGATGTCGAATCTGACTGTGGACAATATGGTGATCTCTACTCAATTGAGTGAAAGTGTATCATTTTTGAAGACTCGTACCAGCAGTTACAATTTGTGTTATGAACCCGAACTTTTTCCTGCAGCTCTCATTAGTTGTTGGTTACCTGTGCATGTGGCAATCTTTCATAATAGTAAAGTGATCATTACTGGACTAAAATCTCATGTACAAGCAAATATGATCCTAGACTATCTCATTGAGTATGTACGTACCCAGCGGATTGTAAAATAAAAAGCAATTTTTCCAACATGATGTTTTTATTTCAAATCATGATAGAACTTACAAATCATTTTTTCATTAGAGGATGGATTACATGAAAAGTTTTGAATAACAGATGCAAATCGAGATACATGTAAACGTTTTAAGATGAAGTACAGTACAAAAGCACCACACGTTGATGAAAGTGGATGTTGTAGTATGCGTTCATTTCGCTGATATTGACGCGTATGTTTTCTCAACCACTGCTGTGTTGGTATATTTGGAGGTTGAGCAAGAGAGTCAAATAGTTCACCACGTCGGTCTTCTCCAATAAAGATCGCTTTCCAATGCTCACCGCCTAAATTCTGTGAATGAGTGTTTAGCACAATAAAGATGGGATAGTGATTTACTGCAGGTGGTAAGGTATCGAGTGAATAGACATTATCGAAAGCTTTCAACGTCGCTTCGTCTGCATTACGCTGCACTTTAGTCTTAATATCGTCAGCAGTCAACCAACTCATTAACGATTATACTGAAGAATCACGTCGCGATACTTTGTAATTTCAATATTTGAATCGAAGACTGCATAAATTAATACATTGATCGTCTCAGGTAGTGTTCTTTTGAACGTCAAATCCAAACGAATATTATGAGGCACGTTCGCTTGACGATAGGGTGCACTAATATCGCTGTCAGCAGTCAAATCAAATGCATAAATAGTATATCCACTCTTAAACTCTTTCATAGTCAGTCCGTTGGTGTCATCCGTATTGTAAAAGCCAAAGACATCCATAAAATCAACATAACTGCGCATAAATTGATCCGAAGCAAAATCTGGTTTGTAGGGTGGACCAGGATGACTGACACCATTTACACGTAAAGCAATTTCACTTAACTGATTGTGTTTAAAATTGAAAGGATTCTTCTTTATATTACCATTAAATGCATCATTTTCAACCATTGCCACCATGAGGAGCTTCGGTGCTTCCGATGGAAAGAGGCCATCTTTCATGAAACTCTTTTGATCTTTCGAAATTGTAAAGGTGAGAAGCTTTGTATGCTGAACGGAGTAAATGGCATTTTGGCGGTTAAGGCCTTCAGCATGCCCTCTAATGACACTTGGATTCGGTACTACTCGACGAATGTAAAGTGCAATATCTTCCACATGAATTCTAAAATTGTCAACTTTAGCAAATGCATTCAGCGCAAATTCAGGCTTATTCAATGTCAGCTTGAGTCGCATGCTGGTATTACAGAGTAAAAACTTTGACTGTCTAAAGAAGTCTAAATTCAGCGGACCATATAGCTGACATACTTTACTATCTTTAATCATAGCAGATCGCTTTACAAAGCCACTGTTTGTTTCAACATCAAATTTTCCTGCTTCAGCTCTATACCATCCCATGGCTTCCATATGACTTTTTTGTGCTGCTGGATGAAACTGTGATACATGATTGAAATATGATTTATAGGGATAATCGCTTTGACCACCTTCCACCTGCTGCTCTCCAATCGTTAGAGAAACATCGCGAAGTAATGTAGTCAATGGTAAATTGTTCAGTCCAACGTTATGTGCATCGTCAATAGCAGTTCCATCTGCTTGCTGAATTCTAAACCTCAAATCAAGCATCGCATAACTCAAATCTATGTAGTCATCACTACCACCAGGAATAACAAATTCAATGGGGCCAGCATTCTCAGCTGTTCGAGGATGATAATCTACAATACTTGAACTAAGAATATCTGTCTGTATGGCTTGTTGATCGAACAAACAAAAACCGGAAGTTTTACACTCCATGATTAGAAGTTATAGCAGCGTCGTCGTTTAGCGCCTGATGAATGATTAGAGCCTCTACGACGTTTGCGTGAATGCCTTTTGACTGAAGATCGCACCTTACCAGCTCCGCGATGTTTCCTCCTTCCTTTATTCATTCGTTTAGGTGATTTCTTTCCTTGAGTAACACCAGCAAAGGTCTGCTTCAATGTTTTTAAACCGCGTTCCTTCCCACGATTCAACAAACTGCTCTTAAAACTTCTACCTCTGGAAAGATCACTAGCAACATCACCAGCAAAGCCAACGGCATTACTTAAAACATTTCGTTTTAAAGATCTACCGACATTGGATATGAGAGGTGCTACAACAGATTTCAGTGCACCAAGTATGCTACCTCCACGTTGGCGGCGAGCGCCGATGTAAATTTGTCCTCCGCCACTTACATAGGAGGGTCGTGAATAAAATGAGGCAGTTGGATTCATAGCTCAAACCCTAAACATTGTTAGTTACAACTTTGCATGAATCACTGTCGATCACTTAGATGAAAGATGTCGGCACGACGCATCCAAGAGTTCATACTTGAAGGATAACCAGTCCATTTAACAAGACACCATTCTTCACCTTGCCGTTTCTTACATCGAATGATTTTCTCTACCAAATATGTTTCACTTTCAGTGACTACCTCCATCTCATCGCGGTAAAAGCTACCCTCAATTTCTTCATTATCGTAATCTTTCAACTTGTAGGTGGTCGGAGAGTCTTTTTGATTAATCCTTGATACTGTAAATACCTCCTCTGTCCAATTCGGAAGGTACCCTTTAGCAAAAACACTTTTCACTTTTGAGATACGAACTTTATCGCCAATTTTCACATCACTTTTCACATGAGTGCGTTTACGTTGGAATGATTCGCGCACTTTATCTACATTGTCAGCATTTACATCTACTGGTCTGAGTCCAATAGAACGATGGATAGAGTGATTGTAGGCATGGAGTGTATCTTGTAGAACCTTTGTCCAATTTTGTGTCAAGTTGGCAGTAAAATGTCGCCACAAGCGATTTTTTAATGTGCGATTAAAACGTTCAACGAGTGCAGCTTTATAAGCACTCTTTACACTAAACAACTCAATGTCATGCCTCTCAAATAATCTTCGCACATGCTGATTTTCAAACTCTTTTCCTTGATCACTCTGAATTCTTTTTGGAATCCGACCTTCTCGAAAAATTGTTTGGAATGCTTTTGCTACTCCTTTCCCTTCTTTAGTTTTTAAAGGTTGAGCCCACGCATAACGCGAGAAAATATCAATGACGGTTAAAATAAAATTATTGTCCGAGTTATGTTTTGAAATGGAGGCGACATCGCACAAATCTGCTTGCCACTGTTCATCGATGTCATGAACAATATAATGGCGGGTGCGGTACTTCTTTTTCGCTTGTTTGTGGAGTGTATAGGTAGCCTGACCCTTTAACCATCGTTTCACTTGTGATTGTGGAAGACCACTCGCTTTTGATAATTTCTTGATAGATGCAAATCCTGCCGGATGTTTTACATCATAATAGATTGACTTCAAACGTTCAGTCGATGACGACTGACTCTTTTTCCTCCTTCTCATCTTTTTGTTTTCTTGCCTTTCTACATTTACAACAACTACAGCATTTAGCTTTAGCGGTTTTGCGATCGTGTTCACATTGCTTAGGGGTTTCATTATGAGAGCTGGCGCAGCAAGTGCAAGTGACAACGACATTCACCTCTGGCGGCTCATTACATGGCAAGCAACACATCTGCTTCATATTAATAGTCTGAGAACATGTATTTCCTGGGAGGAGCTGTTTTACGTTTTCCTTTTACCAGTTTTAGTGGCGATGTAGATCTACGTCGAGTTCTTCCTCTTGTTTGCTTAGTGAGTGTGGGAGGGGATGTAGCAGGTGACGACTTAAACCAATTTGTTGGCATTTTCATCGTCTGAAGCATTGGAGCAGTAGCCACTGTTGAATCAAGTTCTTTCAATGTCTCATTATTCAAAGCAAATTTTGGTACATTATGCTTTTTCAATAGTTTAAGAAAGTATGACCAACCAGGTGGAACATAGCCCTGACGGCGCTTTCTACGTGTCGCATACTGAATCAAGTCTTCATAACGTGAAGCATCAATCACTTTATTTTCATCTGTAATGATTTCTCCTCTATCATTTACATTGAGATGGGGTTCAATACTATTGAAAAGAGATATGGCATGTGCGCGAGATGCTAAAGGTGTAGCAGTCGATACAGAGTCACGCATCTTATTCTTCAAGTTTTTTAATTGCTCAACAGTTTCCGATTGTAATAATACAGCACGATGTGGATCTTTGATGTGAACATTTTGCTGATAATCTATTTCTTTCCTATACATTTGATTTGCAAGAGGTTGCTTTACTTGCTGCATGGCAGTCAATTGTACATATTCGTCCTGAGGAATAACAATCATGCGAGAATAAGAACTCATAGTTTGTAGATAATCATGGGAGTTTTCAAAATATCACTTCGAAATCTAAATTCTTCCGGACACTCTTGCGTAAAGTCAATGAATAAGTAACCGTATGGTTTTTCAGTAGCTGCTTGAAAAATTTCAATTAAGGCTTTTGATCCTCTGGGTGCAACTTGTCGCGCTAAAATTTCAAATTGACTTTTATCTCGCGGATTCTTGAAAATAGCATAATAGTGTGTATTCAGGTTTCGTGTACGAGCTTCTTTTCCATCAGGAAACAAATTTTGTGTAATATAGATGATAAAACACCTTTTATGGTGTGCTGCGCGAGTGAACATATCTGTAGCATCTTTTGAATTCTTACTTTCTTTTAATAAATCATCCAATACAACAACATCATTAGACTGAAGTTTATCCACTGCAATAATTCCTTCATGTCGAATAAAGTTGCGACTTTGCAATTCCTGAAACAGCGACGGTTGATAAATACCATAACACCAAATCACTCGATTGATAGGTTCCTTAAACAACTCCCTTCTTTTATCCAATAAATTCAGCGTGAAAACAGTTTTACCTGCATGAGATGGACCTGATACAGTCAGAACTTTATCACATTGAAGTCTGAAATCCATTTTATTACTTTGAGATTCAACATTTGCATAATTAACGCTTAGAGCCAAAGATATTATCCAATAGGTTGTCCACGGCAGGAGCTATCATTGGAAGTATTGCTGAAAGGAAACCACCCTTTTGTGTTAGAGTTTTCCTCTTTCTTTGAAGGGTGACTTTAGGATTGGAGATGAAACGCAATTTCGTAGCATATCGCTTAAGTAACTTTCGTTGTTTTGGCGCTAATTTCTTCGTCTTCAACTTCCTCACATGAGAAATAATTTCACAAATGAATTTATCGTTAGCATGTCGTATAGCATTGTATTGCTGATTTGCTTTCATTCGTCGGAGAGCTTGAATGGCTGAAGAAAACTTTTGACTTTTACGTTTCGCCATTTTCCGTGTTAGTCTTTGCTAAAACCTATCTTTACCACATTTGCATAGGTACTAACTATTGCGGCATAAGTGACACTCGAAATGAGCAATATCACAGTGGTTACATTGGCAAAGTTGAATGCAATTACGTATGAAACAGCGTTGACAAAAAGCATGCTTACATCTCTTGAAGATGCGCTTTTCATTTCCATCCTTTCGCTTACATACATCGCAACACATAGTTTCACCGTTACTGATGTCTATAGCAAGTCTTTTTGAAGATATGAATTTGCTAGCCTTTTCTAAATAATAGACACATGTACAGAAGGAATATACTTCGAGAGTGAGCAGACATAGCTCGAAAACCAGTTGTGCCACAATCAAGTACCACTGCATTTTCAATTTTTCTTTATGGAAAGTTGAATGTGAATATCTGAAATCGCTTCAATCACTAGACTGCTACCATGATGGTTAAATGCGTTAAGACGTTCAGCAATTTTTATCATATGTCTTTTAAAAAATTCTTCGGGGTGATCTACCACTTCCATTGAATAAGAAGCAAAATGGAAAGAGCGACTTTCCACCTCTTCCTTTCCAAAATGACTAAACTTAATTTTCGCAACTAATCGCGCCATGATAATGCTATCAGAGAATGTATTCATTAACTCTAGAAATAGAGTGCTAGCATCATCGACCACTGCTTCGATGTCGGTCTCATCTTTATGAAAATTTATCACATAATCTTGAACAGCTCCTTTTAAACTTTGCCTATGAAAACGTAATGTTCCGCAGTCGTTTGAGAAAGACATGATCGCCCTTTATCTAACCCATCCATTGCATGAAAACAACAACTCTTCTCATAGTAACATTTATTGAATAACGGTAACAAGCATGCATTATAAATCAATGGTTTGAAAGTGATAAAATAGATACAGCTGGTAACTATCATACAGCGAGCAATGATAACCATACAGGACTTTGGCAGTGTTGAGGTAAGGAGGAAAGAAGCATTGGTTATGAACGTAGCTACTACAACGAACAGACAAAATAGGAACACACAAATCCTTAAAACGTTTCGTGACTTCATGATAATGTTGATTCACTCTACTATCCCAAGGCGGGAGCAAAATATCATCAATGATTAGATTGGGAAATACTTTCCTCTCCTTACCAGGATTATTACAAAAGATGCGTATAACATTGAAAGCAGCTAACCATCGTTTAAAGTCAATAAGAAGAGCACTCTCACAAGAAAAGCCATAGTCTTGCAAATATTTCAGATTAAGTTCATGAATGTGTTTTCTCGCCCATTGATCAACATTGGGATCACAGTTGGCATGTTGATGATAGACACTAACAATCTGATATGTCCAATTGTTCATAGCAATAGCACTGAGCTCCTGTACAGGTTCACCCTCACAATCCATAAAAATGATGGTAGAAGCCTAAAACGGAAATTACACATCTAAGGAAGCGTTCTATAACATATTACAAAATGAAGAATTACATCGATGCTTTTCACGACAAAATACACAAATGATATGATGGCAACGAAGAAGTAAAATGTATCTAATAAGGCCACGTCTACGACACTCAAAGCACATAAGCGAATTGTCATAGGGTAGAGTTAGGAAAGGACTAGTAATTCTCCTTCTTTGATTTGCGTTTTGATGCAGCATTCTTCTCCGACTTGCGCTTCGTACCACTGCTGTTAAGGATTTGATCAATTATGTCGTCCACGTTGGGTGGTTTTGGAATATATAGGATAGATTCCATATGCATGGAGAGAGAGGCAATTTTATTATCCTTCTGTCGACCATAATATAGCCCATTCACTTTGAAAAGGATATCCCAAGTACCTTCTCCGAGCTCATCACATCTGATGGGTATTGATTGATCTCCATCCTTCTTATAGTAAGTACACCAATGTGATACCGGTAGGCAAATGTGATTACCATCCCAAATCTTTCTATAGGGAGTATCCTTGTCATCTCTCGCCCTCCACTCTTGAGCAAGAGGAGTAGGAATGTCCATATTTAATGTCACATACTCCTCAATAATATCAAGTTGGCGGCGAATGTACGGACTCACGGGGATCGGTATGTAGTCCCCATACTGATTGCGCATTATCTTGACATCCGTGGAAGGGAGCATTCCCGTTTGGAGTACTACGCTATGATCGTCATAACGCAAGACTTGTTTAAATTTACGCTGTAGCGGTGTAGGATTATGTACCTTGGTTGTTTCTTCCACTGGCCTCAGTTGTAGATGATCTGACCGTAGCGAACCTTGTAACGTTTGACCGCCATTTTGTCCTACTAGTGTAGCAGATGGAGTAGATGCCTGAAAATGGAAAAGATTGTATTAAGTTTACGTTCAAGGGAGGGAGGAAAGTAGCGACTTACCATTTTAGTTGGATAATAGAACAGGGAACTAGAGAGAGAGAGAAAACGTGCGTCCGTCACTCGTATGATTCAACGATGGAATGATTCTCACTGTGAAAGGCTCGCTATTTATATAGAAATGCTTGATTCTCATTGGATGATGATCCTCATTGGACAATAACATCAAGCTGATTCCAAATCTGAAATCCGTTTTCTCATCCGATGCTTCGTTTTGGCGCTACACACCAAAACGTCCCAAATTCTAACTCTGTCGTTTTTCGCCAATGTCCCAAAATCTTAAATGGCGTCTCACATCTAAACGAAGACAGATAGGAACAAGCCGATTCTTTCAGTGAATTTGTCTCACTCTTAGCTTTCAAACGAGCTATGGCACGACAAAATCCGTCCACTGGAAGCCGAAATCGAAGCGAGCTGTCCAGAGGGGGGGGACGTCAGCAAAATTTTTTCTCTCCGATTGACTTGAAACTCACCATACAGATAGAGAATTTCACGCTGATTCCAAATCTGAAATCCGTTTTCCCATCCGATGCTTCGTTTTGAAGCTACAGCCCAAAACGTCCCAAATTCTAACTCTGTCGTTTTTCGCCAATGTCCCAAAATCTTAAATGGCGTCTCACATCTAAACGAAGACAGATATGAACAAGCCGTTTCTTTCACTGAACTTGTCTCACTCTTAGCTTTCAAACGAGCTATGGCACGACAAAATCCGTCCACTGGATGCAAAAATCGAAGCGAGCTGTCCAGAGGGGGAGGGGCGTCAGCGAAAATTTTTCTCTCCGATTGCGTTCAAATTCACCATACCGATGCAGAATTTCACGCTGAATCCGAATCTGGCCTCCGTTTTCCCATCCGATGGTTCGTTTTGGCGCTACACACCAAAACGTCCCAAATTCTAACTCTGTCGTTTTTTCGAAAAATGTTGAAAATTTTTTCTCGCCGATTGACTTGAAACTCACCATACCGATGCAGAATTTCGCGCTGAATCCGAATCTGGCCTCCGTTTTCTCATCCGACCACTCCTTCCACTCGAAACAGCCCATTTTACAACCCAACATTCAGCACGAAAAACATCACACACTATAGCCTCAAGACTAATCCTGGCGGTCGCCCAAGTCCACCACGACACTCTGTCGTTCCAGAGGGGTGGGAGTCAGACTCGAAGCACCACGGCGGCCGACCACGACACTCTGCCGTTCCAGAGGGGGGAGGGGGAGGGGGCGCGCCGGTCGAGTGTTTGTCACTTGCTTACTACTGACAGCCGGTTTTCTCTTTTTTTCCCTAACTATGCATGTCTACCTCGTGTGCATCTTTTACTCTTAATAATTATTAGCAGATCGAAATTTCATTAACATGCTAATTGCACATATCAGTTTTACCCGGGTATGGCTACAGCTTTAAATAGGAAGTTGTGTCGATGTTGTGAGATGTAAAATAGGCCTGTTTATTCCTGATATTGGATGAAATGGGAGCTATTCAGGTATGTATCCACTTTTCAACTGAGAACGCAACTCAATGTTTAATCATTTTATTTAAATCATTTGCGTACTTCAGAAACTATTAAGGCGTGGTGTGAAAATTTTGATAAAACGAAATTCCATTATGCGTTGTATTTCTTCAAATGACATGCATTAGCCATTTTCAATCAAGTAACATTACTTCTAATTTATTTTTTATTTTTTTATTTATTTTTTGGATATAGAGTCAGTCAATGTAACGGAAAAAAGTCTGTATGAAAATGGATTCAAGCCTAACTCAATTAGACCTTAATCAAAATCCAATAATAAAAATAATGAAAATAAAATTAACCTTTGTGTTGATTTCATTAGTGATAGCTATTTAAGAAAAATGAATAAACTGGTCAGTAAGTATATGAACTTCCTTTAGTTTTTATATGAACAAACTTTAGTCAATAGCATAAATACAAATGTAATTGTAGACTATGCAAGGATATTGGACCTAAATATATGTGTAGCGATAAATACATTGTTTATAATTGTAATATGTACAATTATACTTGCAATTGTACAATTATATTTAAATGTAAAATTATACATGTAAAATTTGTCATAAAAATTACATTGGCCAAACTTGCCGACCTTTAAAGCTACGGCATGATGAGCACAGACGTAGTTTGAACTGTCAAGATCGTAAAAGTGCACTTTCTGAACATAGTTTGATTGACCATGCCGATAGAATGAACATCGATAATTTCCAGCTTTCTGTCCTAAATAAACAAAAGAATTCGATGCAAACTAAAATAGCGTTGAACAAGTCACAAATGAACCGCAAGCATGAGCTGATCTAACGAGTCGTCACTGCCCAATCATTTTTATATTTAATCCAACTGCCTGTTTATTTACTTACCCCTTGATGCTGTCCACCGTGACAAAACGCGTCGGGGAACTTTATCTTATAAAAGAAAAAATTGTCTAAATTGAGGGAGTGCCATATTTTTGCTTACATCGTGGAAAATTGACGCATACATTAGTCTGTACCCACGCCTTGTACATGTAATTCAATTTACTCTTGCAGTCACAGCATCTAAGGAGTTTCTTAAAACATCGTGATGTTTTCATAGATTTCATAGTTTTCATAGAGCAACAAATATATTGCTTTTAGATTTGTAGTATTATACAGTATGGAAAAAATTATTACACTCAGTCTTGATTTTTTGTAATTACTCTTTTGAATTTGAAATCGCATTCATGACTTACTTAACGCGAATATTCTGCTTTGTCGTGTAAAATGCATTGTTATTGTGATAAAAATTTTCTATGTATAGATATATGATACATGTCAGTAGTAGGTCTTGGTCGGCTGTCTAGGTGAGGTTTGGTCGGCTGTCTAGGTTGGAAAGGAGTGTTTGGATGTGAAAATGGAGGTGAGATTTGGTTTCTCCGTAAAAATTTGGTTTGGAGAGTTGTTTTCCATCGTTTTTGAAAAGTTTTGGAAAATTGTCTTTCTTTTGGTTGTGTTGAGAAACGGTCTATAGCGGGCGAACGAAGGCTCGGATGTGAAAACGGAGGTCAGATTCGGATTTTACGTGAAATTTTGGGTTGGGGAGGTGATTTCCAGCGGAATCGGCGACATCAAATTCTGACCCCCCTCTCTGGACGAGACTTCTAGCTTGGCTTGTAGGAATGGTAGAGAGTCGTTCAATAGCTGGTTTGAAAGCTAAGAAAGAGACGAATTCAGTGAAAAAACTTGTCCATATCTTCTTTCGTTTAGATGTGAGACGCCATTGAAGATTTGGAAAATCGTCGAAAAACGACAAAGTTAACGGCGACACTTGTGATTTTTCGCAAATTGAGATTGGTTTTTGGACTCTAGCGACTGAACGACAGCTCCAATGGTAAGTCTGAGGCCAGATTTGGAATTAGCGTGAAATTCTGCCTCGATATAGTGAGTTTCAAGTCAATCGGAGTACTGGAATTGGTGATAGAAGCGTTTAAAATCTTGGATGATTGAGATTACGTCATCAGCTGATCGCCACATACTATATAAGCTGGGAACCGAATGAGAAATTTCATTAAGACGAGAAATTGACAGAGGTAGGTTGTCTTTCCGGAGCTCTGATGATAGCATCGGAAATTTCAAAATCAGGAACCGACTTAGAAAATTTCATTGCTGATATCAGCTAAGGTGTCAGACTTATAGGTTAGCCAGTATATGGCTTGTGATCACAGGTCCAATACTTATAAACGGTGTATCTTCGGTTCTAGTTCACCAATTGAGTTGATTCAAAAAAGGTTTGATAGCTATTGATCAGACCTATATTTACAGACTACTTATAAAATTTCATATGTAGTACTAAATGCCGAACATTTAAATTCGCTATTTTTCGATGTTTTATAAAGTTTTCAAACCTTCTGATTTCAATAAAGGCCTTTATAAAGTTGTCAGAGGCGAGCTTCGGCTCGAGACTTGTTTCCTGATGTAAATAACTCCACCGGTTTTCATGTCAAAATCGGGGTCCGAATACCAACACAGTAATATGACGCACGCTCTGTCCACGGGAGGTTGGAGGTTGGGCCGAGGCCTTGGAGTCGGGATAAGATCCCCTCTGAGTAATGCCTGTAACGGATTCATCAGCCTAACTTGTCTATCCTCAAGTATTGAATGACATATTAGTTGGATTTTCAAAATGATTGTCAATGTATTCATTCGTTGAAGTTATAAATGGTATAAGTAGTAATTCTATTTCATCCTTCCTTTACAGAAAATGGGAGTAAATTCCAGGTTTTTGTTCAAAAAATGTTCTTGCGCAGAAATTAAGAGAGGCGGCGAATTTAAACGCCACATAAATAAATACAAAAACACGCCTCATATTTATGAGGAAAGAGATGTTGTTTCCGGCTGCACACATTGCCTAAAATTTTTGAAAGGCAACGACCATGAGGCATTTTACGGCGCTCACGCCTTATGTCCGATCAAGAAGGCTAGTAATTATACAACATCGGACATCGGCAAAGTGATCGCACCCTACTTCGACGAAACAACAGTCGATCTAGACGCAGCGCTACAAGATGCGATCGCAAATATTTTATCTCCTGCTGCACCGACCACTACAGAACAACTAAGTGGATCGGAAAGCTCAGACGACTCCGATTCTGAGGAGGTCGTCATTAATAGGAAAGTGGAAGACGTAGGAAAGCCATTAAACCAGTCTTCCCCTATAAAGAAAGGGATCACGCAGCAGTCTTCCCCAGTAAAGAAGGGGATCAAGCAGCAGACAGAGAGCTGGAACAAAGATGCCCAGGTCGCAAAAGTGAGCCAGGATTACTCGCTTAACAAATTGAAGGACGAACTGGCTCGTTATAAGAAGGAATGTGCGGCTCTTAGGGACGAAAATTTTCATCTCAAGGGTCAGGTAGCTGAGATTCGGTCCCTGAAGACTCAAGTCTTAAATTTGGAACCTTTTCGCGAAAGGGCGCTTAGCAGCGAAAAACGCGTTACTGAGCAGGCGACCTATATTAAATCTTTAAGAGCTCAAGAAGAGACATTAAATCTAAAACTTGAGAAACTTAAAATTAGCCTGACTGAGAGCCAGAAAAAAGAGGAGAAAAGAACAACGCTTCACCTTCCCGTCGTCAACAGCAGAATTGTCGACAATATCATAATTGAGAGTGAGGACCTGGACACCACATTTGAGTCTTACGATGGGGCGATGGCGGAGATGCGCTGCCTACACATCTCTATTAAGTATGATGGAGAAATAAAGGAGCTGCGTCACCGGAAGGGGAAACTGCCGGCCAAATACCTACCTCACCCACCACCATCGAAGGTTCAACGAACTGATTAAGTTAATTTATGGCAAGTTAATATCATCTCTATCACTTGAATATAATTTCATCTATTTTCTTTCTATTTTTCAGATGCGACGTGAACGAGCACCCTAAGAGGCCACCATGGGGCAAATAGTGATAGTACCTCCACGTGGTTTGCCCTGGACAGACTTTGGTCTGACTGAATCTATCACACAAGTAAAAGAGATATAATCATATCTTTGACTCACAGTGGTATATAAACCATTGCCTCTCTTCCATTTTCATTTTAATCTCCTTCATGCAGACGCCAAACACGCTAGTCAGCTCTCCTGACAAGCCTCGGTTAAAGCCGAGAAATTTATTTTATGAGATTTCGCAGATGGAGGAGCAAGAGAGAATTTACAACAATCTTGCTCGAATCGGCTCATCGGCTACCGATGATGTCGATTCAACAGAGTGGGGATATATACCGCCCTCTGACAGTCGGATGGAAGTAGAGGAGGTCGATGCCGCTGACATAGAGAGATTAAAAGTCTCTCTCAGCGGAAATCTAGGCATGCATCCGAGAACGAACCATCGGTCTTTAAGAGACCACCATGGGGCAAAATGTGATAGCACCTCCGCGTGGTTTGTCCTGGACAGACTTCGGTCCGACTGAATCTATCACAAAAATATAAAAAATATGATCACAAAGTCGTATCTGTTATCAGACAACTTTAACGTTGCATGGAAAGGAGAATTTCGGTATAATTCTTCCTGTTGGTGGGCGATCTCTCTTGAGACAGCGGATGATATCGTAGTGATGAGTGTGGCAAGGGCTTGAGACTTCATTAATCCGACATTCCAACGGTCGTCGTGGTCTCTTCGCTCAACGTAGCACTTTGAACGCCAATCGGTTGAGTCTTAGCTATCTGCCGCAGGTTACTTTTTAAATTCTCCATTGCGTACGTTATCTGAGAATGAATCATGAGTTCTCTTAAGAACTGTCTCTATCATTGAGGCTAAATGATGAAGGGATGAAATGGGAGGGCACTCTGGCGCCACACGCAAACATATACATCTTCTCTCTTTACTAATGATACGATCTCTTTTGATAGAAAAGTAGACCGATAATAAATGTGATGACATTCGCAACCATGTATACAGTAAACCCCATATCTAAATTCTTCCCTTTATTTCCATTTCTAGATCAATACATTGCAAAAACAAAGACATGTAGTATGTAGGTTTATTTATCACTCAAAGTTGAGAGGGATCACTTTTAAATTTGGATAGAATGTAAAATGTTTTGGGCGCTTGGGAGCACCTGGCACTTTTCTCACACGCGTCGTTTTTGGCGTGAATTCACCATCAGTCCACACAATTTTTTCAATGACGACGACTTTCTCGCGGGACTCCTCCTGTTCACAGTTGACTTGATCCCACTCGTCAATGACGACGACTTTCTCGCTGGTCTCCCCCTCCTGTTCACAGTTGTCTTGATCCCACTCGTCAATGATTTCAAATATTTGGCAAAATATTTCCAATGCTTGAGAGTTTGACATGTTAGTCTGCTACTTCGTATGACGTGAATGAGAAGTGCTGCAATCGTTTCACTTATATAGTTATTTAGCAATGAGTCCCTCAACAGCCAATCAGAATTATTCTAATTTAAATGAAGACTATATATCTCAGAAGATTGTAACACTTCTCATTCACATTATGCGAACTAGGAGTCTAACATGGCAAAGTCAGAAACATCAAGTAATTTTGTGATCATCAATGAGTGGGATGAAGGCAAATGTGGACAGAAGGAGACTTACGACAAAGACATGTCTAAGAATTGTCTGGATAGACGAGGAATGGACACCGAAGACAACACGTGTGAGAAAAGCGCCAGATGCCCCTAAACGACTAAGGTGCTACAAAGTTTACAAAGACTTAGAGGTTCTTCCACTTGACTTTTCCTCGCTATAAAGTATATCTACTTCAATTGTGAATAAATCTAAAGAACTACATGTCTCTGTTTTTTGATATTCAATCCCTTTATCATTTATCCTCAGTAATAGAGGTGGTACCTACTAGGAAAGAATGATTGTATCTATTATCAGCTGCTATGATTTATACTGAGCTGTCAAATGATTAGATTTCTCACTATGATGTTGATGACTACATTACCCAGAGATAAGTGAAAACAGACAGATATAACAAATGAAACATATATTCAGAAATTACAAATAATTTAGAAGCTCTTCTGGAGTCACATTGTCCCACAGTGATTCACAGTTATCACACCTGCATTTCAGCTTTCGCAGTCTTTCCTCGGCTGCAGCCAATACACCAAATACATAGTCCCATTCAATATTGTTCCTGGGTTGAGACGATGGACTATACTATCTCCGTATGTCATGGAGAAGGCTGATATCATCCACCTTCGACACATCCTCCTTGTTATATAGTAGGTACTTCCACCTCACATACACCATTTCCATCTCCTCTTCCTCAGTCAGAGTCTGGAATATCCTCCACTGTTTTCTTCTTCTCCAACTTCACCTTCTTTGGAGTGGGAGGGCAAGTTGATGTGTCCACTGAGAGAGTTGCTGTTGGTGAATTCATGACTTCAAATTGTATGCTATAAACTTGATTTCTTAGTGCTTAAGTACAAGTAAGTAGCCAATCAAATGAATAGCCAATGAATGCCGAGTCTGAGAGTATATAAAAGGGGGAAACAGACTTATTTTGCATTCTATATTTGAGACGTGTTGAGAATAAGTGAAGTCTCTATTTTGATAAACTATACAATTTTCTGACATTGAAGTATCATACTTAAACTTTCGTTGAAATGGTACGTAGAAGATTTCCTCACTCATCTCCCTGAAACGTTTGGCTAATAGCATCTTTCTCAATTTCAGGCATCTACTTCATCACCAAAACGCTCCCTTCTCGAGGAAACTTTAGAGCTGTTAAGTGAAGGTAGGTTGTAACAATAAACTATAACTTTAATAGACATGATAGAATGATTTCTCTTTCAGGTGATGTTAGTACCAGCTCAAGCGATCAGTCGCGGGAATCTAATGAGCGGGAATGTGCTGATTGTGGTCACATCTTTATGAGGAAGCGTGATCTCGCCCGACACATCAGACAACGTGTATGTCAACCCAAGACATCATCAATCTCCCGAGGTGAGGATGATTCTATTCAACATGTCTCCTTTACTTGCGACTTTTGCACTCAATCTTTTGAAACACGTTTTGAATTATCTTCACATAGACTTAACCACACGCATACAAATGATAGTTATAGTAACAGCACCTCCTCTATCCGGCTCACTGAAGTGTCGCTCAATAATGTAGTGAGAAATTACTATATGGAATCCTCAGAAACCATTGCTGATTTTCCGGAGTGGTTTCATCAAAATTCAATGTTGATAGATGCGCTCTTTAGAAATTTAGACAACTTTAGAATAATAGCGCTCATCTACCTTAAAATAAAATATGTTAAAGTTGACCATCATACTGGCGAAATAGTGCAGAGGTTGGAGTTTCACATACCCTCCTTTCCTACTACA
Source organism: Prostheceraeus crozeri (assembly GCA_907163375.1). Lineage (NCBI taxonomy): Eukaryota > Metazoa > Platyhelminthes > Polycladida > Euryleptidae > Prostheceraeus > Prostheceraeus crozeri. The sequence goes on along the minus strand of CAJQUW010015340.1, from coordinate 78,028 downwards.
GAGGTAGTCAATAAAGAAGTATGGTTAAATTTTCACATTCAAGGGCTAAAATCAAATATTGATAAATATAACGAGCGCGATAGTGGTCTGATTTTTGATGGTGTAGAATCTGCGATGTTTAAAATTACTCTATTAGAAAATTACAGCGGACGAGGCTCCCTCAATCTTCCAAAAACGTTAAAAGATAAGAAAGCAGTCATTTCTATAGACTGTGAATCGCGCTGTTTTAAGTATGCGGTTTTATCCATTCTCCACTATCATGATGTACAGAGCAACCGTTTCCGTAAAATCAAATATCATCAATTGGAGAATGAATTGAAATTTGATGACTGCAATAGTGAAGATATGAAATTGAAAGATATAGAGAAATTTGAAAAATTAAATGAAATTAAAATAGTTGTTCACGTCTGGCAAAAGGGACTTAAAGGTGTACGCTACAACAAACTTTTATCAACTTATCATCGTGTTGTCAACCTTTTGTTGGCATATGAGGATAGCAGTCAACAATGGCATTACTGCGGTATTCCAAATATTCATCGACTATATTCCCACTTAACATCCAAAAGGGGGAGCATTTCATATGTGACCGTTGTATGAGATCCTTCTGGTCAAAACATACATTTCAAACACATTATGAATGGTGTAAGCGAGGTAAATTGCAAATGGAACGCATGCCCAAAGATAAAATCTTTTCATATAGAGAGAATGGTAGTGAATTAAGTCCTCTTCGTGTCATCAATGCTGACATCGAATGCTATATTGATGATAACATCCACAAGCCAGGAGCCATATCCTGTTATGAGGTATGGTATAATCATTTCCAAAATAAAAATAATAAAATGCACGTCTGGCAAGGAGAGGATTGTATACACAAATTCTTGCAATTCCTGGAAAGTAAATTTCAGCAAAAATATGATAGTGAACTCTATCACAGATCATTAAATATGACAGCAGATGATCAGGTAAAATTTGAAAGTTGTAAAGTCTGCTCAAAATGTAATAAAACGTTTGATGAGGGTAAAATGAAGAAAGTGCGCGACCATGATCATATCACTGGTAAATTTAGAAACGCACTGTGTTCAAGATGCAATTTTACTCCAAGAATGAAACGGCGCACTCTACCCGTAATTTTTCATAACTTCAAAGGCTATGACAGCCATATGATAATAAAAGGGGGTTAGGAAAAATGAAAGAGTGGAAGATAAGTGTAATAGCTCAAACGAGAGAAATGTTCATGGCCATGACAGCAAAAGTAGCAGTTGACAAAACTAAAGAAAATAAGACAGTCTACTTTGATATAAAATTTTTAGATTCCTATCAATTCATGACTTCATCACTCGCATCTCTCGTTCAAAATCTTAAGTCTCTTCCACTAACTCAAAATTTGAAGAAACAATATCCTAACTTGACAGATGAAGTCATCACACGCAAAGGAGTGTTTCCATATGCATACTTTGACAACATTTCTAAACTTAGTGAGACTTCTCTTCCATCAATAGATAAATTTAAAAATGATTGACTGTTATAGAATGCAAGGTAGAAGTTTACAATCATGCTCAAGTTGCATGGACAAAATTTGACTGTCAAACGTTTAGCGATTATATGATCGCCTATCTAAAATTAGATGTATTTTTTCTGGCTGATTTATTTCAGGAGTTTCGACGAGTGACATTAGAAGTAGATAAATTAAACCCTATCCACTTTGTCAGTCCTCCAGCCATGTCATTCCAGTCTGCTTTTAAAATGACTGGAGAGACCATCCATCTTTTGCAAGATCCAGAGATGTATAATTTATTTGAGCGAAGAATTCGCGGTGATCTCACATTTGTAAATAGGCATCAAATAAAATAAAAAATAGTAGATGATGATACGATTCATCTAAAGTACAATGACCAGAATAATTTATATGGTAGTTCACTATTCAAACCTCTTCCTCACTCTGAGTTTAGCTGGTTAGGTGATCGTGAAATTCAACATTTCTCCAATCCTTCAAACATACTAGCTATTCCAGATGATGGTGATTGGGGATATTATTTTGAGGTAGATCTTATATATCCAAATAGTATTAAAAATACAACTGGATTTTCCACTTGCACCCGAATCAGGCGAAGTGACTGAAGATATGTTTTCGGACTTTATGAAACAATTTCATAAAGATTTAGAAGGTTTTGATTCTTATTTAGAAGGCTTATAAAGATTATAAGCCTTGCCGTAAACTTTTGCTTACTCAATTTGATAAAGAAAATTATCTAGCCCACTTTTCCATCTTAAAAATTTATTCAGAAATACGGATGATTTTAAAAACAGTTCACCGCATGATCAAATTTAGACAGAAAGCCTTTCTGAAACCATATATTGATAGTAACAGCCAGAAACGTGCACTAGCCCAAAATAAATTTGAAAAGGATTTCTATAAATATAAGAATAATAGTCTTTTTGGTAAGACAATGGAGGATGTTAGAAAACGTATAAACTATAAACTTGTGAATCATAATGATAAATTTCAAAAGTTAGCGGCATCACCTCTCTTTATTGATAGAGATATTATAGATGATGAGTTGGTTGGTATTAAAATGATAAAATCAGAAGTAGAGTTGTGCAAGCTCATCTACATTGGACAAGCTGTATTAGATTATTCCAAGCTTGAAATGTATCAACTCTTCTATAGAATATTAAAACCATGTCCTCTAATTAAAGACGTGCGATTGCTGGGTGGTGATACAGACAGTTTCTTTTTAAGTATCGCTGCTCAGAAAGAGTTTAACTTCAATGAAATAGGAAAATCTTTAGAAAATTATTTTGATACGTCAAATTATCCTACAGATCACCCACTATACTCTACTAAAAATAAAGCAAAATTAGGATGCTTCAAAGATAAAATGACAGGAAAAGAAATTAAGGAAATGATTCTTCTTCGTCCTAAAATGTATTCTATGAAACCAAAAGACTCCAGTGACAGTATTAAGCGCGCAAAAGGCATATGTAAGTCGATTGTTGTAAATATGAAACATAGGGTCTATAAGAAAGCCTTTAAATATAAGTGTGTAACGTTTGTCAACATGACCATCTTGAAATCAAAGACACATGAGGTAAAAACTCATACATTTAGGAAGCGAGCACTTTCAGAGTGGGAGGATAAGAGGTGTTGGATAGGACATAACACATCTCTTCCACATGGACATCCTGATACAAACATATCACTATCCAAAAGAATTAAACTCACACTACCACATTAAGGAGATGTGTAAATAGATTCAGTCTCAAAGCAGTATTTTGATGATGCTTTTGTTGACATTCATTGTTGTTTTATGTATCGCTTTAGATTGCACTGCCTTGTGAATATATGCCTACAGTCAGCCCATTCCCCCTATATCTGTGAAAAGACTTTTTCATACATATATTTTTATTTCAATAAAATTTTACAATAACTTCACTTTGTTTTCCGAAACACTAAAGTTACGAGAGATTTAGTATCTTTCACATGAATGCACTCATGTATATCATTTGTAATTTTGATAGAAATAGATGGTATAGTTTGTTTGATAACAGGATGGTAGAAAATAGGTTTAAACATCTTTTCAACGATTCCATAGGAAGCGTCTTTATCATGAATGATATTACGTAAAATATATTCTTTTCTCTCACCAACAAAAATAGGTGAAATCAGATCACTTTAAATGTAGAGATGTTGTTCATGTTTATCAAGTGTCATTGGTATTCCTACGCCAGTCGTGTATGAAGTAGCAAACTTATCTTGTAGCAATGAAAAGCCAAAGAGTTTTTTCAAATTGTTACTCAATTGACATTGAATGTGATCACCGAGCTTCAGAACAGCACTTTGATTTTTAATTGAAAACGAAATGTGATGTGCCTTTGCATCATATTTACTTTTCAACACTTGCTTCAACTTATGTTGTATATAAGGATTTACTACATGAATGAAGCTTTCAACTGTATTGTATAGACGCGGCATTGTATTGATACTAACTTTAGTTTCTTGATAAGATTGGTAAATTTTCTTGATGCGATCACCATAGATGTCCACCCACCATTCATCATTAACTGAATCAGCTTTAGTGTGATATTCATGAGAAGCATACACCACACCGCTTCCAATAATAGGTGTTGGATGTCTTACAAAATGACGCAAGGTTGGAGAGAAAAAAACTGTAAGTTTGTCATTATATTTCTGAATAACCAACTTATCTTTCTCAGCCATGACTTTCTCTCCATACTTCTTACCCACAGTCTCATTCCATCGTTTTACTAACTCAATAAGTGTCAAGGGCTTGACACAACGCTTTTTCAAAATGATGCGTTCTTCACATTCTACAACATCTTCATCAAATATTTTAAATTTATAATGAGATTTGTTGATTCGATTTGAATAAACTTTTTTAACATTTGCAGTAGCAATTGACGTTAGATGTAGTCCATGCCCAAAACCGAGATGTGGATAGAATTCATTATCCAACCTCAATGTAAAACCTTTAGTGAAAGAGTGAAAACGATAGAAGTGTCTTCCTTGCCATTCATAGATAGTAAACTCATAAACTTTCTGACCCTTATTTTTCATAATAGAAGCATTGCCACTATTGAATGCCTTAATGATTTTATCTTCATCTGATGATCCATAATAATCTGATTTTATCTGAATCCATTCATAATTCCACTTTCCATCTGATGTTAAATTGTATGAAAACTTGAATGCATTATTCATCGTTATTCCATCATGGTAGCGAGGAGTCAATACCATTTCTTCCAATTCATTCACATTCTGAATATTACTATCATAACAAATGCTGGAAACACCTACTTCCCATTCACCTTCTAGAAGTAATGGACGATTTAATACTACTCGAAAGTCTGATGGTTTATTATTAGGAAATTTATTCATAGACGTATTACTGGGTAAGTAAATTAGAAACGAATCTCTATTTTCACTTTCCATACTAATCACATTGGAAAAATATATTAGCATACTTTTGCATTAACTCTTCATTCGAAAATGGAGTGTGATGCTTGTTACAGCATCTTTATGAAAAGGAATCGAAGGAGATAATTTAATTTCTTCAATAATGTGTCAGGAGTCATGTTTGTCTTTCTTGGCTTAATCACAATCTTCTTCACCAACGTCTTCTCAGTTTTTGGAATAAGATCTACATAATAAGCTTCCTCTCGATATATTAACTGTTTATGACCACTTGGGTGGTAATTAACGTTATAATTATCATGGCTTGTTGAGGTGCTAGCGAGTTAACCTTAATCATTTCTTAAACTGGAACTCAAAGCAACAATCCGATCTTTATCAACTACATGATGTACATAATTATGATCACCATTGTGCGGAGTAAATTGGACAATGTGTTTACACGCTTTATTCAGGAAATCATATACGAATTTCTGACATGATAGAAGATCTTTCTTCGGCCATTCTGGAATGTATACTCGGCAGCCCTTTTCACATTGGTAAGCAGCTGTGCGTCTCATATTAATAGTCATCACCTCATGATCAAAAGTATAGACACAGTTACTGTGAACAAGTTGTGTGCCCCTACTTCCCACTCTCCATTCAGCTGTTGTATATTATCAATGGGAGTAGAAAAGATAGCGGCTCGAATACTAGCAAATCTATTTGTTGCTGCACTGCTAAGCAAAATATGGTAAAACGACATTTTCATATTCTGGTGATCTATATATTACCAATTTGCATAACAACATGAAGACTTGGATTTTGGATTCTCAACAATACATCAAAGTTGATCGCAATGGAAACGTTCATTTCAAAAATTCTCATGGAAATACATCGAGAGAAATTACATAAACATGGCGACATTTTTTGTAATCTTAATGACATCATGAGGGACTTGGAATATTTTGAAAACGCTAAAACTCATCTCTTTGGGTAATCAAGTTTGGCTTCAACATTACAGAAATGAAATTCAAATCTGTCATTCTGATTCCTCAATCTATTTTTTTACATTTCGCAAATACAATTGGGAAAAATATAAAAGATGGATACATCGCTCCATTATGTCATTTATTCGTCGATCGCTTTGCTATGCAAATCTTAATCAGACACCACCTTCAACACAATGTTACGCTCCATCATGAAGAGTTGGAAATTAGATTCCCTACAACATGTTGAGATTGATCATGAACGAAACATATGTTTCAAAGATTATACTGGAAATGTAAGAAGAGTATTTGCTTTATCATATCGACATTTTCAGTGCCTAAATCATATCATGAAGGCCTCGAAATACTACTATATGAAAAGACATTCACGCATAGGAAATCGCATATGGTTGCGACTTAAAAAGCAACGAATACAAATCTATCATTCCCAACTTTCTATCTGCTTCACATTTCATCAAGGTAGTTGGGAAAAGTATAAAAGGAAGATACATCGCTCTATTTACTCATTTCTTCATCATGAGACGTCATCGTTACACCATCGTCAACATTCTCCGCCGCATCAGACTCTATACCATTACATATTACATCAAAAAATTCCAAACAGCAAGTATTATCCGGGTCGACCGCAAATGTTATTGGTGAAGATGAGCAATTTATAGAACCTTCAACTCTTTCCAAACGGGACGGTACAAATTCTCGGCACCCTTTCTCATTCATCGACGCGGTTAATGCGCTTAGAACTGCAGAAGCTACTACGCCGGTGTTATAGTTCTCTCTCTCCCTCTGTCTCAGTTTCCTACCGGAAACTAAAACCATGGTTTAATATTCCGATAGGAAAATTAAACCCAACATTTTTAAGTGTGTTTTAGTTTCCCACTGGTTTTTCCCTGGTGTTGCGGCTTCTAGTTTCCTAATAGGAAAATAAAACCTGGTATCATTTTCCCACTAGGAAGCTAAAACCATGGTTTTATTTTCCGATCGGAAACTAAAACCTAGGGAAACTGAATCTCGTAACACCGGATATGGAAGAGGGAGAAGTATGTGATGTCGAATCTGACTGTGAACAATATGGTGATCTCTACTCAATTGAGTGATGATGTATCGTTTTTAAAAATTCATAGCAGCAGCTACAATTTGTGTTATGAGCCAGAACTTTTTCCTGCAGCTCTCATTAATCGTTGGAATCCTGTACATATTGCAGTCTTTCACAACAGTAAAGTTATCATTACTGGACTGAAATCAGAAGTGCAAGCAGATACGATCCTAGACCTTTTAATCGAATATGTACATACCTAGCGGATTGTGAAATAAAAACAATTTTTATTCCAATATGATGATGCTTTATTTCAAAACATTGTATGCTCTATTTCAAAATAAATGTATAGCGTAATATCTTCCACATGGATTTTAAAATTGACAACTTTAGCATATGCATTCAACAAAAATTCAGGTTTGTTCAATGTAAGTTTGACTCGCATGCTGGTATTACAGAGTAAAAACTTTGACTGTCTGAAGAAGTCAAGATTTACTGGACCATATAGCTGACATACTTTACTATCTTTAATCAAAGCAGATCGCTTTACAAAACCAGCGTTTGTCTCACAATCAAATAGTGCTGCTTGATCTCTATACCATCCTATTGCTTCCGTATGACTCTTTTGTGCTGACGGATGAAACTGTGATAGGGCATTGAAATATGCTTTATAGGGATAATCGCTTTGTCCACCTTCCACCTGTTGCTCTCCAATAGTTAGAGAAACATCACGAAATAGTGTTGCCAGCGGTAAATTGTTCAGACCAACTTTATGTGTAGGATCGATGCTAGTACCATCTGCTTGCTGAATTCTAAACCGCACACCAACCATCGCATAACTTAAATCAATGTAGTCATCACTAGCGCCAGGAATGACCAATTCAATTGGACCAGTATTCTCAGCAGTTCGCGGATGATAATCAACAATACTTGAACTAAGAATGTCTGTCTGTATCGCCTGTTGATCAAACAAACAAAAAGTGGAAGTTTTACACTCCATGATTAGAAGTTATGACAGCGTCGTCGTTTAGCACGCGATGAAGGATTAGAGCGCGCACGGCGTTTTCGTGAATGCCTTTTCTTAGATTTGCGTGAAGTTCGCATCTTACCAGCTCCGCCCGGTTTTCTTTTTCTTCTAACATTCATTCATTTAGGTTCTTTCTTATATTGAGTAGCATTAAAAGTTTGCTGTAATGTTCTTAAACCGCGTTCCTTCCCACAATTTAGTAAAGTACTCTTTACATTTTTACCACTGGTAATATCATTAACAACATCACCAGCAAAGGCAACAGCATTATTGAAAAAAGTTCGTTTTAAAGATCTTCCGACAGTAGATAAGAGAAGAGTTACAACAGATTTCAGCTCGCCAAATATACTACCTCCACGTTGACGGCGAGCACCACTGTAAACTGTACCCATGCCACTTACATAGGAGGGACGTGAATACAACGATGCAGTCGGATTCATTACTTAAATCTTGAACTCCCAAGTTATAGTTTTGCATAAATCACTTGCGATCACTTTGATGAAAAATGTCTGCACGACGCATCCAAGAGTTCATACTTGAAGGATAACCGAACCAGTTAACAAGACACCATTCTTCACCTTGACGTTTTTTGCAACGGATGATTTTCTCTACTAAATATGTTTCACTTTCAGTGACTACCTCAATCTCATCGCGGTAAAAGCTGCCATCTATTTCTTCATTATCGTAATCTTTTAACTTGTAAGTTGTTGAGGAGTCTTTTTAATTAATATTTGAAACTGTGAAAATTTCTTCTGTCCAATTTGGGAGATAACCTATGTCAAAAACACTCTTCACTTTTGATATGCGAACTTTATCACCTATTTTTACATCACTTTTTGCATTATTACGCTTACGTTGGAATGTTTTACGCACTCTATCTACATTATCAGCATTCACATCTGCTGGTTTGAGTTCAATAGAGCGATGCACAGAGTGATTGTAGGCATGTACCGTATCTTGTAGAATCTTTGTCCAATTTTGTGTTAAGTTGGCAGTAAAATGTCGCCACAAGCGATTTTTCAATGTGCGATTAAAACGTTCAACTAATACAGCCTTATAGGCACTCTTTACACTAAACAACTAAATGTCATATCTCTCAAACAATCTTCCCACATGCTGATTTTCGAACTCTTTTCCTTGATCACTCTGCATTCTCTTTGGAATGCGACCCTCTTGGAAAATTGACTGGAATGCCTTTGCTACTCGTTTACCTTCTTTAGTTTTTAAAGGTTGAGCCCACGCATATCGCGAGAAAATATCAATTACTGTCAAAATAAAATTATTTCCCGAGTTCTGTTTTGAAATAGAGGCAACGTCACACAAATCGGCCTGCCACTGTTCATCAATGTCATGAGTAATATAATGACGGGTGCGGTACTTCTTTTTTGCTTGTTTGTGGAGCGTATAGGTAGCCTGACCCTTTAACCATTGTTTAACTTGTGATTCAGGAAGATCACTCGCTTTTGACAATTTCTTTATAGATGCAAATCCTGCTGGATGTTTTACATCATAATATATTGACTTAAAGAGTTCATGTGATGACGACTGACTCATTCTCCTTCTTCTCATGTTTTTGCTTTCTACATTTACACTTACAACAGCTACAAGATTTAGCAGATTTACGTTCATGTTCACATTGCTTAGGAGTCTTACTGTAAGAGCTGGCACAGCAAGTACATGTTACATCAACATGCACCTCCGGCGGTTCATTAAATGGTATGTAACACATCTGCTTCATATTAATAGTCTGAGATCATATATTTCTTTGGTGGAGATCTTATACGTCTATCTCTTCCTCTTGTTTGCCTAGAGGGTGTAGATCTACGTCGTTCTCTTCCTCTTGTTTTCTTAGTAAGTGTGGAAGGAGATGTAGAAGGTGAACTCTTAAACCAATTTCTTGGCATTGCAAGACCCCTAATTTTAGGAACAGAATTGACATTTGAAGTAGTATCAACTTCTGAAGTAGAATCAAGTTCTTTCAATGTTCCATTATTCAATGCAAATTTCGGAACATTAGGCTTTTTCAGCAGTCGAAGAAAATATGGCCAACCATGTGGGACATAGCCTTGTCGACGTTTTCTACGCGTTGCATACTGAATCAAGTCCTCATAACGCGAAGCGCTAATAATTTTATCATCATCTAAAATGATTTCACCTCTATCATTCACATTGAGATATGGTTCAATGCTGTTGAAAAGAGCTATTGCATGTGCACGAGATGCTAAAGGTGTAGCAGTCGATACAGAGTCACGCATCTTATTCTTCAAACTTTTCAATTCTTCAACAGTTTCTGATTGTAATAAAACTGCGCGATATGGATCTTTAATATGTGCATTTTCCTGATAATCCAGTTCTTTCTTATAAATTTGATTTGCTAGAGGTTGCTTTACTTGCTGTAAAGCAGTCAATTGCACATATTCATCCTGAGGAATAACAATCATGCGAGAATAGGAGCTCATAGTTTGTAGATAATCATAGGCTTTTCAAAATATCACTTCGAAATCTAAATTCTTCCGGACACTCTTGTGTAAAATCAATAAATAAGTAACCGTGTGGTTTTTCAGTTGCTGCTTGAAAAATTTCAATCAAGGCTTTTGAACCTCTTGGCGAAACTTGTCGCGCTAAAATTTCAAATTGACTTCTATCTCGTGGATTCTTAAAGATAGCGTAATAGTGCGTATTCAGGTTTCGTGTGCGGGCTTCTTTCCCATCAGGAAACAAATTTTGCGTGATATATATTATAAAGCATCTTTTATGATGTGCTACGCGAGTGAACATATCTGTAAACATTAGAATTCTTGCCTTCCTTCAATAGATCATCCAATACAACGACATCGTTGGACTCTATCTTATCAGCTCGAAACATTCCTTCATTTCGAATAAAGTTACGACGTTGCAATTCCTGAAAGAGTGACGGCTGATAAATACCATAACACCAAATCACTCGATTGATAGGTTACCTAAACAATTCTTTTCTTTTGTCTAGCAAATTCAGAGTGAAAACAGTTTTACCTGCATGGGATGGACCTGATACAGTCAGAACTTTATCACATTGAAGTCTGAAATCCATTTTAATACTTTGAGACTCAACATTTGCATAATTAACGCTTAAAGCCAAAGATATTACCCAATACGTCGCCCACTACAGGAGCTAACATCAGAAGTATTGCTGAAAGGAAACCACCCTTTTGTGACAGAGTTTTCCTCTTTCTTTGAAGGGTGATTTTAGGATTGGAGATTAATCGTAACTTTGTAGTACATCGCTTAAGTAACTTTCGTTGTTGTGGTGATAATTTCTTTGTCCTCAAACTTCTCATATGAGAAACAATTTCTCGAATAAATTTATCATTAGCATGTCGTATAGCATTATATCGCTGATTTCCTTTCATTCGTTGAAGAGCTCGAATGGCTCCAGAATATTTTGAAGACTTTCGACTTTTACGTCTCGCCATTTTTCTCTTTACCATTGTCACAACTGAAGTTTTCCATATTTGCATAGGTACTAACTTTTATGGCATAAGTTACACTCAAAATGAGCAATATCACAGTGGCTACATTGACAAAGTTGAATACAGCAGCGTATGAAACAGCGCTGGCAGAAAGTATGCTTACATCTCTTAAAGATACGTTTTTCACTTCCATCCTTTCGCTTACATACATCACACATATTTTCACTCTTACTAACAACTTCTAAAGCAACTCTTTTTGACGACATAAACTTGCTAGCCTTTTCTAAATAATAGACGCATGTACAGAAGGAATGTACTTCGAGAGTAAGTTTACATAACTCGAAAACCAATTGTGCTACGATCAATTACCATTGCATCTTTAAGTTTCTTTTATAGAAAGTTGAATGTGAATATGTGAAATTGCTTCAGTCACTAGACTGCTACCATGATGGTTAAATGCATCAAGACGTTGAGTAATTTTTCCCATATGTGTTTCAAAAAAATCTTCGGGATTATCTACAACTTCCATTGAATAGGAAGCAAAGTGGAAGAAACGATCTTCTACCTCTTCTTTACCAAAATGACTGAAATGAATTTTCGCAACTAATCGCGCCATTACAATTTTATCAGAAAACGTATCCATTAACTTTAAAGATAGTGTGCTAGTATCACCAATAACTGATTTGATGTTAATCTCATCTTTATGAAATGTTATCACATAATCTTGAATAGTCCCTCACATCTAAACGAAAGAAGATATGGACAAGTTTTTTCACTGAATTCGTCTCTTTCTTAGCTTTCAAACCAGCTATTGAACGACTCTCTACCATTCCAAGCCAACCATCCTACAAGCCAAGCTAGAAGTCTCGTCCAGAGAGGGGGGTCAGAATTTGATGTCGCCGATTCCGCTGGAAATCACCTCCCCAACCCAAAATTTCACGTAAAATCCGAATCTGACCTCCGTTTTCACATCCGAGCCTTCGTTCGCCCGCTATAGACCGTTTCTCAACACAACCAAAAGAAAGACAATTTTCAAAAACTTTTCAAAAACGATGGAAAACAACTCCCCAAACCAAAATTTTACGGAGAGACCAAATCTCACCTCCATTTTCACATCCAAACACTCCTTTCCAACCTAGACAGCCGACCAAAACACCCGGACAGCCGACCAAGCCCAACCTAGACAGCCGACCAAGACTGCCGTCGCGAGGGGGGGCGCTGTGTTTATTGCGGAGTGTTTCTTACTACTCATGTCTCCTAACATAGAAAATATACCCACAATTTTTATGATATACACATGTTGCGCATACCATCTTATTAATCGTGTGTAATGAGTGATGGCATAACGGAATCACTAGATATTACACCAGCTTTCTAAGAAACAAAATCATGCATGAGACAAGTCATCATTTTTCAGAACCTTTCTTGACATAAGTGCATCAGATTCAAACTCACAATATTATGGGCCTACTTGGTTTAGCCGTATATTGAACACATTGTTTCCATAACTCGTCATGCTTTGCGACTTGTAGTGGGCGAAAATTTTCTTTGAGTTTTGCATTATGGAATTAAACTTGAATAAGTTTTGCAATAACCTCCTACCTTGTGTAGCTGTTAATATTTCTTAATTTTGTCTTTACTAGTCCCCAGATATTCGCCAAATGCTAAAAGTTAGGGAATTCCCTGGCCTGGAGGCAGGAACTTTGATACCTTCAGAACTCAGATAATTATTGATTTGGCTTACCTTGTGGTGAGGCCTTGTGGTCATACATAAACATGTGGAGCTCAATAGTTCCATACCAATCTACCAAGGCTACGACATTCTAATTGTCTGCATAACCGCAAGGTGTTGGGTCTTAGTCGTCATACTGTCCACTGTCAGTCTCTTAGGACCTTGACGACTAATCCTCCAAACCATTTATTTGCCTGATGCTTGTCACAATAGGTGGGGATAACAAAAGAGGCCTTCTTCATCTTGAAGACATCTACTTGATGTTCTCCTCCTGAAGCCATTTGACACTCATCAGCACTTTCATAACAATTCTTCATAATTCCTTTGGTTTTTGAGAGTAGGCCTACAACTCATCAAACTAGAGTCGTGTCTATTTTATTTGAGGAGTCAAACACGTACTCCCTTCAGTCCTTTAGAAGCACACACTATCTCACTAAACCTTCTTCTCGCAGTTGATGTGGAAGTGTGAACACCACAATCCCTAAACTGTCCACTCACAGACATCGGTCACTGAGGCAAGCGAATTTCTTGGGAAATGGAGAATAATATTCCTGTCTTTTTCTTGGACGTCATCTGTTTTCGTAATCGTATTTGCTCATCCTTATACAGAAGGGCTGTTATCGCTGTGTGGATTTTTTTAGCTTTAATAACATTTGTTTGACTGGCACAGCATTGTAATGCATTTTCAATGAAAATCATCAATTTTCGCAACTGCATCCTCAGGAAGGTCTCCAGGATTGCTCACAATCAAGAATAACGATTTAAATTTTGTTGGATACATTTTCACAGACTGATTGAACTCGGTGATTTCTCTGAGAGCTCGATGACAGCAGCCTATCCAATAGAATAAGCTGGAGCGAGCTGACGCAACTTAGGAAAACATATGGCAGTAGTCAGTTTTTTACATGTGAAAGGCTAATATCAGCTCGTAATTTCAAAATATCTGTAAACGAAAAGCCATCGGATTGAAGCAAATTTTTGACAATTGATGGATGCATTGTTCCTTATTTGTCTTATCTGTATTAATTCTACAAAAAGTATGCTATGAATAAAATTGCCTGAAACGCATTCTTGAAAACAGCCCGATTATTCTTTATTTTTATGGGTGAGTGTAATAATTTGTCCCCTACTGTACAAGTCATCAGAATTATGTCATATCTATAACTTCCAAATGGTCGTCCAATTGTGTAAAGGATCACAAATAAAAGCTACGATGTAATATCAAAAAATAAACAAATCATCTAAACTACGGAGACAAAAATCAAATGTTTCATATTGATAATTATGCATAATATACTACTCATTATAATGCTACTGGAATATACGCATAAGAGCATTTCTAATCAATCTTCCAAGCTCTCAAATTATGCGCGAATATGAAGATAAGCCAGATATTTGACGACAAAACAATTCTGTAAATAGTTCGCATCAACATTAGCAGATTTAGATTTACGGTGTACACAAGTTGATATTTTCCAACAAAGCAATTCTCTCTCAATATCATCTCACAATTTTCAACATACACCGCTTGCATATTTAGAGGAGCGTGAAAATAAGAATCGAAAAAATATGAATTTACTCTTTACCAAAGATTTCTGTGTAGAAAATTTAAGTCAACTTTTGGTTCCAGCTTCACTTTTCAACTATGATTGTTTTGCGGGGATCTACCTGCAATAATATTTTTCTCAAAGCTCATTTTCAATGAATAGCAGCATGTTATGCGAGAGTGCTTTCATATCTCGCTACCGTCTGCGAAATTGGAACCAAGATTAGAGAAATACCTGCCATGGAGGCTGATTTTAGGGCTTTAAAAATATACATGTAATTATAAACACTATGATTTTATATTAGACTTTTCTTAGTTGCGTTAATGAACTTGCAATAGCCCTACTGCTGTATTGTCGATATCATCACATCGAAAATGCCGCATGCACAAACATGATAATTGCAAAAATTTCAATTTTTGTGAAGATTTCCATGAGTCGAATAATGGGACTTTTCAACATTAGCCGCCCTCGAATGATAGCCGCAGCCAAGAGTGACAATCTTCAATGGTAGCCGCGGCTACCATTCGAAGAAATACATTACATTCACAAGTTCCCGACGACAGTTCTGATTCCAAAGCCCGGCTGTTGCAGATTTTGCATCACCGACAGCCTCAAATATTTAGGTAGGGATGGTGACCGATGCCACATTAACCAGCCGGCCTGCTTTTTCCAGAGTAAATGTGACTTGTGTGACAAATGCCACTCCCTGTGTTTATACTGTTTGATAATGTAATCGTTAGGGCAATTATTCATATGATCTAACTATGAGAATTCTTAAACCGTGTTTTACTTTCATTGAATTCAATTTAAAGCTACGTGGTAAAAATACAGATGTGTGAAATCAGAAAACAACTGATAGTGATTATTTTGTGAGTAGGAATCATATGTAACATTCGCGCCTGAGCTTCTCACAGCTAATGAAAGAGCCCTGTTAGTAGCCATAGTTTTAAAATTGTTATTTTTACACAGTTTATAATTTATCCAATATTTTGTTGCGCAGCAATTAAATTTCTTACATAGGCCTATACATCAGAGATGTCTGCACACAATCAATTCTCGAATTTGAAAAGTAATCAGATTTTAACTGATGGTTCGCTGCAATGAGATAAATTCAATTCTATAAATTCAATTCTGGTAACGTGATATTAGACGGCAAAATCAATCAATGCGGCATGTGAAAACCAATGAAACAAATTAAGTTAACAAAGGACTTTAATTGAATATCTTTAATAAGTAGGAAACACAGTTGTACTCAGCACTGCGATTCATTTTTGGCTGTCTATCTTTGATTTTAAGAGCCTCGACAATGCTAATCTCATAATCTGTGTTACCCTTGTACATTATTTTAAATTGTTGATCAATTTCTGGGTTACATCTACTACAGTTATGCAAATGCTCATTATTTGCTGTCGCATTCTTTTTTATGTTCATCAATCATCTGTTGAAGTTGGGTGATCCAAGTAGCCAATACATTGGCAAAACTAAACGCCGACTTCAACAGCGGATTGATGAACATAAAAAAGAATGCGACAGCAAATAATGAGCATTTGAATAACTGTAGTAGATGTAACCCAGAAATTGATCAACAATTTAAAATAATGTACAAGGGTAACACAGATTATGAGATTAGCATTGTCGAGGCTCTTAAAATCAAAGATAGACAGCCAAAAATGAATCGCAGTGCTGAGTACAACTGTGTTTCCTACTTATTAAAGATATTCAATTAAAGTCCTTTGTTAACTTAATTTGTTTCATTGGTTTTCACATGCCGCATTGATTGATTTTGCCGTCTAATATCACGTTACCAGAATTGAATTTATCTCATTGCAGCGAATCATCAGTTAGCGCCAACGCTGTGCAAAGTATTATATAATCAGATTTTATTCAATGCACGAATAACTTTTGAAACAAAACTCTAAGTCATTTAAAATATAATGATGAAATCAAAATGCATAAATACATGAATCTAAAATATAAAGGGATACAAATCTAATAAGCTGTTATACATAAGGAAAACTGTCACCCGGTTAACCGATTAATTGCTCTCAGTCCTTGCTATGATTATTCATATTACCGCCATTAGGTTTCATTGCTATATTCACAAATTCCTTCAAATGACAGAGAATACATTAAAGAGCAAGCTAAGAAATAATCCGAAACAACTTGTTTTCATCGCTAAAACGCCCAGTATCTGTCTAGGTATAACAACAAAAGCAACATGGATTCTTAGGAAAGAATCTAGCCTTTGGTGTCTTTTAATGGAAACAAACGTCTCTCAACTGTTTACCAACAGCAGATGACAAACACTGAAGTAGAATGGCTCTTGGTTGATTACCCATCCTCATTTTACAAAGATAGTGGTTTTTCTTTTAAACCGCTTTAATCAAATGATTCTACTTCTCGAAGCTCTGTTTTCCAAATGGAGAAGAAATTAAAATCAAGAGTCTTTGGCGAGAAATTCTCACCGATAAATTTACACAACTTCTGATGATACTGTGGTAATGTATTAACTAAATTATTAACAAATACAGGTGTCTTTTAGCAACAAAAGTTGAGTCTGGAGAATTAACTCTCCAACCCCGATTGAGATTATTTTCTGAGCGCAAAGCGCAGCGACTCAATAGGAGATAGAGAAAGAGAATCAATTTAGCGCGTCTCTCCGAAAGGCTAAGATGATTTGTTAGGCATCTGTTGGCATTCCCATTGTCAGCATTGTATTAAATAGCTGACAAAGGCGATTAATTAACGGGCGCGCCACCAACTATCGTCTTCGTAATCCCAGAAGAATGACTGATGTCCAAGAGGATACTCGCTCCAGTAAGTTCACCTATTTCCGATAGATTTTGAAGGGCCTATTATCCAAATAAGGAGAAAATGGTGTCGATGTGTGTGCAAAAGTATACTGCAAGGTTAATAAATTTATAAATATATGTTTGTGACAAAGGTTGCTGGCACACACGCACTCTGATGCGTTTTCTGTAATGATTCGAGAAATTTCCAAATGAAACTGATAAATCAAGCTACGTTAACATGACGGGATAAGCACACTGTGCAGGTTGTCCTAAACGTCAGTCACGCAGACAGGATCACCATCTTTTCTAATTCTGAATGTGAATTCTTACATGATTTGAAAAATGAATGTCAATGATGTCAATGTCTTCACAGCAATGATTCGTATTGATTACAACTCATATTTAGATTTTTGCGGGGGTCATTTGTAGATTTGAATGACAACGCAACAGTTTGTATTCGTAACAGATTTCATGGTATTTTGTAAGCTACTTGAGATTAATAATGATAAAAAACTGCATTAAGGATTTCAACTTAATATGTGTAGAATGTTATGTAATTGTAAAATGAAAATGGATGAAACAGCACTTACCGGGTAATAATATTTTTGCTGGAATTTTTCCATTTACTAGTCCATTTAACATTTCCGCTCAGTTTACGATATCATTCTAAAATTCCCAGGTCCGGCAAAACGTTTTGTCGGATGGAAGACTGCTAAGATACTGTAAAAGACTATCTAATATCGATTTGTACTTCGTGTTTGTGTCTTGTGAAGTTAAGAGGGTCGTATTCGCTTTCCGCTGTGAAAAAAGACGATAATTGAAACAAAAGGACAATAATACACATTGCTGAATGCCACTATTTTCACGAGGAAGGTCATGACTACCAATATACAGCAATTCATGTAAGCAGCTAATTAATAACGGCAACTCGAATAAGCTCAGGGTAATAGATTTCTATGGAATTTCACCCATTATGTAAAAATACTACTTAAACCTTTCGAAGCCAAGAAACTTTTGTTCTAAATTTTTCCCACTGCGCATGTAAATACACATTTGAAAATGCGGAAATGTAAAGCAAATGTCAGGTGTTCTCTGTATAGTATACAAACAACTGTGCACGGTGGCTGTATGAAGTACACCATTCGGAAAGTCCATCTGACATGACCACTGACGCACGAAACCAGCAAAATTTAACAACTGCCAGCTTTCTATACTGCATACAGTTTAACAGATCGTTTTTCAAGTCACAAAACCGTGTCGATCCACGATTAATAGTATCGCTTCGACCTTATTTTTCGATTCTTATAAGTCCGGCCATTTTATCAAATTGAAAAATATGTAGTTTCAGAGCAAAAGTTTTCAATTCTGTTGATTCTTATTATTGGGGAAGATTAGTATTATTTCCTCAATAGAGAACATATAGATAAAACTCGATTTGCTGTTGCTAAATGTGTAAACGAAACTAAGCATTAAGCACATGATATTATTGTATTTGATATTTATTTCGATTACAATTTTCATACGCCAATCGATGACGGAAAATTGGCGAAGAAAATCTATAGAAAATTTTACAGAAAATTTCGAATAATGCATTAGTGCTTCCTTGCGTGACAGGTGTTTTGAATGTGACTATTCAGATAAAATTTCAGTCTCTCCCGTTTTTATAAAACATATTAGTAAAGTATCACAAACTAGCAGTACGTTATTTCATGCTGAATCAGCTGAGAGATGACATGATTGGCACACCAACAGAAAAAGCAGATTGCTATATGAGCCAAGTTTATCTAAATATCTTCATTCAACATCTTCTGACATTATCATCGCTGACTTTCTTAATAATTCTCACGTTAAGTTCTTTATAGACCTTGTATTCAACATGGATTTCAGATATTTCGTTAAAACGAAGTGCTTTGATGACACCAATTTTGCGCAGAAATATCAATACCCTTCAGAATACCAGAATATCTATCTCAACAATGTTGTTCCGTTTTCAAATGTCTACGGCCGCATGTCAACCTTATCGTTGCAGATGTGAATTAAGTGAATATATTGATACATTAAGGAGAATTTAAATCAAGGAAATCTAACCTAAATGAAATAGCAGGGAAGACTAGAGTTTTCAATTATAGGCCCTATGTGTAATGCTACATATTTTGTTCTATAGTCGCAGTATAGTCGCGTGCTATACTAAGCAAATATTATCCATCTGTCTATAATCCCTTGCTAATGTCGGAAGCTAAATATTCATGATGAATATTTGTGAAATTACATACAAGTTTAGTATTATACACACCGCATCACATTAAACCGGGTAGGAAGATGAGACCTTCCAAGAATGAGACTGGTCAGCCGCGCCGGAAATATAGAAAATAAGAATTCATGACACTACGTGTATCAGGGTTTGAACCGTCAAAAACCCGGCCGGTTCCAACCAATCATACGTACCTCCATGCCTATAGTACGCATCATCCATATTTCAATTCCGAGGTTACGCAAAAGATTTCATAATGAAATTTCATACTGAATGAAAGAAAAGTATTTTTGCTAGACTATTACATAATATGTACATGTCAAAATATGTCAACTGTAAAAAATGTCAACTTATGTCAAAATATGTAAATTTTTACAAAAGATGTTTGTTATGTCTGAAAGTTGAAGTAACTTGTAGTCAGTTAATTATATAATTGCCGTTGCTGTTTTATTAATTTACAGTACAGGAGTGCTCATTATCAACTAATCATCTCTACTGTATTTAATTGAATAGCTTCTGCATAAGACAGTATTTGTGAAGTTGATGAGTTAGAGAGGACAGTTTTGTGTCTGTAGGTTCAAGTATTAGTCCTTTTGGATGACTTTAACAAAAATTGCGGTCAGCTTCCTACTCTAACATCACAAATTTGATGACACCCCTTCAGTTTTCAATACACCTGCTTGATCATCAAGCATGAAACAAAAGCAACTTTGCAAAGAGAAATGTGATCGAAAGTGTTTACATTTGGCGAATGAATGAAAATCAGATATATACAAATACTCTTCACAAATCATCACAAATCGCCACACTAATTCATGAAGTCTATTCATCAAACAAATAAGGCATTTTCAACGCAATCCAGAGAGATTCAGCCATCTTAGTAGATATCACCGATTTCCGTTTATCCAAAATGCTACAGTTGAAATAATTAATGTCCATTATTTCAACGGTGTGTTGTTTTAGATGATGATCACTCAGGACACTTTTCTAATCTCTATTTCTGACAGTAGTGTGCAAGTAACTAAGTGCAAGTTCACAAGGCAAGTTCGATATAAAATGGTCAAAGTTTACATTTTATCTGGAATCGTTTAATTGTATTCCATTCACATATGCCACATCAATGACGTATTTACATTTGTTATGTCGTATTTGCTCTTGCAATGTCACATTTGGATTAGTAATCGTTCACATTTTGGTCTCAAATTCTACTGCAGATGGATAAGTATGCCATTACAAAGTCCTTCTTTTAAGACTCAACATGTCAAGCATACTTCGCAGTGGCATTGTCTTACAATCTTATATGCACTGTAGTGTGTATTACAGGCTTGCACGCAGATGATAGCCAAACACATAAGTGGTCTAATATGTATGTATAAAATATTTTCTAATCGAAACTTATTTAGCACCACAAGGAATGAATCACTGTTCCATGATAATTTTGCATTACAGCCCTGCTTTCAGATATTGTCAAATTTGGGAGTGCTAGTATCGGTATCGGTAGAACTATATGCTTTATGAAAATCACACTTCTCAGCTGAGCTGAGAGTAGTGATAATCTTTGTTCCACCTCATGATTAATAACTGATTTTTTCTGATGAAATGTCATGCTAAAAGGTGAAAACATCTCTCGAGAGCAACTTGCCAATACTATTTCACTTCTGCTGATTGACAAGTCGCATGCAAGCGGCTCTTGGCTCAGTTGGTGGAGCACAGGTCTAGTTAACCTGGGGTCGTAGGTTCGAAGCCTGCCAGTCGCACATCTTTTGCATGGCGATTTGATTTTTTTGAATTTATTTCATTTCATTTCATTCTATTGTTAATTACATATTATAGCTATTGGTTAAGCTGCAAAATTTATATTTTTTGGTTACAAATCTCGCACTTTCCAAAAGCACACATGAGAGTTGACTATCAGTTGGAAAAACGGTTACACCGAGAGGATTCCCCAAGGGGTGAAGACTAATTTTTATGAAGTATCAGTTACTCATATTACAAGTTGTGGTAGAAGCACATATAAAAGCTAAGAAATAAGTACCTAGAGATTGCCGAGATAGGCCGAAAGATCTTGCGCTAAAAAGAAAAAACGTCTTCTATCTCAATAAAAAAGGGAAGCCTCTATTTGAAATAAAACTTGCAAAATCTTTAGAGTAAGACAGGACTAACAGGGAGTAGCAGCCATTAACAAGCAATTTTAGCGCTCATAAAGGATTGATTTACGAGTACATTACGTGGGCAATTAATTACATCCAAAGTAGAAATTTATGAAATAACATTAA
This sequence comes from Prostheceraeus crozeri, assembly GCA_907163375.1. Lineage (NCBI taxonomy): Eukaryota > Metazoa > Platyhelminthes > Polycladida > Euryleptidae > Prostheceraeus > Prostheceraeus crozeri. Next base: position 56,002 of record CAJQUW010015340.1, on the reverse strand, counting down.
ACATGTATCCGAAACCTCCTTAGTTGCAATTGAAATGCAATTATTTGCTTCACTCGTCATCAAAAATGAGTGTATAAACTTAGCTTACTACAAATCATTTTGCAATACATTTATTTTTATCTTTTTGTTAATTAGATTTTTCAAATAATGACACGTGACTTAAGAGGTAAACTAAACTAATGAATACTGACTTTGATGACATGCTACCGGCTTTGATGAATGTCCTACGCTGGTGTGGATGAATTGTTGTTGACTAGTACATTAAAGCAATAATATGCATTTATGCAAATCCTTCGACTAAACATTACTTTTGAAACCGGTTTCTTTATTTCAAGCTGCTACAATGTCAATAAATTTTAATTTTCTCTTATTCACTGACTTGTTTATCATTTATCATTCAACTGTCAAACTAGGCAGAACAAGAGGATAGTTTCATGCATTGGTGATTCATGTATGGTAAATCCACGGACCCTTCTTCCCCAATGACTCTTCTACATATAGTCAGTCATGAAAGTCTTACCTCCCAATTGCTATTTGATATCATTGACCATCAAGTCACTAGACAATAGACAAACTAGGAGCATAAAAAATTACTGGCATCATTGGCAACTGAATAGGGTTATCCAAGGTATTTATTACAAAACTATTCTTTTCTTGAGTTTTGTATATGAGAGGCATGAAGAGTAATGTATTTGATTGGACTTTTGATGTATTTTGAGAACTAAAAGTGGTGAACAAAATTTATGAAATATTCAAAACCATCAAAAACACAAGCTATTCTATAAGTCATGTATGAGCCAAGATAACATAAACTTGACGATGAAGGTAAAGTTGATTAAGTTCAACAATATGAGAAGATTACCATCTCCTAGTTGCGTGGACACTCAAGTGACATTGTTGTGATGATTGATCAATCATTGTTAATGATTAACAATTGTGTGTAAATATTTCTACTTCTGGTATACCTTTTATCTCATTATGTGAAGGTGACATATCGACGACTGCAAAGAAAATATCTACAATACTTTGATGCATTCCACAATCAGTTCTAACTTCATTCAGGTGAAGTGACTGAAAAGTTTGTTTTGACGTACAAGTATGTGAAGGAGGAATTCTTGTTGGAACCAAAAGTTTATGAGATGTGTACAAGTAAGGGTGTAATATTCTCTTCAATCAATGCCCGATTCAAAGCGTCAGGATAAACAGGACAGGAGAGTGTCAGTTGGGGGCGCACGTCTTTCCCCAAAAATGTCTATTTCACTTATTGTTACACTTAATGCTTCACCTTCAAGCTGCTCATCCATGTGATTAGCCACTTTGGCACGCGATCACTAGCATGAGATCAAGCTTATAGTGTTGGATTCTTTATGTGCAATGCACCGACCGTTAGGAGGCACGAGACGCCGAAGGTCGTGTCAATTTTATACTCAACATCTGGTTTAGCTTTCGACCGAAAACATCATCGAAAGAGAATCTATTTGCTTTTTCTTGAGCATTTGTAGAAATTTCATCAGATTTCATAAATGGAAAATCGAAAATTAATGTTATGGTAAAATTTAAAAAATTAGATTTGTAAAAGGTTACGTGATAAGCACAATGTATTGATTTTCAGTCTTTTCTGATGAAAGTCACCAAAAATCATATTATCCAATAATAATATACCCCTAATTTCAAAATTTTCACTAAACGCAAACATACGAAGGTCATCTACGCCATTAAACCCCAGCTGAGGTGAATGGATAAACCAACTCTTTCCGTTTGTTTCACAACTCAATTCATTCAGTCATAACCACAGAATTAGATAGCTCGTTTTCTTATAAGCGAGAAAACCACAGGCCAAAGTTATGTATGTTATATAATGCCTCTCCTCCTCGATGCAACTGTGTAAGGGATTAATTTCATAATTCAGCTGTTGAGATCTATGCTGTCGAAATTTTTGGAGTAGCCAGTAAAAGGCATATTTTTGTAGTTTTGATTTCTTTTTTTGGACAAAGAAAGGTGACATTGGCCCACAACTTCATTCATAGCCATAAATATCCGAGTCTTTAATTTGGATTTCAAGAATTTTAATTTAAGAATTAAGAATTCAAGAATTTTTCTGCTTTCAAGAAAACTCGTGCCGTGAATGGCACATGGTAACTTTAGGTCTCAGCCATTTAGGCTACTCCCAGCATAATGAGCTGATGAATTATAAATTTGTTGTCAATGCTCTGGTTATCAATTTTTGATTTATCGAGAATATTCAAAAACTTTCTATAATTGACAGCGAATTTCACTTCTGTATAGGGCTAAATAACATTTTTTGATGTTTTTAGATCATAAGCATTACATGTATGTTTATCTGTTTATTTACCATTCCAGCTTACATCGTTTCTTTTCAATTGAACAACCTGGTAACTGCATCGACAACCTCAATAACTGCTTTGATGTGTGAAATAGGCACCTGTACTGTCGATAAAAACAATTTTCGAAACTTTGCTAAGTTGCATGTTAAAATCATTCTATTTATATTCGCTGACTGACAACGACTCGATTTCTTGAAATTGCTCGAAACTTTCGCATTCGCCTCTCGAACAAGCCAAGGATAGACAGGAGGATTGCTGTTCACCTATCTAAACTAATCTTGCTTTGAATAAAACAGGAAGTTGCCTATCCTAGATTCAGTGTGCTGACATTATCTATGTTAACATTCTATATTTTCATCAGATACTGGAATCACAATTTTAGTGTAATGATATAACGCAATCAGAACCTAGTAGAAAAAAAGCTAAAATCATGCTTAAAGTCACGTTTATAAAGATTTTTTACATGTCTGACAGCATGTCTTACAAACCCTGAGGACAAGATTTTAAAACCATGTCGATAACATAGCACAAAATTCATTTTCGAAAGCTTGGTTTTAAACTATCTTTGAAATCAATGTGAAAATAACGTTATCGAAGTCACATTTTAGAACCTGGATTTAGAAACAAAATAGCTTTGGCATATCATTTTTAAGCAGACTTTGCGCTAATTCTGTTGCTTTCTTCTCTTTGATAAATGATGACAGATGACAATACAGCTATTCAATTGATACTAGTAACCTGATTTTGCTTGGTCAAATCCAACACGCGGTACATTACATAGCCAATTACATATACAAGGTGCCGAGTGTCATTGTATTGTAAATTAGTTACTATAAAGTCCATCTAAACAATATCAAAAAGACTCTTATGACTCTCTGAAAGAAAAGTTATTAAAGCTAATTTTTATTAGTTTTCATAAGTAAGTTTAATCAATTGATATATCTCCACAAGCGATTTTCTCTATTGATGAGCACTACACATTGCAAATGGGTAAAATTATACATTAAAGAATAAGTACATCCGAAAGAACGAACTGAGGGGAATTTTCTCATTTTTGGTGAGCGATAAAAATAAAGGAGAATAATCATTGAAATTATTACCGGTAATTTTGATAAAACATTGTCAAATCAGTGCAATTAATTTATCATATTGGCATTTAGAGCACTTGTAAACACATGAACATATTAACACTTATTCATATACACCTAATATAACAACTTCCATATTAATCAAATATGCGGATCAAGCACGTGGTCACGGGACTTCACGCACAAGCCAATTTGTCGCAGGACCTGATTCATGAGTTATAAGTGTTAAGTATTATACATTATGTTGTATCAGAACCGTGTCAGCTGAATCATGTTGAAATGCTGCTTGCAACCATCGATGTCTAATAAAAATCTAGGGTTTGATTTGCGAAATTTGGATAAAATATTTCACTTGATTTCATTTATCAAGACAACATTGACAATTTCGGGCGTTCGACTTCACAGTGCTCATGCAATTGAACACAGTTCATGACATGAATTTAGGAGAAGAAGCCAAACGAAAATTGTATCTGAAAATTCTCCAAAATATTTCTCTCCCAGATTTTTGATATAAGCTTACAAATTTCCCCTAGGTTAAGAACCAGTGTCTCAGATGATTCCACCTTCGCATGTAGGTACATGCTTTGGTGAAAGTAATTTTCCCTCTGTGATGTTTCTTCTTGTATTATAGCTAAACATGCAAAGAATGACACTGCCTCAAGCTATTCGGCAAATGTTCACATTCATAATCGTGGCAATTCCTATGTTACGGCAAGACGTCAGGCTGGATAATTGTTGCTCATTCTTATATTTCCACCTGCTAATTTGAGCATTTCTTTTTCACTGCAGTCCAGCCGACGGATGTTTTATTATTCAATGATTTTGTCATAACCCCATGTAGCATTCATGACATGAGAAATAACAACATTTATTGTGTGCTTTGTATCCTCTACCACTACAAATATCAATGTAATCTAACCAATGTATCATCTGTACACTGAAAGCATAGCTTTTGAGAACATTCTCATTTATAACCGCTACGTCTTCTTCTTACCTAATGTCCTAAATACAGCGACCTTTCGCGTTGAACTTTGCTTAATGCTTGTGGAATCCCGTACAGAAAGTTATGGAAAAGACGGTACAATGATGTGTGAAATAAATACTGTTGTAAATAGTTAGAATAGATTCTCCATATGGAAAGTATATGAAATGAAACAACGTAACAAAGTGCTTTAAGCCACCTTAAGTGAGCTTATAGGCCAGAAACTAAATACACGAACGAAATGTAGTCATATCTTAATGCTACCATTTCATATTTTTGGTATTTTGATATTTTTTCTTGCTAGCCCAGCAGTCATTTCAAACATAATCAATTGGGGCAGTCGTCCAATTAAATTGTATATTCTCCTCGATGGTATTTTGTCGCCAATTTAACGCCGATATGATATAGGTCATAGAAATTGATATGAATAAAACCTCTGGAAGGGAAGTAACGCTTCATGCAATACACAATAGTGACAAAAAATCGCACGCATTTTCACTTAGATACACTTGTCAGCGGCTGAAACATTGGATTAGAATCGGTCACATGTGCAATTGTAGGCTATTCATTGGTGGTTCATGCCCCCACTTAGTTCCCTCGGATGTGCCGCGACTTTGATTCAACTTCCATTCTAATGAATTTCAGATAAGCAATCTATTTCTATGTTTTAGGCAGATGAGTAAAAATTTGAAAACATCCACACTCCAAAGTGAATTATTAGAAAATAAAGGAGCTGTTCTGCAAAATGATTAGGCAAATAAAACAATATCAAAAGTAAACAAGACCACTGTAACTGAATCAGTGACCAAATGAGACAATTTGTCATTAATATGAATAAGCCAGTTGATGAGCACAATATTAACATTTGACTGTTAGGAAAATAAACACTGAAGAGGACTTACAGGTAATTTCCCAATAGGCTTTTAATTTCAACAAATTCAGAAACAAATAGAGTCATTTTCATCTCCTAAGCAACCTGGGTGACCGCACAGAAACACTGTTCGACTATCAAGTCTCTAACAGTACACTGTAAACCGTTGACTGACAATTGACAGACATTTGTCCTACAAAATCTATTTTGTCAGTCATTGTTAGTTCTTGTAGGATGATTGTCACTGAACACCTACAATATCTGACAAAAGGTGACAAAATGAATAGCAATGAATTATAGCCTAAATTTTATCAAAAATGTAGGCAATTAATTGAATTATGTCAAAATAAATCATGGTTTTGCCACACAATAATACAGATTGCCCAACAGTCAAGCAATCACTAATCGAAAAAATCAATCAATGTTCAACAGTTTTTGTTTAGTTAATTTGCATACAAAGCATCTGTTTCGATGTCAGTGGAGAACCTACAAATTCGCTGGTGTCAAAATAAATCAATTAGAGCAGTATATTTCGCAAAAAAGCGAATGTTCAATATTCTTCTACCTGCAATATGAAATTTAATTCCAAGATTGCATAAAATTGAGCAAAAGTACCCTATAGAAAATCGGATCTCAATCTTCAGAAACCATTAAGAAAATGATAATATAAATAATATAAAAAAAATGATAACCGACAAAAACCTACAGAATTCCGTCGGTGGAGAACCTACCAATTCGGCGGATATCGCGGGATATTGGAGGTTGATATTGGAATCGTCGGTTGATTTTGTCAGTAATTTTGTAGGATAATTGTCGGCCTACGGTTTACAGTGTACGTATCATTTAACCTTTGAAATTTGCTTGTCACTAGCTCACTATCCAACACTGTTTCTATGCCGCTGAGAAATAGTCATGGGTTTTGATCAGTTTTGATAGATTAATTGGAGAAACCAACACGCAGCAACATTTCAATTACATGGCATTGACTGAAAGATTGCGCACATTTGACCAACGAATAAAATTAATAGTCTTCATTTTAATTATGAGCTTGTATTTACTACTGTTTATAAAAATAATCAAGTTGTCCAAAGTAAGTATTGTACATGCAACATGTTCCAAAGTCATGCCTTATGTATGATGTCTACGCTATAGCAGCTCTAACTATAGTACTAGTAGCTGTTTCGTGATTTAACTTCATTCATTGAAATACATGCACATGATAATTGTCCTCTGATCCTTCCAGCGTTTCATCATCCATACTTTCATTTTTCCATGTCACATCAGCATGTATCATTTGTAATTATTATTGTATACCATCTGCATATCTTCTGCGCACATTGTGATAACGCATCTATGAATCTCTTTCATCATTATTGATGTAATACCGTCAGTGCCCTCATTGACTTACGAATTTCATTGTCAATCATTTTATCAAGCAAGAAACATATTCTCAGTTTGAAAATAAAAATTCTGATGTTCTGAAATATATCTACGTACTAGATGGAACTGTCATGGACTATTATATTCTTTGAAATTATCTTCTATACTAACAGGTCAGTCAGGATGTGCGTACTGCTCAGATTCCAATATTTTCAAACACAGTGCCCTTTAATTTTTTTAAAACTTATCTTTAATATAAATATAAAATCATTAAATCAAAATACAAAATGGCCATTCAGCCAGTACACCTCTAAGCAACAAAATTTGAGATCGATTGTTAAGTTTGAAATAGGCTTTCTCTGATATAGACGCTTTGATTGACCACACAAAACTTTTTCCCACGTAATCAAAATACAATTTGGTGCAGATTTCGAAGAGAAGAACGTCGTTTGCTGATCTATCAGTAACATGTGACGGTGCGATTATTTAATTCTTCACATATCTCTTTCAAAAAAGAAAAATCTATTATACTAGAATCTTTGATATTTTATTAATAACACTGTGAAGCAGAAGTCGAAAGCATTATGCTTTCAAAGACTGACATCAACATCAAAATCAAATAATGGCAGAACTCTTATACCAGAAGGAAGTGATTATTGCTTGACAATCGAGAAAATTTGTTCCCAAATAAATGCTAATAATTGTCATTAACTTGCCACAGGATAACATGAGGTGAAGATGGCAATCTCTAGAGTAGATGTGATGAGCAACCTATTGAAGGATGTAAGAGCTTTTTCTACACTTTGTGTTGCTCATTTGGCTGCACAGCCCATTGCATCTCCAAGTCAAATGAATCTACATTTGCTATCGCTTTTTCGACCTAATTTGTCAGGGAAGAGATACACGACAGCACAAAGGATATCGCAGCAGACTGCATCTCAGGACTGGAGGAGCGCGTGTACAAAAGGAGGCAAGCACCCTTCAATCAATGGAAAATAAACCTGTATCAAACCCTCATGATGGAAACGAGGAGTGAAGGAGGGCGAAGGGAAAGTTACTTGTCGGCGTAGAGGGGCTCTTCCAGCGATTTGCCGACTTTGACAGATCCCGATAATTTTGTCTGCGGCTCTAGTCGGGCGTGGTTATACCTCGGAGATGGGAAAAGCCGCGGCTAGCCTGACACGGACTTCTTTTCGAATAGCTACCGGGATGGCATTCACGCGTAAAGAAAACGAGTGTTGCTGCGATAGAGACTTGTTTACGGAAGAGAGCTTGTAGCTGTTGAGCGAAAAGAGACATTTCATGCCCGACTGACTGTTCTGAAGAATTGCGAAGCAAAGGTAAAACGTATAGTTCAAGATGAAGATGAAGGCGTGAGCAGTGTTCGGAAAGAATCGGTTTTGAAGGAAAAGGCAAATAAAGACCGAAATCGTTGCGATGTTCATCCCACCAGTTCGGTAAATGAGAAATTTAGACTGAGGAGATGTTTGCGAACTTAAGAACTAATAATTATTCGTTTTTATTTGTCTATGAACTTGCTGGAACGTAAGAAGGTGAAATGTAATATCATTTATGTAAGATACTTGTAAAAAGACAATCTCATCTACTTAAAAGATGAATCTGATATTGTTATTGTTCTCATTATATTTTTTCAACTCTTCAAACCTCTGTGAAGAAGATGAAAGTTCGAGCAGTTCATCCTTTCAACACTCAGATGCAGTAGCTCAATTTCTGGATTGATGGACAAGTTCATCTTATGACAAGCAGTGTTTGACAAATTTGAATGAGACTTAGACGATTGCAAATAATCATGGACCCAAACTCTTCTTACTACCATTGAAGGATGTCTGTTGCAAAACTACTAAAACTCTTTCGTGCGCCTCAGAAGAAATTAAATACACGAAGGAGCTGCGATAATTGGTGCGAAGCGAAAGTAAGGAAGCTCCATAATTTTTGTTTAAGGGAAGATACACATTCGCATGTCACTTGAATGTAAGGAAAACCTCAACGCACAAAGTCACTATTTGGAATTCAATAATTGGTCCAGTAATGCGCCAAGCCATTCAGCAAAAAAAAGGATGAACAGTCAAATAGTCAATGATGTTTCAAAAAATGAACGGTTCAGGGTTTTACGCCGAATGCTTGTACGTCTTCTTAAAGATATATTGACTGGCAAGATTATTTTGTAAAAAAATCACAACACACCCGACGTTTCGCACGTTTACACTTTGTTAAGGGCTATGAACAACCAAAACATCTGTGGCGGCAACTATAGCGATAAGGCTTATGTAGTGCTTGTGTGTTTTGACTGACCACAAATACACGTGTGTCATTAACTCTACTCATTAACTCTACTCTGTCATTATCTCTATTGACTGCTTTGCTGCAGGAACTTTAGAAAGTTGATGGGATCCAGTGGACACTCGCTTTCAGAGCTAAGATTAATTCCTCCAATATTTGTCGCCTAGAAATAGATGATTGATTTCTGATCTGATGAGCAAACAATCACTACTTAAGCCTCGACGTCAGATGACGTTCAGATGTTCTGTTTGCTCGTAGCCCTTGACAAAGCATGAACGCGCGGGACATTGGGCGTGTTTGTGACTTTTCTGAAATGAAATAATTTTGCCAGTAAATATTGAACGCACCGAAGAAGACAGACGCACGAGTTTTTCAATTGTCGATTTTATGCGAAAAGTCCTCTGTTCGGGGTATTAGGTTCATGGTTTCAGGTTATTTCAACGAGTTTAATGTGAGGATATCATTTTGGCTCATGCTCTGATTCTGCTTTGGAAGGCACTTTTCTTCATAAATGTGAACACTTTTTCTCCTAGATGAATCGAGTTATGCTTTGTGTTCCTGCCAGAAAAGTTTGGGCCACAAAAGTTCGAGTAGGGTCATTTTAGGCTCAATTCTTCTCAAACTTAGTCTCAAAATAATTCACCATCCACAACCTAATTTGATAGAAAGATTTCATGAGATGGTGCAAAGACAACTTACATTTACAAGTAAACTATTTTGTGTTTATTCAAAAGGCATAGGCCTATAAGTGAAATGGATTGTTCTGCATGTGGCCAGATTTAGGTTACATAATGGCTCGTTTCAAAGCCAAGTTTTATTGGTCTTTCTACCGATAACATTTTCGCTTACTATCAGCTTTCAGAAGTGACTTTGACTGGTATTTGCATAGATTTGAAAGTCTGGAATACTAATTGTGCATACCTGAAACAATATTGCCTCACATAGTTGTACTCAAACTTGAGACATTTCCTTGAGTCAAGTTTTCTAAAATCAATCGAAGAAGTATATTGTCGAATGAACGAATGGGCAGAAAGAGAAGTTCTTAAACAATATTTTAGTTTGATGAGACGTGAAAGAATCCTCAATGGCATTAAAGATAGCCAGTAGTAAGTGTATAAAGAAAATGGCCTTAGGTAGAATATATTATCTTTAGGTAGAATAATTCCACCACTTATCTTCTGTGTTACCTTTGTCCTAGAATTTTAAGTTTCTCATTCGCTTCTCGAGTTCGTTTAGTCCTCGTTGTTGCCTTAGTTTTTCGATTTCGTTTAGTTTTTGTTTTCGTCTTCGTGTTTTTAATATTTCATGATTTATTCATAAATTGAAATGGGCGTAAAGTATGATTAGAAAAAACTGCATATACTAAATAAGTAGTTTTGAAAAATTAAACAATGATGCCCAGTTACTTGCATGATCTTCCCAATGTCTATAGCCTGTGTAAAAGATCATTATTCATGTATAAATTATAACAAAGTCAACATGATTATTTACCGGTATACTCAATTCTTAAACTCATCAACTCATCGATGAGCAGTTTTACCCGATCAAAAGAGTTTAAGTAATATGAAATGAATTGAATCATTATTATTGCCAAATTTATTGAAACTGTCTATTTCAAAGAAGTGACTGTGATGACTGTCATAACAAGGTCTTTCTGCATTGGAACAGGACCTCCCTTCCGAGGTGTTATCCTGTAAGTCTGCTTCTTCCGCCTCCCGTCATGATGCCGACTTCAGAAAAAAGCTTTCATTTTCGTATAACCTAACATTATTTATAGTTCATTACTTCATTCTCGAAGATAGAGTGGTCTCAAAGCGCACTCTTCGATCTCAAAGTCATGACACTTACATTTCAGACTGATTCACTGTACCCGTTTCTCACGAAGCAACAAAGAATGTCACAAAAGAGATGGCGGCTATCTGTTCACTTAGTGGTAGGTAATACATACGCGCCATCATCACATCAATGTCAACGCTTTTCTCGCATTTTTTCTCAGAACTCAGAACACTTCGTCACAAAGGTGATGACGACAGAAATTCAAAATATAATGCTGACGCGGAAAGGTCACCGTCTGAAACGCTGTCCTATTCAAGTATGTAGGCACTGTAGTTTGCAAATAGTGTGCACTGTGCAGCTAGTAGTTTGCAGCATTCCGGGATCAGAACTGAGATGATGTCCATTCATTTTTACTTTGAAATTGCTATCTTTTTTATCGACATTAAAAACGAAAACGAAAATGCTAAAATGTTTTCGCTTCCGTTTTTGTATCTCTTTTTTCCATAACTTTCGTTTTCGTCAGCGAATACAATACTACTTATCTTTAATTTCACTGAGAAAGTCTGCATTTGCAAGTCTACTCATGGTTTCAATAAAGGAGAGACACAACTTTGTCGACCTGACTAGTGGAAGACGAAACTTTTCATTCCTAAGTAGCTTTCTTGGCGCTAGATGGTGTAGGGCAGGGTCTGTTCCAATAGCAGGGTCTGTTCCAAAAATGGGTAGCCTGATATATAATAATGCGTCGCGGATGAATTAGAAATCAAAATCTCGAGTTTTGATCACTATCGAATAATCAGAATAACAGCTTCTGTTTGACAGATGATTCCTTGTTTCCCTAATTACGTGAATTAAACTTGCTTATTAGCTGCATATTGTAGTACACACTGACTTGTAAGTGGGCCGGGCTTGGGTCTGATATTTTGCAACTAACACGGGCCGGACCTGAAAATTCATCACTTCCATTTAGCCAACTTGTAACGATCCATTAAGTAATGGTTGCTTTCCTTAATACTGATGGTCATAGCCAGAACTGGTCGCGAGGGGTCAGAAAAGCATTTTTCATTGAGTAGTGTAAATTCAAGTCTGAATTCTGACGAATCAGGACATTTACATCACTTCAAGCGTTCACGGTTAGTAAATTGAGATCGTGAAAGTAAATTGAGGGGCAAATTGAGAAATCGAAAATTCTTGGAATAGGCCTATATTGAGTTCGTGGGACATGTGTGAAAAATATTTCAATTTGACGAATGTTTTTGATGCTACGAAATAAAGTAGACAGTTGAAGTTCACATGTGTTCTCTAATTTTGATAATTTGCTCTTCCTTGACCTTGACCAGTCGCGTGAGACGAAAGGAGACGAATATCTCCTTGTCAATATCCTACCTGTTGATGTTCGACTTTTATGGAAACCAGGTAAATTAATAATCCAACTCTAAATTGCAAATCATTTTTTAAAGCCTGTGACAAAAATCTAGTCAAAAGTCGCAAATTTACAGATCAAACATCAAATATTCATGAAATTAATCATGATGGTATAATAAGTATAGTATTATAAAGTCTACATATTTAGTCTATATATAGTCTACATCTTTATATTTGTCTACAGTGTCTTCCCTACGCTTGCTTGGTGTTACGGTCTCTTCCGATTTCTCCTGGAACCTGCATATAAATGACATAGTAAATAAATGTTATAAAAGATTTTTCATCTTGCGAAATTTAAGACGAGCTGGTTGTCCTTCGTCCATTGTACATAAATGCTACGTTGCTTTTGTACGCTCCGTTTTATTGTACAGTTTTCCTGGTTTTTGTAACGTACCTCAATATTTGCTTCACAAAATTTTACGCGTAGAACGAAGAGCAGCTAAGTATTTTTCTGATTATGAGTTTTGTACCTTTGAAGATGCCACCAATCGTATTTGTAACAGACTGTTTGACAACATCGTAAAGTCGTGTGACCATCCACTTCGTGTTATGTTTGAAGAAACATTCCCGACGTCGCGCAATACTTGTGTATTAAGAGCACCCTTTGCGAAGACAAGCAGATATTCGAACTCTTTTATTCGCTATGGACGTTTTTAATTGTTAATTGTCTTGATTATGCTATGTAATGATTTCACCGCACTTGTGAAACAATAAAGAGCCTATTCTATTCTATTCTATAAAGGCACAGTATTATATATGACCGAGAAGCTCGAATTGAGCGGACCGGCCGGTCTGAAAATTCAGGCACATTTACAAGTCTGAGCACGCATGGTTGGAATCAGCCTGATCATGACGGTCGGTGCCGTCATAATCGGCCGTTTGGGCATGGAACGGCGGCCGGTTCCAGCCCCTATAGAATAATTCATTTGCTTAAACAAAATTGGTTTTTATTATACTTACCGGTATTTCGCTGTATTTCCATCAAGTATTATGCATGCAGAAACAATCATCTTTTTGACTTTAATTCACTTTCTCTATTTCAATTTGCATATAAGAAAATTGTGCACCATTTTTTTCTTTCCGAAATGCCTCGTGATATTCAAATAAATTTATAGGTAATAATTCAGTTCATTAGTCTTAACTTTATCGCAGAATTTATAAAGGCCACACAGTGCTTCAAAAAGTTTCATTTCAACCTGAAGTCAATCGATCGATGAATTTCTTCATACATTAATGTCACTTTATTTATGCCTACAGAATTCACGCAGTGACTTTATTGCTGGTCCTATTCAACGAACTGGCTTTTGCAACGCACTTGCGATTTTGTCTTTACATGCTGGTCTACTTTGAAGGCCAAATAAAGCTAGAACATTAATACATGAGCTATAGTGGGTCGCGAGATGCATTCTATATCAAGTTTTGGGTATCGAAAAGTGAATTTCGGAAACGCTGGTGTAGGGGATGCTTATTGTTAGAAGCCATTGGAATGGCCGAAAGCCTTGAAGTTTCCTGTGGTAGGCGAAAAGGACGAAAAATTGCATTCATAGAAGGGCACACACTGTTCGATGTTTTCTTGTCTGAAAACTTTCCCATTGACGTTCTTGCTGAATTGAAGCCTGTGATTGAAGCATTCATAATAATGTTGCGCAATATTCAAGAATGCTACAGCCCCTTATGTAAATCAGAAGAAGTATTTTTTTGTCCATGGCAAAAGTAATTTGGAATTGGCATGGTAACGTCAGTATCCCAAAGGCTCCAAGTCTTCATGAATTTTTGCATACTTAAATTCAATTCACTCAATCTACACATCGAAAAGGTTAATGCATTCTTTATCCATGTCATTGACTATCGGTAAATTCAAAGACCGGAATGCATCTCGAATAAACGCAATAAGCGCATTATTGATGAATAACCCTTCCCTTTCATTTATCTGCTTATTTGCATGCACCCACCTGTTTGTAATACAAACGATTGCGTGGTGCAAATTGATTTTAGGTTTCTTCGTCACTACACCACATGCAAGGTCATCTACGAATTTCATGAGGATTTGATCTTCCGATATTTGATGTCCTAGATGAATATGAGAAGAGTAGGGGAGACCATTGGGAGACAAAGGGAAGCTCTTTTGGTATATCACTTGTTGTGGAAATCTTCTTTCTCGAGTCCGATTTTCATCTAACTTGTTCAGCTCTTTTCGATAGATTTTTGAGCACAGAACTTTTCGAAATTATCTTCCACATGCACTTCTCTGATTTTTTTATATTAAATTGATGAGACTGTGATCAAAGCAATTTTATTCATCTTTCAATAAGGTAGGATATCAAATGACGAGCTCAATTATAGCACCGGTGCATGAATTTCACAAAATGCCTATTCTATTGCTGACTGGCCCTCAGTGCATGGGTCCTTCGAACGATAGTCATCCTGTCAAAAACCGAATTCGTGTGCTGAGGACAATCAATTAGACAATCAGCTCATCCTGACGCACTCATTCAATCTAACAGCCTCATTGGATACTCTCCTTTGGAAGAATCTTTATACCTTCATGTAATCGGTTGTTGTTGACAATTTGACTATTGAGAAGGCGGTAGACATGCAAGAATGGATAGATGTAGGTATGCTTAATGTCTACATGACATCGATTTTCCGTAGTCTGATATCCTCTTCGTGCGTGTGAATCCAAGGGGAGGGCAATGTCGTACGATAGTTGTCGTTGAGGAGAACCCCAGCAGAATTCAAGTCTTCTGAGCCTTTCGTCTCTCTGTAGCTGCTAAATCGTACCGAATTTTGCAGTCAAAGCCCATCTTCATTGAGATGCGTCACATTTCCTGGAAGCTTGGCACTCCTATGCACAGAGTTCGCACTCGAATAACTGCATAATTTTATTTTCTTTTTCTTCAGATCAGATTCTCCAAGTAGCTTGATCGCCTTCATGAGATCGCGAAAGAACATTCACATGCAAGGACTCCAAGAATCAAGATTTTTTGTCTCATAAGCTTCAACTGAAAGAGATTATTTTTTGATTTTTTAATAAACAATAGCCAAAATTCTCCATAATTGAAAGTGAAGGAAAAAGACACTATTTCAACAGTTGCCAAATCTTTGTGCTCCGTGATAGCTACTGATAGATGGCAAGACTGAGAGAGACCTTAGAGAATCAATAGGTTATTTCATAAAATCAAATCGTTGTATATGTCACATTTAATTTCAGTTCCTGATAGCGATGAGATAGAAATTTGAATAATTTGCAGATAAATCGAATCATTGAGTGCATAAGTTATCGATTGATTTCTTTTAAATATCTCTACCATAAATCGGCGGGATCAACACAGACATTCTAATGATCCATCGACATGCGATTGGTCGCCTAGTGATCACTTTGCGAAGTGCGAAACCCAAAAATGTATCGAGTTGCCCGTTAATTTAACAAAAAAGCCAACTGATAATGGTATTCCATCCGCTCGTTTTGCAGGTTTTAGATGTATCCACAACATTCATAGACATTTGCAAATATCTATGATTTACATCATATTTCTTGCCAATTATTTTACACTTAGAGTGCTGCCTATCGTCCTAAACGCATTCGCCAACACGTCTCGGAAAGATTTTTCAATATTGGCTTTGTTCAATGTGGAAACCCCAATGTAATTTGGAATATTGCTAGAATTTTCGATTATATTGCTGCGTGTTGAAAGTGCAAGAAAAATGTACAGCAAAAACTTTGTGAAAGAAATTTGTTTTAAACATCACTCATTGAACTGCCTATTCACATTGATGACCAGTGACTACCACAAAGATTTGTAAATACAACACAGTGTCATTCAAGCGTTACAATTGATGCACAGCATCTTTGTGATACAATCCATTCGTTGCTGTTATGTAGTATTTTGGGCGGATATTCTAATTGACATGCTTTTAACAGCTGTCGAGTTACACTTTTTAATTTGAGGAATATGGCCATTCAAAAATTTCTATTGTCTTTGAATATGATCTGAGCACCATCGGTGATTGAGGCTGTCCTTTCTTCTGCAATACTTTTATTAATGAATATTTATCAACATCTGTTATCGCCAAACAAAAATGTGTACCGGATTAACTTGTCCGGCAGACTGTGAATGTGAAACACTGCAGTCATTTGTCAATACTTGCCTCCTTCACGTAAAGTCTTAGGAGAAGTCATTGACGGGAGTCAAATAAGCAAAGCTCCAAGCAGCACTAATGTGTTCATTAGCGAGTTGCTAAAATCGAAACAAACTTGGTTTTGTTGATCCGTACAACAACAGACTGATCGCGGGAGGCTGATCAATTATTCAATCTGTGCTTTGGGTACAGTTGAATTGTTGAGTAGAAGTCATACTCGATTCTTGTTGGCGGCGCCTTTATTATCATCTCTAGCGAGATTGGTGGGAGCGAATAAATGAAGCAAGAAAATGATTCATTGATAATTGCCTTTTTGGTCCACTGGAACCTTAGGAGATCGCACTGATTACTTATAAATATGTTAATGTCTGCGGAAAATGATATTATATAACTTCATCTGTATGGCACAATCATGTTATAAAGTCACGCAGGGTTTTAAGAACATATTGTTGTAGTGCCCAATGTTGTAAAAGATAATGCACATTTAACTGATATACCAGTCTTTTATTGTGTTCATTTACATGTGCACGTTAAGTACATATGCAGCCAACAAACACTTCATTATAATGAGATATTATTACATGATTATTTCTATGTTTGTGTCCTTCGTGCTACAGACATGAAGTCAAGCAAACTGAAATTTGTTAAGAAAGTTATACTAATAAACATAACAATAAAGTAATAAAATCCTTATCAAAGAATTATGATTTCATGGACGTCATTTTTGAAGAAATTGACACTGATACACTGCTCGAAGAAAAATATCATTATAAATCAACTGATGGCGCACACGTTGTGGCTAAATCTTACACCTCGATCCTTATTTTATCAGTAATAAATAACAAAACAGGATTTGAGAACTCCATAAACATATAGCAAGTTTGTATTCTAATCCCATTTCATCGAATGCCAGCATAGTTTTGAAAATTAATTTTAATGACATAAGAGAAAGATCAGATTGCTATGAAACATTTTCGATTCAAAATTTGATTTTTATATTTTGATTATAGAGATTTATTATTTGTGAATGTGGTCTTGTAAAGCATTGACTGAAGTCATTATAAAACAATAAATCATGCGCAGATCGTCTTTATTAGTCAGTCCTCGATACATTTTTATTGGCCTAAATTATTTTTCTACATGTCAAATTGGAATGTACATGCAGTGCTCTGCGACTTCGGCTATAGATCTGAATTAATAGTATAATTATTAATTATTATTTATTCATTTATTTCTAATTATAGTTGCATTATTAACTATATTAATTATAGTGCATGGAACCTACTTTCCCTTAATATCAAGACTCCATTTTACTATGTACCGGTTTTATGATATTCCTTCTCCCCTAGTCTAAATTGCCGAGCGGAAAAAGTACAGCAGAAAATCGCTATTATTAATTCCTCCTCCCGATGAAAGAGTGGCAAATAATTTCTTCTAGAAGTCACAGTCTGAATCCATATATCAATCGAAATATTTGCAGAAATGTAAGTGCAAAATCAATGAAGTCTCCTAGAAGCCATAACCGTCTATATCTCAGTACTGCATCTTCATCTTGAATATTGATAGAGATGCAAGGCGAAATATACGTGGGGGCAATCATAAAGCAAGAGGCAGTCATTTACTATCACTCTATCAGCACTACAAGTGTGATCTGCTTTTCCGATGAGAATTTCAGTCAACTTAAAAAAATCCGCCCGGAAAACGTATAGTGTAGCACCGGTACATTTCGATGAGATTATTTTGAATGCCATCGTACACAGTGAAGAATCTTTTTCGCGTGTCGCGTAAGTGGCTCGTAGCTCAGTTGGTTAGAGCACAGGTCTAGTTAACCTTGGTCGTAGGTTCGAATCCTACCAGCCACGCATCTTTTGCGTGGCAATTTGATCTATTGTTTATTTAATTTCATTGTTGTTAATTATATGTATATAGGTGCTTCACACAGCACAAAATATTGATGATAATACAGTTACTTTCCGTCTTGAATTTCATTAACTGTTTAATAAAAATGAAGCGGAAGACGAAAGATGACTTTATTTTTGTTCTTTCAAAAGGTAGAATTCAATCAGCAAAAGTTTGTTTGAGACTTTCTTGCTTGTTGATGAGGAACTCTTTTTCATATAACGAATTGAGAGTCGAAAAGAAAAGACCGCAGGGGAATGAACAAGCTCGTCGTTGCTCTTCACGATGGGAAAATTCATATTTGTCATCAGCTTTCAGCTCAACTTTTCTAAAAAATCTTCACTAGCACTTGATGATAGAGACCAACTGGGCGATAAATAGCCACTGGTTTGTCGTGGGAACAAGCGTCTGCAGGCCAAATCGTCACAACGTAGTCAAGTCAGAGAAGACTAAGATAGATTAATATTCATTGAAGGACGGACAGTATAGAAATAACTCATCATCAAGCAATTTTGACTGTTCAGAGAATATGTCGCTTTGAGTAGAGCGAAGAAGCAACGTGAAACCGTCTCGAGTAAATGGGATAGTTGAATTGTCGTTGTTTCGACGTAATGGCAGAAGCAACTTGTGCGGGGAATCAGATCTGGACTTGAGGGCGAATTGAAATGAGCATGGCTTCTTGTTGAACTGTCAAAAATGTGAATATTGTCATGGTAGAGATGTCTCAAATCTGCGAAAGTCTGGAGGGAATTCAGCAGCTGGTAAGCCATTAGAGCAATTGAACACGTGAAGTCAATCTAACTAGAAAATGTTGCCATGTCCTATACATGTCATGTGACACGAGTAAACCCATTAACGCGAAAACCAGTGGAAACCCTATCCAATTAGGGGCCTCATGTCTTCTGTTTCCTCCTTGTATACATTTTCATGTCTTTTCAGCAGGTAGTATGATACTCAGTAACAGGATCACAATTAATTGACTGCTGCTATTAAGAAATTGATTGGTGCTATCAAATACCGTAATACCTGTAATAGGACGCCACTTCCTATATTTAGGCAGTATACGTCATAGAAATAGATTATTTATCTGAAGTTGACTAGAGTGGAAATTGACTCAAGGTCGCGGCACAACCGGGGAAACTGATGAATCACTAATGAAAGGCTTAGAATTACGCATATGACTGATTCTAACCCAATCCAATCATACAGATGTTTCTAAGTGAAAATGTGTGGAATTTTCGTGCCTCTATTGTTCCCTACATGAAGCTACATTTCCATTCTAGAAACTTTATTGTTATCTATTTTTATGGTATACGTGGTGAGCACTAGGATATTTGTTTGTGCAATGCCTATGCGATATGTGATGTGTTATTGGTACTTCTTCATGTGTTGTAGTGCCTTCTGAATGTCTTTAACTTCTTCATTATTAGCGATTGCTTTTAATAGATCAGTGAGTGTCCTGTCAATCAAAATCTGTGTTGCTGGTCATGCTTTTTTATATAGTCATCTTGCGTGCACAATATACTAGATAGATGTAGTATGCAATGTGGATAAGTATTGAGCCTCTATTACTAGCATGGTTGAATTAGGACACTTGTTTCATTTTACAAGAAATTAAAAACATTAAAATTTCGTTTTTGAGGGAATTGCACAACAAAATTAGCACTGAAACAAGTGATTTTTCCTATATTTTAACAGCGTATATACAAAATACCGTAATGACCTTAAATGCTAAACAAGGTGATGCTGAAAGAGTCTACATTAACTTTAAATTCACAAATAAAGTTATGGATGAAGTCAATTTACATAAAATTTTCCATGACACTAAAATTTGTCGTCTTCTTCCCAAAGAAGTCGCTTCATTTTATCCACCGAAGATATATTTCTCACTCAACAATCCTTTATCACTTAAATTTTGTAATTACAGTAAATTTCTTAAAGATTTAGAATTGTCAGATATTGAGAAAATTTTATCATCAGACTGTAAATGCGCAGACCACAGTGACTTCATTTATCAGCATTATGAACACGTAATGACCGGCAATACAGATTTTGTAAGCAACCCAAATTTGAAAAATCCATTTTCTTTAGGAACTAGCATCGAGTATCCAAACCCATGAAAATGCATGACTTGTACAATTTGTTTATATGCAAAACTTACTGAAAAATAAGAAGATGGGACTGGCTAAACTGTTATCTAATACTTCTAGATACATCGACGACATTTGTATAATTAATTATAAACATTTTAACCAGATTATAAAGCATATATACCCCGGTAGCTTGGAAGCGAGCAGAAGCAGTAGTAATAACAAAGAGGTTGAATACCTAGATGTTAAATTGAGCATTACTAATGATGCTTTACGAACTTCTGTGTATCATAAAGTAGACGATTTTAACTTTGCTGTTATACTCCTAACATTCCCAGAAAATACAATCCCGTACAAAATGGGTAGCCAAGTATTTAACGGACAACTTATAAGATATGGTCGTGATTTCGTGAAAAAAGCTTCTTCGACCTTCAGATTATTAGTTGCTAGAGGCTATAATCAAGATTCTTTAATTAATAATGCAGAAAGATGTTTACACAGGCATAAAGAGCTACTTTTGAAATTTGGGCTGTATTCAGCTAGTCAATTTTCTAAGTTCAGTTTTCTGATAATCGAATAATCAGATTTTCTTTTTTTTGCCGATTTTGACTTACACCGATTGTGACTAACCCGACTTTTGACTTAGTGGAAGCTGTACAGTTTTACTGTGCAGGGCCCCGCTCAGGTGGGTTTGAGTGTTCAGGAATTGGGGCCGAAACACGAATCCTACCTGAGTTCCTGCTGATGACTTCCTAGCTGGTACAGGGAACGCAAAACCAGTCCTTTTAAGGACTAATTTCATTTTATTTTCAGTATGTATTACATTATTCGTTTGCACTAATTTCTTTTTTGTTGCAGTCTACTCGTTTATTTTACACTAGTTTCTTGTGACTATCACTTTTATTTATTTATTCAGATTTTGATTGTTTACCTAATAATTTTCATTTGTGCTGCTTACTTCCTTCCTTTTTTTAATTAATTTATTTATTCATTCATTCATTTTTTTCCTTATTATTATTATTATTATTTTTTCTTTTGTTACAATTTCAATATTAAATTACAGTCGTACTTCACTAATCAATTTCAGCAGTTAATCTTTCAGAATTTATTACCCATCACTTTCCTTTTTTTCTGTATTTTAATTGTTAGCACGATCTACACTTTGATAATTTCTTGGTTAGCTTATTTTCTATATTAAGTTAGGTAACACCGTGAATAATTATCTCCTTTCCCATCTGCAGTGAAATAGGTGATTGATAGCATCTTTCGTCGTATGCAGATTACACTTGTAATAATTGTTTGCGGATTAAGGCTTGATATGATGGGACACAGACCGGTCCTCTTGAGAGATAGATTAAATTTCATGAATAGTTAGACACCAATTGGTCCATTTATAACAAGTCTAGTTCCTTATTTCATTTTCTTCATGGAGTAGTTTCAGGTGAGACGTTGTAGGTCTATTCTAGCAAGTTCAGTACCCATACTGTAGTTTCACATGTATTTTATTTTATTTTTTCTTTTCTTCAAAGTTCATTACAAATTTATTCATTACAGTTATATTTTGTACAGTAGGCTTAATCTTAGTTTATTTTATGTAGTTGTAACTGAGATTCCTAGAAGATGATGATTTTCATTTAAACCAAGCTTACATGTCTGTTGCCTCTTTGGATATCTGAAAAGGCGAAATTTCAGACCTGAAAACAGTCTATACAGATGAATCCATCATCGTCGAAGACGAAGTAGAATTCTGCGCACTTTTCATGCATGCAACGCAAACATGTAACTCAACGGAAAGCTATGAAATTTCGCCTTTTCAGACTATGGAAGAGACAGCAGATGTGCAAATTTTCGTTTCATACAATATGCAACATTTCTAGTTTACTATATTTGGCATTTTCTGACACTTCTCTAGGGGCTATCGATGTCGCGTGCAATGTGTCGATATCATACGAGTATCATTACAGGCCACACAGCTTACTTTTCACCTAGAATCGCATGTTAAACCGATGAATTAATAAATTCGAGAAATAAGGGATTATTTGGATGTCATAATTCCTATAAATAGTGATAGAAACAACCGTGAGAGCCCTAGAACTGTTTTTTAGTGTCCATGTTACCCGACATCTTCCACGCATGGTCTAAATAGATCAAATAACTCATAAAGGGATGCATTAAAATCTTGTGAAGGCAACATTCTAATAGACAGTAAGCATTAATGATGAAAAACTGGCTGTTCAGTCAGTGTGTTGTTGAAAAAAATGCTATTCAGTACCTATCGACAAGTGTCATATTGCCCGACATTTATGCATCGACTCCATATCAAAATATAACTGAAAACAACTAAAGAATTTGACGCTGTCATTACTATTCACTGAAACTACACCCCCTATGCTGTGGAATAACCAATTGCTTAGCTGTCAGATGGCGCGTGAAGGAGCTGACTGAGTTACATTGATTGGGGCAATAGATCGCGAAATTCGGCGACTCACTTCACGCTTCGATATCTGTCAAGTTGAGGCAATCAGAAGCGTTCCACCAAGCTTCTGTTGTACTTAGGTGAGTTAACTACTTATTGGCGCAATTTACTGCACGCATGGATGAGTTTCTGAAGTTCTAAAGCATCATTTTGGAAAAGTAGCTTAACTGTCGATATTACCCTATATCTCCCATCTCTGAAATCATGCATTCTGTGCAACATGTCATTTACGCAGATGATCTTCAACTCTATACATGTATGTTCGAAGACTTGACTAAAATCCACAGATCAACAGTGCTTACAAAGCGTGCAAGGCTGGATGCTCCAAAACAAATTGTTCCTGAGTGACAGCAAAACTGAACTCCTTATTTGAAGGCCTGAAAATGGGAAGAGTGGAATCAATATTTTTGAACGAGATCAAAGTTATATTCTCCCCTTATGTTTCTGACATCGGCATTACACTGGATGATCAATTGAGTTTCAAAAACACGTCTCAGATGTGCTGAAAGTGTATTGTTTCCACATTATACGCATGGCTTCCATTCGTCAATATCTATCCCTTCGCACGACGAAGATTTTGATGAACATGCATCTCTAGATTTTCAAAATTTATGGAGCATCTTTAACTTCAATATCAAATGACTTTATAATGTGTAATGACTTTTTATGCGTCTTATCATGAAATTTATCTACATTTTTTGCGCCAAGCGAGCTTGCACGAACACATTGGCGCTATACAAACCTACGTGCTCACTAATAAATCAATTTATTGAATATTGATATGAGTAAAATATGTCTTCAGTAGCCATATTAAGTCTCAATGATAAGGTGAGATGTCGCATCAATAAATTCGAAATGTGAGTGCTTTCATAACATATCGGATAATTAGTAAAACATTTAGTTATTTGAGAGGTTTAGATGAAACATGCTCGCAAACACAACTTTAATTGAGGAGATATTGCTCAATGCTTTTTGACTCGAAGATGTTGAAAAATGTACCGCCTGCCTCTACTAGAACGCCACCTGCAATAGATTGGTCTATTACAGGTTTTACGGTAATTGCAATTAATTGATTGGCGTCAGTCAATACTTGCAGTTGGTTGGTTGATTTGTGTTCAATTGAGTAAAAGTAATCAATTGATTGATTTATTTACAACGCCGTCACCACTCACCATAGTATAGGAAAATCATCCCATCGTCAGTGATTTGTAGATAGTAAGCTTTCTAAACATGTCCTATTCAGGAATAGCTGTCAGGATTCAAATCAGGAACTACTTGGTGCATAACGCATCTAGCATCACCATATTACAATATTTTTATGAAAACTTTTAGAATTCTATGTTATGTTGTGTTGTATGATCATTCAGTCACGGATTTCAATAATTGGTTATTACTATAATTATGATCAAGGAGCCTAGGTTTGTAATAAAATTCATCAATAATCACATACAATGAAGAAAGTAGTAATATGTATTCCATGTAATGAGTCCAAATTGACCATTGACTATCCAAATTGATGATAAGCTATCATGTGACTTTTGAAATATGCAGGCCCATGTAACCTAATTCGTTAAAGTGAATAAAAGAGTGAACAATTCAAACAATTATTCAAAATCAAGGATTAGTCTATTCAAACGGCGATGATAAATAATTGCAATTAATTGATTGCTTGCCAAAAATTATTTGCAATCAATTTTTGCTATTCCCTGCTCAGTAATACGATGCTCGAATATGTTTTTGTGTGTGTGTGACACAACAAAAAGCAAATAATTCGAATCTAGGTGGCAAGATAACCACAAAAGATTGTGTCCCAGGCAGGTAACTACATTTTGTACAAAAATATATTTTGATGTAAGCTCATTTGAACCTTTCATCCGTGATGCCAAGTAACGCAAGCTGTATGCCATTAAATCAACGACGAAGATTTATCTGCGTATTCATCCGAGCATGTGATAAGTGAGCATTACTAATAGCATAGAATAAATGTGAAATATATATGAATAGAGCTTCACCTGCATCAACAGCAATGGCAAAATTTTGGAAATAAAGATAAAAGCTATTTTATTGAAGAAGATAGCTTCTACGTTCAGCAGCAAATCGAACGGAGCTACGTCTTCGACAAATAGTTCATTTCGTTAATTTTTATGTCGGGATAATCAGTTCATTGTGATAAAATCTCAATCTGGTATTCAGAAAAATGTTGAGGAATTTATTGTCTATTTTTCTTTTATTTGTGCACAATCATTCGTACTACTCGTCCAATTCATCTGCGTCAATAGCGCTTAAAGAAGCAAAATTTTAGAAACAGAAATAAGAAGATGCTTCATTGAAGAAGACAACTAGCAATACGGGTTGATGATACAAACCTTGCGTACGACCAGGAAATCAATTACATTTATCCAAAAATTTATATAGCAATTTTTTTACCTAGTAATTTACAAGCAATGACACAGTTCAGTGTAAAGATGGACTAGATATTATATCTTGATGCAAGGAGTCTGATCAACGACTCCATTGTAGTCAATCAACTGAATGTTTGCATTTTTATGTGGCATATCGCTCAATTATTGGTAAAAGCGTTATAAACACCAAATTTTCCAACAGAATAAACTGCAATTGTCATAAAAAATTAAAATCCGTAGAAGCTCATTCAGCAATGTTCGTATTTACATGATTTTGCAAAAATTCTTCTCACTTTAATAGTCTATTTAGATGTTCAATCTATTCAACTGAACAACAAGGGAGGATGGTTTATTCGAATATGCAAGAATTGTAGGAGAGAAGACCATCAAAAAGATTAAGTCCATAGGATCACTGGTCTGAAGATTGTAATATTATATTTACATGAGAGCTGCAGGCCTCCAACGATTAGTAACAACAGGCACCTGTAAAGAGCTCTGCTTAAAGATTGTGATGGCAATTAATTAAACCCACTTCGTTGGACAAAAGGATGCTGTATGGATACTGAGTCAGTGAGTGAAAAAGAGGAATTTAATCTGAGCAAATGATACA
The DNA here is from genome assembly GCA_907163375.1 of Prostheceraeus crozeri. Taxonomy (NCBI): domain Eukaryota; kingdom Metazoa; phylum Platyhelminthes; order Polycladida; family Euryleptidae; genus Prostheceraeus; species Prostheceraeus crozeri. Next base: position 30,217 of record CAJQUW010015340.1, on the reverse strand, counting down.
CACTTTTTTTGAAAAAAATGCAAAATTTGTAACGAATTTATAAATTATAGCTCACTGTAGTTTAAGAGCGAGAATCAACGGAGCATTTTGTTCGAATTTAATCAATTATCTGCTGAAAATTGTCTTCGTCTTTTATACATGAATACTTAACATCAAATGAATGGTTTATAATTCTTAATGAGTTAACAATTAATTTGCAGTATTTTTCTCATTCATTCCACTACTAGAAAATAGCATGTTTATCATTGACATATATTTTCTTTTCCAGGTGATCGGTTGTTAGACATTCTTTGCAAAGTATGCGGTGATCGCTCCTCTGGTAAACATTATGGAATCTACAGTTGCGATGGTAAGACTGTTATGCACAAGTTTTCTTTCTCATTATGCTGCATACTTAATAATGATTAAAAAACTGAAAAAGCAAAATGGAAGATTGCAAAGTCACTCGTGGTGATGTGTTGATATATGAAGATATCGCTTTTAGAGCAAATCTTTCGTTGTGGAATATAATCTTTCGTTTAGCAATAACTTCCTGTGGAATGAATACTTTAGTGTGTGTGCTTTAATGCCAACCAGTTACCGAATTTTCTCGAATGGAACACCCTTCCCAGAAAACCCCATTGAACCAAGTAACTCCTGTCAAATGGAACCCGCAGCTACTACAGCTAGCTGCTTGTTTTTTGTGCTTATTGCTATTTGAACCGCTTGTCATTCAATTAACAAAATATCATTTTATGTGCACTGTTGGGCAATATCTCTGTACAAAGATTGTTAAATACCGTCTCTTTTCATTTGCTCAAGCCTCAATGCATACCGGATAATTGAGACTTTCATCAGATAACAAACTTTCGATAAATTTTATCGTCACTCAGGCCTGTCACAAAAGCTAACCAATGCTCTCTTCTCAACAATTCAGGCATCTGTAATACGAAAAAAGCAAAGTGTTGGAAATATAATAAGTAAAAAATAACACAGTTAAATCCAATAATTGTAACATAATTCATCTAATTCTGCATTTACATCACTAAGTCTTGTTCTTCTCTTTCTTCGCAGGAAATAGTAACACGGAGTGCATGTTATTGTTTGCATACCACTGACAACAAAGCATTCGCATGCCATTGCTCAAAACACGTTGCTTTGATTGTTGTTTCTCATTTGTATATAAATTTAAAAAATATGGGTAAACAAATAATTGACTGAGATTACATTGTTTTCATGGCATAATATAACTAAAAATAAAACAAATTCATAATAAAAATCTATAATTTAAAAAAGAAATAAAAGCAAGAGATTTATAAATGAAGGCAATAGAACTCACATTGACAATTTACCCGGTAAGAATAACCTGACATTGAAAAAATATTCATTCGAGATAATCCAGTGCTCTCTACATATGAAAGACAGCAATCCAAAATTTATCATATTGAAACTTTATCTAATTTATGATTGAGACTATTATCTGAATATGTTAAGATATGTTGTCATCACTGACTTCATATAAAAAAATAGGAAAAAATTGTCAACTCTCGCATCTTTTGTAATCATTTTCTACGACTTAACACGTTGATTCACGCATTCCTATTGATTGTCTTTAATTACTGTCGCAATTTAGGGGAGCACTATTAATCAAAAGTTGTCATGGATCCAATTTTTATATGGATCTGAATCTGTATCTACACAATTCACAATTTTGTAGTTCACAGTCGCACATTTTAAAACTCGAAGAATTCATGATCATTCATTCGCTGAATGATCATGAATCTTCATGGCCTTATACCTTGTCTATAATACTCCTCTTGTCGCTGGATGCAAAGTGCTATCCACTGCACATATGCTTAGTGGCTTTAGTGTTATTTTTACGCAAACCATATCTATTCACATAAGTAGATCTGCAGGATCATTATAGGATTTTTACATGATTATTGATTGCAATGCATGTTCATGAAAAATCCTGTGTCTGTAAATTGAAGCTGCTTTTTGATTGCAAAAATAATTCTGGCTTGCCGTGGGACGAGATCTCTCCGTCCCATTCCCACAAGAAATTTCAAAATTCACGATTATTTTCCATAAGCTAAATATGTCTTTGATAAGCATATCCGACTGAAACCCCTAGCAGCTAGATTAGGGGACATTCTATACCAATGCAAGTCTACCATGTGGCGTGTACATGCATGATAGGCCTCAATCAAGTCTTGATACCTCCGTGGAACTTCCACCCACTTAGAAATGAGGCAGCATGCATGTTATTAGATTCTGAAATGAAAGGGTTCTACAAATACCAGTAGGTTCACAATCCATGATATCAGACTACTATAGATACAGTTAACTTGCATTTCGATTACCAAAACTACCTTCCTTGTTAGAGGAGTCATAATATGCCCTTTTGCGGATACCTTTTCTCAACAAGTTGAGCCTAAAATAGTTTCCTAAAATAGCTAAAAACATGCGTCCCTGCATGAAATATTCCTCCTAGCCGATACGAATGGATGCCTGCTAGTAGCCATTGTAGCTCTATTAAGTGAATCGTCAACAGTATTCATAGTCTATACATGTGTATTGGCACATGTGTAACTCCAGCGTATATTCCAGCATATTGCTCATATGATGCCAATGTCTGGTCAACCTGCATGGAAACTGGGCAATGCAGTAGGCCTAAGAGGCCGAAGTACATTTATCTGTGTTTCAAAATAGACTACATATGCATATGTGCAAGGATTGAATACAGAAATTTCAATCAGGCATATTTTCACTGAACTTAAATGTACATTATATCACAAAATCTGATTCCTAATCAAGATAAGAAATTTAACATCACTCAGCAAACATAATTATACTACCTACAAGCGCTAACCACATATTATCTCAATTTCTGTTACTCAATTTCAAATTTAATGCCTCTTTTTGCATCCATAATTTTCTTTAGAAATGAGGACTGATACTATCATTGTATCTTACATTTGTACATGGCTATCATCATAACTATGAAATCGTGTAATAGATGTAAGAAAAAATACTAAGCTCTATTAGAGCCTCTCGTATTTTTGTGGGAATTCTCATGGGAAATCCCGCTCCCAGTGAAGTTTGTAATAAAGTGTTCAGGTTTTTGGGTGTTCATAATCCTGATTATGAAGACGTGAAGAGGTTGGGAAAACTCAAGTCGGACCGGAATAGATTAATCAGAGTTCATTTCAAAAATGTTCTCGTGAAACAAGCAATTCTGCAAAAGTCCAAATTGCTCAGGTTCTGCGAAGTTTATAGATCAGTCTTCATTAACCATGACAAGACAAAATATCAGCAACAAAGAGACAAGGAACTACGTGATGAGTTGAAGCGACGTCAAAACTTGGGAGAAGATGTGATTATTTTCCGAGGTAAGGTTTGTGACAGAACTAATGTACGGCATTTTCAAAAGTGATTTTATCAAAGAGCAAAGAGAATGATTTTCCTAATTTGTCGGCCTCTTTCTCACATCGTTCACTGAAATTTCCGCCCATTCTCCTAACTAATCTACGGTCTGTTTTACCAAAATTTGATGACTTAGCACTGTTCATCGCTTCAATGACTCCAGGAATAATTTTGATCACGGAAAGTTGGCTGAAACCTACTATAGACTCTGATTTTTATCGCCTAGATGGGCTACACAACATTTCGTTGTGACCGGCTGAACCGAAGCGGCGGCAGTGTATGTGCATGGTTAGCGGAGTCACTTGGTGCTGTATATCTCCACGTATCTGCCCTGTTGACATTGAATTTTTGGCTTTGAGAATTCCTCGACTGAACGTATTTTTGTTATGTGCGTACATGCCTCCTGGTCTGCGGAGCTCTGAATTGAAGAGTATCTCCGATCATTTTTGTGAAATACTTGATAATGAATTGCTCTGCTTCCCAAATCGAAACATCGTTTTTTTGGAGATTTGAACCATTTCAATACCGATGCCATAGAGTTAAATTTTGATTTATCGAACTGTGTTACTGAAGCAACACGTGAAAATGCCATCCTGGATCAAATTTGGATAAGTGACAGTTTACGACAGTATTATTCCTCGGACGCATGCATTGGACCACCTATTGCCCCTTCAGACCATAATACCATAATATTGTACGGTGAATCAAGAAATTTTTCTCCCACTCATGTTGTAAAACTTTGGGATTTCAGGAAATCCAATATCGATGCTTTTCTTAGAACTATTTCATCTTGGATTTCACAAGTGTCTCGAATGTCATGTCTGTTGAGGACAAATGTGATCAATTTTATGATTTGATGAACTTTGCAGTATCATCTATTCCATCAACCTATGTGACCATGTCCTCGAATGACAAGCCTTGGTTTACACCATTACTCAAACATCTTATCAATCAACGTTGGTCAGCCTATCATTCCAAAAATTGGAGTCTTCACAACCATCTGAAAGAGAAAGTGAAGTGTGAGATTGAAAAAGCCAAAAAACTGTGGTTAGATAGACAAATAAATTCAAACCGTCATGTACGGAAAGTGGTCAATGAAATTAGAGGAAAATCTCAAGGTAGTACATTTGACAGCCTGATTCAAGAACCTGGTAACGTACAAAATCTGATCTCTTCTCTTGATACTGAGTTTAGGGGAAATTATAATTTTGAGAATTCCGACTCGTGTACTGTTCAAGACGACTATCAGTGGTCCCCACAATTCACTGTTGCTGACGTTGAACGACAATTTGCAAGAATAAAGTCGGGCAAATCCTCTGGGAGTGATTCCATTCCAAATCGCCTTCTCAAAGTTAGCTCTGACATTGTTTACTTCCCCTTACATGCCCTTTTCGAGCATCTATCAACAGCAGATCAGTTCCTAAGAGGTGGAAGCTTGCGGATATTGTGCCAGTGCCGAAGAAAAGATCTCCGAAAATCAAAGACTTTCGCCCAATACCCACTGTCTCCAGATTTTCGAGCGTATTGTATTGCATTCAATCCTTCCTGATCTTACTAAGATGTTGGCCTCATCAATATGCTTTCCGAAGTCATGGTTCTACTGATGCTGCAATCGTGAATGTTCATAATAGCATCACATCGCTTCTCGAATCTTCCGAAGTAAAGGCAGTTCGAATAACCTGTTTGGACCTGTCTAAGGCAGTTGAGAAGGTTCGTCATGAACTGCTTCTCGACCATCTCCGCAGAGACAATATTGAAAAGGGGTTCATTTTATGGTTGAAGAGCTACTTATCGGATCGCAACCAACGCATCAAGGTAAATGACTCCTATGGCCCATTATTCCTGACGCCGTCGGGTGTGCCTCAAGGCTCTATTTTGGGCCCTTATTTGTTTATCTGCTTCGTCGGCTCACTCTCTATACCTTCGCCGTCATCTGTTGTAATTTATGCGGATGATATTACATTAGTTGAACCTCTCCCAATGTGTAATTTTGCAGATAACTTTGTGCATGTCAAAGGCTGGATTCGAGATAGTCAATTGACCCTCAATTTAAAAAAAATCTCAGCAGATGATCACATCTCGCAAGGCATCTAACACCATATCTACTCACGCATCACTCCCTGACACCCCAGTTTTCGATAACATAAAAATCGTTGGGATCCTTTGGACTAATACCTTGTCGTGGGACAGCCATTTTAAAATCATTCTCAAGACTGCTTCCCAGAGATTGCATGTCGTGAGAATTTTGAAGTCTTTAGTTTCTCGTAATGAATTAATTGGTGCATACTGCATATCATGTCCTCATTACATCTCTGTTTTTATATGCATGTCCTCTTCTATGTTTCTTGCCTGCCAAAATTGAAACATTACTCGACGCTTTCCAGAGACGTGCACACCGCATTGTTTGTGGTAAAAATTGTCGCTGTTCCAGGTTTTCAAATCTATATGTGATTTGCGCAAACGTAGAGTTTTGGACTTTCTTTCAAAATGTAAATGGTTTAAAAACCACCTGTTGCATGAACTTGTGCCCAATCGTATGCCGCGCAGTGGACATTTCACCATTAGTCCTATATCTTCTTGGAGAAGACTGCATTCATTCTTTCCATATTCATGCATCATGGCTAATGATCTGTTACATATCTGCTAGCATTTTACTTTTATGAAGCTGCTGATTTTGTGTCTTTGTGTTGTCGACATGTTTCATGGATTCATTTATATGCATATCATTATCATGTAAAAGCCATTTTGTAATGTTGCGATTTCAAATAGTTCCCAATAAAAGCTTACTTACTTACTTATCTACTTTTTCTGAAGTACAAGTAGTATTGTTTTTAAACTAGATAATTCGGCCATCCCTGGAGTGATACAGACGAAAAATTATGCCTCCGGATTTCATAGGAATTGTTTATTCTTTGAAGTCCGATAATTCAATAATTTTTTGGACCATCGGAACGTAGTATCCGAAAAACCTGAATCTTTTTATATAAAAATATCTATTGTGTACAGCTACCTTTTTGAATCGGCACTCTATCTTTATATACTAGCTCTATGAACTCGATTTCCTTAAACCTAGTTGAGGAAATGAAGTTTGCTTCTGAAAAAGTTACAGGCCAAATTCTTATCGGCTTTTTAAAAAAAGTCTACTTCGGTTTTTGAGACCGCGGTTCGGTTCGGTCTTTGGATAACCGCCGAGCAATACAAACAAGTCAACCTTTTTTCTGGAAGTGGGCTTATTCGTTATTTTCAAAAATTAGGAAGCCGAAACGCTTTGAGTGCATATCACTAGATAGGCTCTGATTCATTTTAAATAGTTATTTTTGAATGCGGTATATTCTTTTATATGTGCGCGTGAAAAATAACACTGCACTGCTGCGCATCAACCTATGATGAAAGAATCTCGAAACATGTTTTGATCGAGCTATGTCGAGAAAAATTGGCATTTATTTGAAGAGCGATCGTAGATGAGAGCGATAAAGCGAATAATATAATATTTGAATTTGTGTCGTCTCTCCAACAAACGAAGCATGTTGGTAAAGAGATGTGCAGAATTCATTGATAGATATTACAAGTATGTACATCCGAGCTTTCGCGATACGGCTTGCATTGTCAAGGATCGGCAGTTGATCAATCAACAATAAAGTATTTGTTCGGGAATATTTGCGGAAAACAAAGAAATCTGTCAGAGCGTTTGCTATTTGCATGACATGAGAAATCACTTTCTAATTTATGAAGATTCGATGTCAAATAGTATTGCCGCAATCAGCAAAAAATTAAACAGAAAAATTGAATTGAAAAAAATAAATCTAAAATTAAAATTAAATCTAAATATTAGTCAATATTTAGAGCGGAGTGTTTTCATTCGAAAATTTAACTCTATCACTTGAGTAGTAAGAAAACGGCGAACATTCGACCGGCGCGCCCCCCTCCTCCTCCCCTCCCCCTCCCCCTCCCCTCCCCCTCCCCCTCCCCCTCCCCCCCTCTGCAACGGCAGAGTGTCGTGGTCGGCCGCCGTGGTGCTTCGGGTCTGAGTGTCGTGGTGGACTTGGGCGACCGCCAGGATTAGTCTTGAGGCTATAGTGTGTGATGTTTTTCGTGCTGAATGTTGGGTTGTAAAATGGGCTGTTTCGAGTGGAAGGAGTGGTCGGATGAGAAAACGGAGGCCAGATTCGGATTCAGCGTGAAATTCTGCATCGGTATGGTGAGTTTCAAGGCAATCGGCGAGAAAAAATTTTCAACATTTTTCGAAAAAACGACAGAGTTAGAATTTGGGACGTTTTGGTGTGTAGCGCCCAAACGAAGCATCGGATGAGAAAACGGAGGCCAGATTCGGATTCAGCGTGAAATTCTGCATCGGTATGGTGAATTTGAACGCCATCGGAGAGAAAACATTTTCGCTGACGTCCCCCTCCCCCCTCTGGACAGCTCGCTTCGATTTTGGCTTCCAGTAGACGGATTTAGTCGTGCCATAGCTCGTTTGAAAGCTAAGAGTGAGACAAATTCACTGAAAGAATCGGCTTGTTCATATCTGTCTTCGTTTAGATGTGAGACGCCATTTAAGATTTTGGGACATTGGCGAAAAACGACAGAGTTAGAATTTGGGACGTTTTGGGCTGTAGCTTCAAAACGAAGCACCGGATTGGAAAACGGATTTCAGATTTGGAATCAGCGTGAAATTCTCTATCTGTATGGTGAGTTTCAAGTCAATCGGCGAGAAAAAGTTTCGCTGACGTCCCCCCCCCCTCTGGACAGCTCGCTTCGATTTTGGCTTCCAGTGGACGGATTTAGTCGTGCCATAGATCGTTTGAAAGCTAAGAGTGAGACAAATTCACTGAAAGAATCGGCTTGTTCCTATCTGTCTTCGTTTAGATGTGAGACGCCATTTAAGATTTTGGGAGATTGTCGAAAAACGACAGAGTTAGAATTTGGGACGTTTTGGGCTGTAGCTTCAAAACGAAGCATCGGATGAGAAAACGGATTTCAGATTTGGATTCAGCGTGAAATTCTCTATCTGTATGGTGAGTTTCATGTCAATCGGAGAGTTTAAAGTCAATCGGAGAGAAAAATTTTCAACATTTTTCGGAAAAACGACAGTTAGAATTTTTGCGATGGCTGCCTACTGTAGAGGCAAAACGAAGCAGCGGATGGGAAACCGGAGGCCAGATTCGGATTCAGCGTCAAATTCTACATGGAAATGGTGTATTTCCAGCTCAATCGAAGCAGTAGAACCGGAGATAGACGGGTTTTTAGTGTTTGGATGATGAGTATTACGTCATCAGCTGATCGCCGCACACTATATAAGCTGGGAACCGACAGAGACTTGTCATTCAGACGAGAGATTGCCAACGGTAAGTCGTCTCTCTGAGCTCCGATGATAGCTTCGGACATTCCAAATCCCGAGTTTCTGTAAGAAACCGACTTAGAAAATTTCATTGCTGATATCAGCTAAGCCGTCAGACTTAGAGGTTCGCCAGGAGATGGCCTTCGTCTCCAGGCCATAAAAGACTCCAAAACTTTAAAGGCTTGTAACTTTGCTTCTACAAGTCCGTTTGACTTGATTCAAAAAAGGTTCGGTCGCTATTGACCTGCCCTAAGTGATAAACTACTTATAAAATTTCATAAGTAGTGCTAAAAAGTTGAAAATTTTAAATTCACTATTTTTGGAGGTTTTCTGGGGTTTTCGACCCTGCTGAAGTCAATGAAAGCATTTTTAATGATGTCTGAGCCAGTCTTCTCATGCTATAAGCGGCTTTTCACTGAAAGCGAGCAAGACACGGAGAGTTTTGCTGTAATATTCCACTGACAGGGTGTTCCTTCGGGACGGCGGACGATGCCGTAGTGATAAGTGTGGCAAGGGAATGTGTCATATTTGAGACCGTTACCGCTGGGACAACTCATGTCTCATGTTGGGCATTTGACACAGCTCTCAACGTAGCACTTTGAACGCCAATCGGTTGAGTCTTAGCTATCTTGTCATGGGTGGCCTCTAAACATCTCCATTGCAAAACGCTGGTGAATCAAGCACTCTACGGCTTGCTATCAAGCTGATCAAAGCAATAACTTGGGATGTTTCCTCAAGGTTTTCAAGTATGCTAAGTTCAAATGTGCTATCAGATTTCAAATTTAACTAAGTCTAAGGCAGCTTTGAGGGGTTAGATCCCAGCTACTGTTCACTACCTTTGACTCGGCGTTGCTGTTACCACTTCGGGGCAGTGACAATGATGTCTTCAGCTGTAAATAGCGGGTATCGGGGAAGATCTCTCACTTCCCTAGTGATCAGTACAAGGCCTTCGGGCTGTCGACGGGATCGAGTGCCACTCACTACACTCAAATCTATCATTCCTCACTAAGTGTAAAAATCATTGTTTTCCGTTTTTCGCTGCAGAAATGCCGAAATACAATAATATGAAGACCAGTTTCAAACTGTGTCAATGCCGGAAGGTATTCCGAGCTGACGCCTTCAAGAAGCACGCTTGCACTAACAAGAAACAGATAGGGGTCGCTCGCTACTATTGCGGAGCCCACAAAGTCAGTCGCTTAAGTGAGCGGCTGGAGGATTGGCACTCACAACACAGCGAGTGTCAAACAGGCGAAGTAGGCGAAGAAGAACGGAGTTCACTCTTCGCCACTGAGCTCCGTTCTTTGGAGCTACAATCTGCCAACGAGCAAGAACGGACTTCACTCTTCACCACTGAGGCCACTGAGCTACAATCCGCCATTGAAGCGATTGCCGCTGTATCCTCACTTAGTAGCGAGAGCTCGCTGACCAGCAGCGATAGTGAGGAGGAGGAGGAGGGAGAGCTACAGTCGCAACTTATCGAGGACGTCGACCTCGATCGCGAGACCCCTACAGCCGTAACTGCGAGTGGAATTGCAACACAATGTCGCAATTTTGTCAAGCGCCCGCCGGTGATCGCCGAACGGGATAGACTAAAGAAAGAGGTGGAGAAGTTGAAGGAGGAGGCCTTCTCATACAAGGCAAAGTATGAGGACCTAAAGAACGTGGCCGGAGAGATGAAGAAGGTGAAGGAGAGATTAAGCGAGCGGGATGGCGAGTTGGAGCAGGAGAGGCTCAAGACTCTCGAGGGGAAAGCCAGAGAAGAGGCTTTACTAGCAGAGAGGGAAAGTAGGGAGAAGGAGATACGAAGGTTGAAGGAGGAAGTGGAGAGACTCCGTGTGCAGATGGCTAAGGTGGTCGAGACGAACCACGAGCTGCACCGTTCGGCGCAGCTGGTGGATCGCGATCGAAGGGTGCGTTCCAGTCGTCTGCACATCCCTATTAGAAAGGGGAGAGTAGCAGAAACTCCTCTCTTGTACGAGCGTGGAAGAGGGGAGAAATGCTACTCTCGGGTGAAGAAAGGGGTGGAGTGTCTACACTTCACCTTCGATCATCGTGATCCGATCTCGAATTTCCTTTATGAGGAAGCGTCCGAGATGATCTGTAAGTAAAAATGACTAAATTAAAATGTAAGATGATAACTCACTACTTCTTTCTTTACAGACATCCAAGAGAAGCGACCACCCGCCCCGTTGCCGGAGCCGCAGTCGAAACAGCAAGCCTGAGTCCCTACCACACACCCCGAGAACGAACCACCGGCTCTCTTAAGGGCCACCATGGGGCAAGACATGATAGAACCTCCTCGCGGTTTGCCCTGGGCAGTCTTCGGACTGGCGAATACTATCATTAAGTTGAATCTGCTATCAGTCAACTTGAACGTTGGAAATGAAGTTCGGTGTAATACTTCCTTTCGACGGGCGTTCCTATAAAGGGCGGCGGTGAAACCCGTAGCTATGTATACCGCAAGGGACATTCGGCAATGGTCAATCTTGTTAAACCTCTCTGCGTCATGTTTGCAAGTGATTGCCTCTGTCTCAACGTAGTATGCATTCGCGCCAGGGCGACATTTAGCCAACTGTCGAAGGTTGCCTAAAACTTTCCATTGCATACGTTATGAGAACCATGAGTTCTACCTGTCTCTATCAATGAGACGAATTGATGAATGGAATGAAATGGGAGGACACTCACGCGCCACACGCAACATAACACACTTCTCTCTTCCGTAGTCTAACAAGCTCTTTACACATGGATTGCAGTCGATTGCTATCCCTGTATCAGAAGTGTAAGCTATCTTAATTTTATTTGACACTATTTCATCTACCATTATCATCCATATGAAATGTTATAAGAATTGCAAGTTAAACTAAGTGTGCTACTATTTCCAAATGAAAAAGTATACATGGTTAAATCATCCACTGAAGCCCCATTCAAGTAAGTCAGTATGAAAGCAAAGATAATATGAAATAAAAATTTATTATGGCATGTATTTCAAAAGGTCTTCATCATCAATATCGTCTCAGAGTCTGACTTCACATAGATAACAAAAACATTTCAGTTGCTTTAATCGTTCTTCCACTGCGAGCCTCACTTTGTCAATATACTCCCACTCTGCCATAGTTCGTGGCTGGGAGTTAGGGGTGTACCACTCCCATAATTGGTGGAGGAATTTCGTGCTGGTGATCTCCATCACATCGTCAGTATCGTACTGGAGATACTTCCACCTCACGCATGTTAAGTCGGGACACTCCTTCTCACATACACTCTCTTCGTTGTCCGCTGGTAATGACAACTTTCTGATATTGTCCAGTCGGTACACCTTCTCTACCTTCCCCTTCGTTGGAGCGTTTGGTGCAACGAGCGCCTTGGATGTTGAGCATGGAGAAGAGAATTTTGTGTTTGGTGTGGTCGGAGGGCTTGTCATGTTGACTGTGAATAATGACTTTGAAATGTTTTCTAATTCTGAAGTATCAACAAGCAACCAATCAGAATGAACAGCCAATGAATGATGAATATGAAAGTATATATGCAAAGTGACATTCGTGTCATTTCACTCTGTCTTTGAGACGTATAAGTGAAGTGTTCTCTAGCGAATTCTATATTTGAGGTGTACAAGTGAACTGCTCTCTAGTGAATTCCAAATTTGAGACGTATTATTTGACTGAAGTATCAACCTTAAACTTGATTTCATTGAAATGGTAAGTTGAAAATTTCTTCACTCATCTCCCTCAAACGTGTGGCTAATAGCATTTTCCTCAATTTCAGGCATCAACTTCATCACCAACGCCCTCCCTTCTCGAGGAAAGTTTAGAGTTGTTGAGTCAAGGTAGGTTGTAACAATACACTGAGACTTGAACAGAGATGATAGAATGATTTCTCTTTCAGGTGATACCAGTCCCATCTCGAGCGAGTCCATATCAACATTGTCGCGGGAATGCAACGATCGGGAATGTGCTGACTGTGGACACATCTTCACGAGGAAGCGTGATCTCATCCGACACATCAAGCGAGGTGTTTGTAGACCTAAGTCAGCATCAATCTCCGAAGGTAGGGATGATTCTGTTAACGATGTCTCCTTTTCTTGCGATTTATGCATTCAGTCTTTTGAGTCACATTTTGAACTATCTTCGCACAGACTTCAACATACACACAGTGACGATAGTTATACTAACAGCACCTCCTCTATCCGACTCACTGAAGTGTCCATAAATAATTTAGTGAGGAACTACCAGATGGACTCCTCAGAAACCATTGCTAACTTTGAGGAATGGTTTCATCAAAATTCATCATTGATAGAAGCGCTCTTCAACAATTTAGACAATTTTAGAATGAAGGCGCTCATCTATCTCAAAATAAAATATGTAAAAATCGACCACCATACTGGACAAATAATAGAGAGGTTGGAGTTTCACATACCCTCCTCTCCTGCAACCGAGGTTGTAGACTGTGAGTCTTGGATAAATTTTCATATCCAAGGATTAAAATTAAATATAGATAAATTTAACGAGCGTGATAGCGGTCTCATTTTTGACGGCATTGAGACCGCCATGATTAAAATCAGTTTATTAGGAAATCATAGTGGTCGAGGTTCCCTTAAACTTCCGAAAAATTTAAGAAATAAAGCAGCAGTCATTTCTGTAGATTGCGAATCGCAATGTTTTAAGTATGCCGTCCTCTCCATTCTCCACTATAATGATGTACAGAATAGCCGATATCGTAAGAGTAAGTATCAACAGTGGGAGAATGAATTAAAGTTTGATGACTGCAATAGTGAAGATATGAAAATTAAAGATATAGAAAAATTTGAAAAATTGAACAACATCAAAATAGTTCTCCATGTTTGGGAAAAGGGATTGAAGGGTGTCCGCTACAACTCGCGTTCGAGTTGTTATGAGCACGTTGTCAACCTTTTGTTAGTAAGACAGGATGATAGTGAGGAATGGCACTACTGCGGCATTCCCAAAATCTCTCGCTTATACCACCACTTAAGAAATTCTACCTCATCAGAGATTTATTACTGTGACAGATGCATTCGGAACTTTAGGAGTAAAAACAAATTTGAAACTCATTATGAGTGGTGTAAGCGAGGTAAACTGCAAATGGAACGCATGCCCAAATATAAGGAGTTTTCATATAGAGAGAATGGCGATGAACTAAGTCCTCTTCGTGTCATCTATGCTGACATCGAATGTTATATCGATGATAACATCCATCGACCAGCAGCCATTTCCTGCTATGAAGTATGGCATGATCACTTTAGGGGTAGGCAAAATAAAATGCGCGTCTGGCAAGGTGAGGATTGTATTTACCATTTCCTACAATTCCTCGAACAGGCTGTAAAATTTCAACAAAAGTATGATGGTGAACTCTATCGCAGATCATTGCATATGACAGCAGATGATCAAGCAAAATTTGATAGCTGCAACGTTTGCCCCAAATGTAGGAAAACATTTGATGATGATAAGATTAAGAAAGTGCGCGACCATGATCACATCACTGGTAAATTTAGAAACGCACTCTGTTCAAAATGCAATTTTTCACTTAGGATGAAACGGCGTACATTACCCGTCATTTTCCATAATTTCAAGGGCTACGACAGCCATATGATAATAAAAGGAGGTTTAGGTCAAATGAAAGAGTGGAAGCTTGATGTAATAGCACAAACGAGAGAGAAGTTTATGGCCATGACAGCAAAAGTGCCTGTCGATAAAACTAAAGAAAATAAGACGGTCTATTTTGATATAAAATTTTTAGATTCCTACCAATTTATGACTGCATCACTGGCCTCTCTCGTACAAAATCTAAAGTCTCTTCCACTAACACAAAATCTTAAGAAACAATATCCAAATCTAACCGATGAAGTCATCACACGGAAAGGAGTCTTTCCATATGCATATTTTGATGCGATTAGTAAACTCGGCGAGACTTCTCTTCCGCCCATAGATAAATTTAAAAATGATTTGAGCGGTGCAGAATGTAAGACCGAAGATTATGATCATGCACAAGATGCATGGATAAAATTTGACTGCCATACATTTGGTGAATATATGATTGCCTACCTTAAGTTAGATGTATTTTTGCTGGCTGATGTATTTCAGGAGTTTCGACGAGTGGCATTAGAAGAAGATAAGTTAGATCCCGTCCACTTTGTCAGTCTGCCAGCCATGTCATTTAAGTCTGCTTTTAAAATGACTGGTGAGACCATTCATCTCTTACAAGATCCAGAGATGTATAATTTATTTGAGCGAGGAATTCGCGGTGGTCTCACATTTGTAAATAAACATAGGTTAAAATCTGAAACAGTAGGTAATGATCAGACTCATCTTAAGTATTATGACCAAAATAATTTATATGGTAGTTCACTATCCAAACCACTCCCTCACTCTGAGTTTAGCTGGTTAGATGATAGTGAAATTCAGCATTTCTCCAACCCTTCTAACATACTAGCAATCCCAGATGAAGGTGATTGGGGATATTATTTTGAGATAGATCTAATCTATCCAAATAATATTAAACATAAAACCGTAGATTTTCCACTCGCACCCGAATCAGGTGAAGTGAGTAAAGATATGTTTTCCGACTTTATGAAACAATTTCATAAAGATTTAGAATCATGCGGTCAACCCGACTATAAGCCTTGCCGCAAACTTTTACTCACCCAGTATGATAAGGAAAACTATCTAGTCCACTTTAGCATCTTAAAATTTTATTTAGAAATGGGTATGATTTTAAAAAGAGTTCACCGCATTATTAAATTTAGACAGAAAGCCTTCCTCAAACCATATATTGATAGCAACAGCCAGAAACGTGCACTAGCCCAAAATAATTTTGAAAAAGATTTTTATAAATATAAGAACAACAGTCTATTTGGTAAGACGATGGAGGATGTTAGAAAGCGCGTAAACTACAAACTAGTTAATGATGATCAAAAGTATCACAAATTGGCCTCATCACCTCTATTCATCGATAGAGACATTATCGATGAGGACCTTATAGGTGTTAAAATGATAAAATCTGAAGTTGAGTTGTGCAAACCCATCTATATTGGTCAAGCTGTACTAGATTACTCTAAGCTTGAAATGTACCAACTCTTTTATAAAATACTAAAACCATGTCCTCTCGTAAAAGAGGTTCGTTTGTTGGGTGGTGATACAGATAGTTTCTTCTTAGGTATTACCACTCAAAAAGATTTAAATTTCAATGAAGTAGGAAAATCTTTAGAAAGATATTTTGATACATCAAATTATCCTACTGATCACCCACTCTACTCCATCAAAAATAAGGCAAAACTTGGCTGCTTTAAGGATGAGACAGCAGGGAAGGAAATAGATGAAATGATTCTCCTCCGTCCAAAAATGTACAGTATGAAATTAAAGGATAGCGACGATAGTATTAAGCGTGCTAAAGGCATATCAAGATCATTGGTCTCTAACATGAAACATAAGAATTTCAGGAAAGCCTATAGAAATAAAAATATAACGTTTGTCAATATGACAATCTTAAAATCTAAGTCGCATGAGATCAAAACTCATACTTTTAGGAAACGGGCGCTTTCAGCATGGGAGGATAAGAGGTGCTGGCTAGAACACAACATATCTCTTCCACATGGACATCCTGACACAAACATACCACCACCCAAAAGAATTAAACTCACACTACCACATTCAGGAGACGTCTTAGCATAATCATCCTTAACTTAGTATTTTGATGTTGATTTCTGTAGATAAACATTGTTGTTTTATGTATCGCATGAGATTGTTTTTTCCTTGTGAATATGTGTTCACATCTCTACATTCCCCATGTGATGACTTTTCCACTGAAAGACATTTTTCCTATCCCTGTATATTTCCACCCTTCACGACGTAAAAAGACTTTTTGTATATAGCAATGTTTATTGAAGTGCGCTCATGTATATATTTTCAGTGGATGTTGTATAAAGTCTATTGCTTCACATTCATGTACATATTTCAATAAATGTTGTATAAAGACTTCACTTTGTTTTCCGAAACACTAACGTTATGAGGGATTTAGTATCTTTCACGTGGATGCACTCTTGTAAACCATTGGTAATTTTGATAGCAATAGAGGGTATAGTTTGTTTGACGACGGGATGATAGAAAATAGATTCAAACATCTTCTCGACTATTCCATAGGAAGCGTCTTTATCATGAATGAAATCACGTAAAATGTATTCTTTTTTCTCACCAACAGAAATAGGTAGAATCAAATCACTTTGAATGTAAAGGTGCTGTTCATGTTTATCAAGTGTCATTGCTGTTTCTATACCAATCGTATGCGCAGCAGCAAACACTGTTTGTAGCATTGAAAAACCAAAGAGTTTTTTCAAATTTTTACTCAATTGACATTGAATGTCATCACCCAGTCTCAGAACAACGCGTTGATTTTCAATTGAAAACGAAATGTGGTGTGTCTTTACATCATATTTACTTTTCATCACATGCTTCAACTTCTGTTGTATATAAGGATTTACTACATGAATGAAGCTTTCAACTGTATGATATAGACGCGGCATTATATTGATAGCAACTTTAGATTCTTCATAAGACTGGTAAATTTTCTTGATGCGATCGCCATAGATGTCCACCCACCATTCATCATTAACTGAATCAGCTTTAGTGTGATATTCATGAGAAGCATACACCACACCGCTTCCAATAATAGGTGTATAATGTCTTACAAAATGACGCAAGGTTGGAGAGAAATAAACTGTAAGTTTGTCATTATATTTCTGAATAACCAACTTATTTTTGTTCGCCATAATTTTCTCTCCATACTTCTTACCCACAGTCTCATTCCATCGTTTTACTAACTCAATAAGTGATAAAGGTTGAACACCACGCTTTTTCAAAATGATGCGTTCTTCGCATTCTACAACATCTTCATCAAATATTTTAAATCTATAATGAAATTTGTTGATTCGATTTGAATAAACTTTTTTAACATTTGCAGTAGCAATTGATGTTAGATGTAGTCCATGACCAAAACCAAGATGTGGATAGAATTCATTATCCAACCTCAGCGTAAGACCTTTAGTAAAAGAATGAAAGCGGAGGAACTGTCTCCCACTCCAATGATAGATAGTAAACTCATAAGCTTTCTGATTTTTATTCTTCATGATGGAAGTATTACCACTGTTGAATGCCTTAATAATTTTCTCATTCCCAAATGGTTCATAAGAATCTGATTTTATCTGAATCCATTCATAGTTCCACTTTCCATCTGATGTTAAATTGTATGGGAACTGAAATGCATTATTCATCGTTATTCCATCATGGGTGCGAGGAGTCAATATCATTTCTTCCAAATCATTCACATTCTGAATATTGCTATCATAGCAAATACTAGAAACGCCAACCTCCCATTCACCTTCTAAATGCAGTGGCCGATTTCATTCTACTCGATAGTCTGATGGTTTATTTTTGGGAAATTTATTCATAGAAGCATTACTGGGCAAGTAGATTAGAAACGAGTCCTTATTTTCACTTTCCATATTATTCACATTGGAAAAATATATTAGCATACGTTTGCATTAACTCTTCATTCGGAAATGGAGTGTGATACTTGTCACAGCATCTTTATGAAAAGGAATCAACGCACCAGCATCGTCATAAATGGCAATATCAATTTGTGGGATGTAGTTTGATTTGAGCTTTGTATAATGCACTTTCTTGAAAGTATGCTCAGATAAAATACTGCAGCTTTTTGGCTGGTATGGTATCATTGCTAGCAATGGAGCTTCAACATCTCCCACACGTACATCTTCACCAATATTGGAATATATCTGAAAATAGTTAATACGACGCGATAGCGACATGTCTGCGCTAGCTTTGGTTACAGTACCACTTTTAAAGATATTTTGATCAAAACCCAAAATGTCCATTAGAGTTTTATCCAAAATTAGTTCAATACCTTTTCCACTTATAGTGAGAGACAAAGTACCTTCTTTTTCAGAAAATAAAATATGTTGCTCATTAATCACTTCATTTAAATAATCTACAACCAATTTAACCGAAGTAATAATGCGAGGCATCAACACTCTTGTTTCATGTAAGATACCACCTAAAGGCTCTACACACTTTCTGTATAAAGATACGGACCATTCTGTATCAAATTGATTTGACCTTTCACATGGTAAATGTTGCATATCAGATTTTCCATGAACAGCTGCAGAACGATGTCGTAAGAACTGATGAAAATCTTTTGAACAAACTAATACTAGATCATCATCATTTAATTTGCTTATTGCAATATGATTAGATGATTTAATATAAGTCAATGTTGCCACTTGTTTACCATCAACTCGAAGGAGATAATTAAATTTCTTCAATAATGTTTCAGGAGTCATGTTTGTCTTTCTTGGCTTAATCACAATCTTCTTCACCAACGTCTTCTCATTTCTTGGAATAAGATCTACATAATAAGCTTCCTCTCGATATATTAACTGTTTATGACCACTTATGTGGTAATTAACGTTAAAATTATCATAGCTTGTTAAGGCGCTAGCGAGGTAGCCTAAATCATTTCTAAAACTTGGACTTAAACCAACAATCCAATCTTTCTCAACTACATGATGTACATAAGTATAATCATCATTGTGCGGAGTAAATTGGACAATATGTTTACACGCTTTATTCAAGAAATCATATATAAACTTTTTACATGATAAGAGATCTTTCTTTGGCCACTGTGGAATGTATACTCGGCACCCCTTTTCACATTGGTAAGCAGCTGTACGCCTCATATTAATAGTCATCACCTCATGATCAAAAGTATAGACACAGTTGCTATAAACAAGTTGAGTGACACCCACTTCCCAATTTCCATTTAGCTGTTGTGCATGATCAATGGGAGTAGAAAAGAGTGCGGCTCGATTACTAGCAAATCTCTTTGTAGCCGCATTGCTAAGCAAAATATGATAAAACGACATTTTTATATTGCTGATCTGCAACTTTGCATAACATCATGAAGACTTGGATTTTGGACTCTCTACAATATATCAGAGTTGATCGTGATGGAAACGTACATTTCAAAAATTCTCATGGTCATACATCAAGAGGAATTACATTAACATGGCGACAATTTGTCAACCTCAATGATATCATGAGGGATTTGGAATATTTTGAAACATTAAGATTCATCTCCTTGGGTGATCAAGTTTGGCTTCAACATTACAGAAATGAAATTCAAATCTACCATTTTCATTCCGCAAACTGTTTCTCATTTCGCAAATACAATTGGGAGAAGTATAGAAGATATATACATCGCTCCATCATGACATTTATTCGTCGTGAGTTCATCACCCTACTATGCAAATCTTAATCAGACATGACTACCACACATCATGAGTTGGAAATTAGATTCCCTACAACGTATTGAAACGGACCATGATCGAAACTTCTATTTCAAAGATTCAACTGGAAATGTGAGAAGAGAGTTTGCTTTATCTTATCGTTATTTTCAATCTCTACATCATATCATGAAGGACTTGAAATACTTCTATATGAAAAGACATTCACGTATTGGAAATCGCATCTGGCTGCGCGTCAACAATCGGCGAATTCAACTCTATCATTCCCAACTTCATACTAACTTCACATTTCATCAAGGTAGTTGGGAAAAGTATAAAAGGAAGGTACATCGCTCAATTTACTCATTCTTTCATCATGAAGCGCCATCGCTACACCATCGTCAACATTCTCCGTCGCTTCAGACTCTACACCAAAATCGATCTCACAACATTACACCAACAGCTTCCAAACAGCAAGTATTACCCGGGCCGACCTCAAATGTTAGTGGTGAAGATGAACAATTCACGGAATCTTCAACTCTTCCCAAATGGGACTGTACAGATTCTCGGCGCCCTTTCTCATTCATCGGCGCAGTCAATGCGCTTAGAGCTACAAAGACTACTACGTCGGATATGGAAGAGGGAGAGGTGTGTGATGTCGAATCTGACTGTGGACAATATGGTGATCTCTACTCAATTGAGTGACAGTCTATCATTTTTGAAGATTCGTACCAGCAGTTACAGTTTGTGTTATGAACCCGAACTTTTTCCTGCAGCTCTCATTAGTTGTTGGTTACCTGTGCATGTGGCAATCTTTCATAATAGTAAAGTGATCATTACTGGACTAAAATCTCATGTACAAGCAAATATGATCCTAGACTATCTCATTGAGTATGTACGTACCCAGCGGATTGTAAAATAAAAAACAATTTTTCCAACATGATGTTTTTATTTCAAATCATGATAGAACTTACAAATCATTTTTTCATTAGAGAATGGATTACATGAAAAGTTTTGAATAACAGATGCAAATCGAGATACATGTAAACGTTTTAAGATGAAGTACAGTACAAAAGCACCACACGTTGATGAAAGTGGATGTTGTAGTATGCGTTCATTTCGCTGATATTGACGCGTATGTTTTCTCAACCACTGCTGTGTTGGTATATTTGGAGGTTGAGCAAGAGAGTCAAATAGTTCACCACGTCGGTCTTCTCCAATAAAGATCGCTTTCCAATGCTCACCGCCTAAATTCTGTGAATGAGTGTTTAGCACAATAAAGATGGGATAGTGATTTACTGCAGGTGGTAAGGTATCGAGTGAATAGACATTATCGAAAGCTTTCAACGTCGCTTCGTCTGCATTACGCTGCACTTTAGTCTTAATATCGTCAGCAGTCAACCAACTCATTAACGATTATACTGAAGAATCACGTCACGATACTTTGTAATTTCAATATTTGAATCGAAGACTGCATAAATTAATACATTGATCGTCTCAGGTAGTGTTCTTTTGAACGTCAAATCCAAACGAATATTATGAGGCACGTTCGCTTGACGATAGGGTGCACTAATATCGCTGTCAGCAGTCAAATCAAATGCATAAATAGTATATCCACTCTTAAACTCTTTCATAGTAAGTCCGTTGGTGTCATCCGTATTGTAAAAGCCAAAGACATCCATAAAATCAACATAACTGCGCATAAATTGATCCGAAGCAAAATCTGGTTTGTAGGGTGGACCAGGATGACTGACACCATTTACACGTAAAGCAATTTCACTTAACTGATTGTGTTTAAAATTGAAAGGATTCTTCTTTATATTACCAGGGGTATTGCAGCTGGGTCATAACAGATGAAACCATGTGGTGAGGCGGGGGAGAGGGGAGGATAGGTTATTGTTAGAGGGTGAGGGAGGCGAAGGGATCGGAAGTGGGTAGGTGGGTGGAGGGTAGGGGTGCAGAGGGATAAAAGCGAGGAGGGTGGGACGATATGGAATTAAGAGAGACAGAGGTGAGGAGGGGAGGGAGGGGGATAAAGAGGGAGTGGATGGAGAGAGGCTAGGCAGGAGAGAAAAGGAACTGATAGGAAGAGTGAGGAGGCGGAAAGTGATGAGACACGGAGATAGCGAGCGGGGACAGGGAAGTCGAGGAGGAAGAGAGAACTAATGTGGGGAGTAGCCGGGTAGGAGAGGGAGGGTGAAGTTGGTAGTAGGAAGCAGGTGAGGGTTGACGGAGAGAGGGGTGAGTGGGAGTGAGAAGGAGAGGGAGGATGGGAAGAGAGGGGTTAATGAGATAGCAGGGGAAGGGGAGGGGGGAGGGGACAGGGGGTAGGGGAGGAGGTATAGGAGGGAGCGGGCTGAGAGAGAGTGCGTAGGAGCTGATGGGTAAAGAGGAAAAAGCGCGTGTGTTAGAGAGGGAAGGATTATAGAGCTTGAGCGAGGAGTTGCAGAGGAGAGGGTAGTGTCGCGGACGCGCGGCAGTGCAAGAGAGGGGAGAGGAGCGTAGAGGGTAGGGAGAAGAAGGGGGAGGTAGGGGGCAAAAGGGAGTAGTGGGTAGGAGATGAAAGGGAGAGGGGAAAGAAGTGCAACAAGGAGGAGGCAGGGGCTGGAAAGGTATGGAGAGAGGGGAGGGAGCAAGGCGGGAAGGGAAGACTAGCGGACTATAGCTGTAGTGTAGTAGGGAGGTGAGAGTTGAGCGGGTCAGGGCAAGGGCTAGCAAGAAGGGTCGAGGAGAAGTAAGTGATGGGGGAGTGATGGCAGGTTAAGGGACCACGGTGAGTAAGATAAGAGGGAAGAGTGAGAGGGAGACGTGGAGGTGTAGGTACGTGTCGGAGGAGAGAGATCAGGTGAGTAGCGGAGAGTGAGGGGAGGGGCTTTGATGCGTAGGAGGAAGGAGGTGGAAGGGAGTTCGTAGGGGGGGAGAGGAGAGTCTAAGCATAGGTAGGAGAGAGTATAAGAGGAGTAAGGACCGTAGGAGAAGGAGGGCTTAAGGAGGGGAGGGGAGGGCGTGTATGAGAGGGGGGAAGAGGAGGGGAGGTCGACGGGTCATGAGAGGGAAGGAGGAGCTTGACCGAGGGCGGGTGCGGTGGTGGGCAGCGGCGATAGCGGGCTCTCTGGGCTTCTTTCTTCTTTTCTTCGCTCTTGTCTCTCTCTTTCCTCGTTCTCTCTCTTATCTTAACCTACTCTATCCCTAGTTCTTCATTCTGTTCTACTTGCTCTTCTCTTCGTCTCTTCATTGTCTTCTTTCCATCGGAAGCACCGAAGCTCCTCATGGTGGCAATGGTTGAAAATGATGCATTTAATGGTAATATAAAGAAGAATCCTTTCAATTTTAAACACAATCAGTTAAGTGAAATTGCTTTACGTGTAAATGGTGGAGTCAGCCAGGGTCCACCCTACAAACCAGATTCTTGCTTCGGAATCAATTTTTATATGCGCAGTTATGTTGAGTTTATGGATGTCTTTGGCTTTTACAATACGGATGACAACAACGGACCTGAACTATGAAAGAGTTTAAGGAGTGGATATACTATTTATGCATTTGATTGGACTGCTACAAGCGATAATTAGTGCACGCAACAACCTAATCGTCAAGCGAACGTGCGTTAAACGTGCCTCATAATATTCCGTTTGGATTGACGTTCAAAAGAACACTACCCGAGAACGATCCAATGTATTAATTTATGCAGTCTTTTTTCTACGATTCAAATATTGAAATTACAAAGGTAATCGTGACGTATTCTCAGTATAATTCGTTTAATGAGTTTGGTTTGACTGCTGACGAATAAGACTAAAGTGCAGGCGTAATGCAACGAAGCCGACGTTGAAATCTTTCGATAATGTTCTATTCCACTCGATAACCCTTACACAACCTGGGCCAGTAAATCACTATCCCATCTTTATTGTGCTAAAAAACACTCATTCGCAGAATTTAGGCGGTGGAGGCATTGGGAAAAGCGATCTTAATTGGAGAAGACCGACGTGGTGAACTATTTGACTCTCTTGCTCAACCTCCAAATATACCAACACAGCAGTGGTTGAGAAAACATACGCGTCAATATCAGCGAAATGAACGCATACTACAACAGTCCCACTTTCAATCACAACGTGTGGTGCTTTTGTAACTGTACTTTATCATCTTAAAAACGTTTACATGTATCTCGATTTGCATCTATTATTTTCAAACTTTTTCATGTAATCCATCCTCTAATGAAAAAATGATTTGTAAGTTCTATCATGATTTGAAATAAAAACATCATGTTGGAAATAATTGTTTTTTATTTTACAATCCGCTGGGTACGTACATACTCAATGAGAAAGTCTAGGATCAGATTTGCTTGTACATGAAGAATTTAAGTAGTCCAGTAATGATCACTTTACTATTATGAAAGAATTGCCACAATGCACAGGTATAACCAAACAACAACTAATGAGAGCTGCAGGAAAAAGTTCGGGTTCATAACACAATTGTAAACTGCTGGTAACGAATCTTCAAAAATGATTAGACTGTCACTCAATTGAGTAGAGGATCTACCATATTGTCCACAGTCAGATTCGACAACATCACAAAAAACACAACCTCTCCCTCTTCCATATTCCCGGTACGTAGTAGTCTTTGTAGCTCTAAGCCTCTACAAGCGGCCATTGACTCCCTGTCGGCGGCCGTATGAATGAGAAAGGGCCGGGGGGGGCGCCGGAGAATTCTTGTTACAGTCCCATTTGGGAAGAGTTGAAGATTCCGTTGAAATTTGTTCATCTTCAACTTCCACCACTAAACATTTGAGGGTCGGGGCGGCCCGGGTAATACTTGCTGTTTGGGAAGTTGTTGGTTGTAATGTTGTGAGATCGATTTTGGTGTTTTTTGTAAGAGTCCCTGAAGCGGGGAAAAGGAGAGGGAGGACGGAGAATGTTGACGATGGTGTAGCGATGGCGCTTCATGATGAAAGAATGAGTAAATTGAGCGATGTACCTTCCTTTTATACTTTTCCCAACTACCTTGATGAAATGTGAAGTTAGTATGAAGTTGGGAATGATTAGAGTTAGGAATTCGTTCGCCGATTGTTGTACGCGCAGAAGCCAGATGAGCGATTTCCAATACGTGAATGTCTTTTCATATAGAAGTAGTTCAAGTCCTTCATGATATGATGTAGAGATTGAAAATGACGATAAGATAAAGCAAACTCTCTTCTCACATTTCCAGTTGAATCTTTGAAATAGACGTTTCGATCATGATCCGTTTCAATACGTTGTAGGGAATCTAATTTCCAACATCATGATTTGTGGTAGTCATGTCTCATGTCTGATTAAGATTTGCATAGTAGGGCGCGATGAACTCTCACGACGAAATAAATGTCATGATGGAGCGATGTATATACCAGTAACTTCTATAACTTTCTCCCAATTGTGATTTTGCGAAAAAAATGAGAAACAGTTTGCGGAAATGAGAATGGTAGATTTGAATTCATTCTGTAATGTTGAACGCTCCCAAACTTGATCACCCAAGGAGATGAAAATCTTAATTGCGTTTCAAAATATTCCAAATCCCTCATGATATCATTGAGGTTGACAAATTGTCGCCATGTTAATAGTAATTTCCTCTTGATTGTGATGACCAATAGAGAATTTTTGAAATGTTACGTTTCCATCAACGATCAACTCTGAATATATTGTAGAGAGTCCAAAATCCAACGGTCTTCATGATGTATGCAAAGTTGGCAGATCAGCAAATCATAAAAAATGTCGTTTTAAAAAAAATAAAAAAATATTTCATATTTTGCTTAGGTCAATGCGGCTACATAAGAGATTTACTTATTAATCGAGCCCGCACTCTTTTCTACCTCCCATTGATCATGCACAACAGCTAAATGGAAATTGGGAAGTGGGTGTCACTCAACTTGTTTATAGCAACTGTGTCTATACTTTTGATCATGAGGTGATGACTATTAATATGAGACGCACAGCTGCTTACCAATGTGAAAAGGGGTGCCGAGTATACATTCCACAGTGGCCAAAGAAAGATCTCTTATCATGTAAAAAGTTTATATATGATTTCTTGGGGAATAAAGCGTGTAAACATATTGTCCAATTTACTCCGCACAATGATGATTATAATTATGTACATCATGTAGTTGAGAAAGATTGGATTGTTGGTTTAAGTCCAAGTTATTAAGAAATGATTTAGGCTACCTCGCTAGCGCCTTAACAAGCTTATGATAATTTTAAACGTTAATTACCACATAAGTGTGTCATAAACAGTTAATATATCGAGAGGAAGCTTATTATGTAGATCTTATTCCAAGAAATGAGAAGACGTTGGTGAAGAAGATTGTGATTAAACCAAGAAAGACAAACATGACTCCTGAAACATTATTGAAGAAATTTAATTATCTTTTTTTTTCCTTCGAGTTTGATGGTAAACAAGTGGCAACATTTGACTTATACATATCAAATCATCTAATCATATTGCAATAAGCAAATTAAATGATGATGATCTAGTATTAGTTTGTTCAAAAGATTTTCATCAGTTCTTACGACATCGTTCTGCAGCTGTTCATGGAAAATCTGATATGCAACATTTACCATGTGAAAGGTCAAATCAATTTGATACAGAATGGGCCGTATCTTTATTACAGAAAGTGTGTAGAGACCTTTTGGTGGTATCTTAACATGAAACAAGAGTGTTGATGCCTTATCGCATTAAATTACTTCGGTTAAATTTGTTGTAGATTATTTAAATGAAGTGATTAATGACCAACATATTTCATTTTCTGAAAAAGAAGGTACTTTGTCTCTCACTATAAGTGGAAAAGGTATTGAACTAATTATGGATAAAACTCTAATGGACATTTTGGGTTTTGACCAAAATATCTTTAAAAGTGGTACTGTAACCAAAGCTTAGCGCCCAGAATATGTCGCTATCGCGTCGTATTAACTATTTTCAGGATATATTCCAATATGGTGAAGATTGTACGTGTGGGATGATGTTGAAGCTGCTCCATTGCTAGCATTGATACCAAAAACCATACCAGCCAAAAAGCTGCAGTATTTTATCTGAAGGCATACTTTCAAGAAAGTGCATGGATACAAAGCTGAAATCAAACTACATCCCACAAATTGATATTGCCATTTAGCTGGATGATGCTGGTGCGTTGATTCCTTTTCATAAAGATGCTGTGACAAGTATTACAACACTCACTCCATTTCCGAATGAAGAGTTAATGCAAACGTATGCCTAATATATTTTTCCAATGTGAATAATATGGAAAGGGTTAGCTGAAAATAAGGACATTCCTCGGTTTCTGAATACTACTTGCCCAGTAATGCTTCTATGAAATAAATTTCCCAAAAATAAACCATCAGACCTATCGAGTAGAATTAATCGCCCACATGCATTTAGAAGGTGAATGGGAGGTTGGTGGCGTTTCTAGTAATTTTGCTATGATAGCAATATTAAGAATGTGAATGATTTGGAAGAAATGATATTGACTCCTCGCACCCAAGATGGAATAACGATGAATAAAGAATTTCAGTTCCCATAAAAATTAACATCAGATGGAAAGTGGAACTTATGAATGGATTCATCAGATAAAATCAGATTCTTATGAACCATTTGGGAATGAGAAAATTATTAGGCAATTCAACTAGTGGTAATACTTCCATCATGAAGAATAAAAATCAGAAACCCGCTTCATGAGTTTACTATCTTATCATTGGAGTGGGAGACAGTTCCTCCTTCGCTTTCATTCTTTTACTAAAGGTCTTATTACGCGCTGAGGTTGGATAGTGAATTCTATCCACATCTTGGTTTTTGGTCGATCGGACTACATCTAACGTCAATTGCTACTACTGCAAAATGTTAAAAAAGTTTATTCAAATCGAAATCAACAAATTTCATTATAGATTTAAAATATTTTTTTTTTTTTTTTTTTTTTTTTTTTTTTTTTTTTTTTTTTTTTTTTTTTTTTTTTTTTTTTTTGATGAAGATGTTGTAGAATGCGAAGAACGC
The DNA here is from genome assembly GCA_907163375.1 of Prostheceraeus crozeri. Taxonomy (NCBI): domain Eukaryota; kingdom Metazoa; phylum Platyhelminthes; order Polycladida; family Euryleptidae; genus Prostheceraeus; species Prostheceraeus crozeri. The sequence continues at coordinate 2,168 of CAJQUW010015340.1, read as the reverse complement.
ATCATTTTGAAAAAAAAAGTCGTGGTGTTCAACCTTTTAATAATCACTTATTGATGTTAGTAAAACGATGGAATGAGACTGTGGGTAAGAAGTACTGGAGAGAAAATTATGGCGGACAAAAATAAGTTGGTTATTCAGAAATATAATGACAAACTTACAGTTTATTTCTCTCCAACCTTGCGTCATTTTGTAAGACATTATACACCTATTATTGGAAGCGGTGTGGTGTATGCTTCTTTCTCACATGAATATCACACTAAAGCTGATTCAGTTAATGATGAATGGTGGGTGGACATCTATGGCGATCGCATCAAGAAAATTTACCAGTCTTATGAAGAATCTAAAGTTGCTATCAATATAATGCCGCGTCTATATCATACAGTTGAAAGCTTCATTCATGTAGTAAATCCTTATATACAACAGAAGTTGAAGCATGTGATGAAAAGTAAATATGATGTAAAGACACACCACATTTCGTTTTCAATTGAAAATCAACGCGTTGTTCTGAAACTGGGTGATGACATTCAAATGTCAATTGAGTAAAAATTTGAAAAAACTCTTTGGTTTTTCAATGCTACAAACAGTGTTTGCGATTATGCTGTCTGCTGCGCATACGATTGTTTCGGTATAGAAACAAAACAGGCACAAGACACGACAACTCCCAAATCCAAAAACTCAAAACAATCCTATAACCGATTCTCCCAATGACACCTTAACTTGATAAACATGAACAGCACCTTTACATTTTTTTTCAAAGTGATTTGATTCTTCTAATTCTAAAAACTAAGACTAGATTCTTCTTTCTACCTATTCTGTTGGTGAGAAAAAAGAAACATTTTACGTGATTTCATTCATGATAAAGACGCTTCATATGGAATAGTCGAGAAGATGTTTGAATCTATTTTCTTTTTTTTTTTTTTCTATCATCCCGTCGTCAAACAAACTATACCCTCTATTGCTATCAAAATTACCAATGGTTTACAAGAGTGCAACCATGTGAAAGATACTAAATCCCTCATAACGTTAGTGTTTCGGAAAACAAAGTGAAGTCATTGTGATATGTTTATTGAAATATGTACATGAATGTGAAGCAATAGACTTTATACAACATCCACTGAAAATATATACATGAGCGCACTTCAATAAACATTGTTATATACAAAAAGTCTTTTTACTTCGTGAAGGGTGGAAATATACAGGGATAGGAAAAATGTCTTCAGTGGAAAAGTCATCACATGGGGAATGTACAGATGTGGACACATATTCACAAGGAAAAAACCAATCTCATGCGATACATAAAACAACAACAAATGTTTATCTACAGAAATCAACATCAAAATACTAAGTTAAGGATGATTATGCTAAGACGTCTCCTGAATGTGGTAGTGTGAGTTTAATTCTTTTGGGTGGTGGTATGTTTGTGTCAGATGTCCATGTGGAAGAGATATGTTGTGTTCTAAGTTCTAAACCAGCACCTCTTATCCTCCCATGCTGAAAGCGCGAGCCCGTTTTCCTAAAAGTATGAGTTTTGATCTCATGCGACTTAGATTTTAAGATTGTCATTATTGACAAACGTTATATTTTTATTTCTATAAAAGCTTTCCTCCCTGAAATTCTATATGTTTCATGTTTTGACCAGATGATTTTTGATATAGCCGATTAGCGCGCTTAATGGCTATCGTTCGCTATATCCTTTAATTTCATACTGACATTTTTGGACGGAGGGAGAAATCATTTCATCTATTTCCTTCCCTGCTGTCCTCAAGTCATCCTTAAAGCAGCCAAGTTTTTTTTTTTGCCTTACTTTTTGATGGAGTAGAGTGGGGTGACAAGCTAGGATAATTTGATGTATCCAAAATAATCTTTTCTAAAGATTTTACCTTACTATCATTTGAAATTTAAAAAAAATCTTTTTGAGTGGTAATACCTAAGAAGATAATACTATCTGTATCCACCCAACCCTACAAACGAAACCTCTTTTTAAAAACGAGAGGACATGGTTTTAGTATTTTATAAAAGACAGTTGGTACATTTCAAGCTGTAGAGTCAATCTAGTACAAAAGCTTGACCAATATAGATGGGCTTATGCCGCAACAACTCATCAAAACTTCAGAGATTTTATCATTTTAACACCTATAAGGTCCTCATCGACAATGTCTCTATCGATG